>OU426994.1:12694010-12829010 GCA_911387935.1 Dolichovespula saxonica | reverse complement strand
TTTCTTTATCGTGAGTGTTAACGTCCGATACAAAGGAGAAAGAGCAAAGTGTCGCTCTCATTTTTTTTTAGCGATCCTATGACTACTAAGTTTTCTTTTTTTATTTACCATTAGATGCTTAAAGTGCGTGCGTGCATGTGTGTGTGTGTGTGTGTGTGTGTGTGTGTGTGTGTGTGTGTGTGTGGGTAAATGTCTGTCGTTTTACACGTTTGTGATCTGTTTCGATAAGTATGTTATTCTAATAATTTGTAAAACCATTTCTTTCTTTTTTCTTAACTTTCTCTTTCTCACTCTCTCTCTCTCTCTCTCTCTCTCTCTCTTTCTCTCTCTCTCTTTCTCTCTCTCTCTCTCTCTCTCTCTCTCTCTCTCTCTCTCTCTCTCTCTCTCTCTCTCCTTGTTTTTCACTTTCGTTTCTCTGTTTCTTTCTCTTTCTCTTTTTTTTCTCTTCAGATTCTATTTAGAACCATGAAAAAGGAACTCTAATAGAATGAAGTATATGATAGCGATGAGAAACAAAAAGTGGAACCAATCTATTATTGATTTACTTTTCTTTTTTTTAGACAATCGATCGTAATTAAGTCAAACATTTTGATGAAACATTCGATTCGTTAGATCTGAGCTGTGGCAATAATGAGCTAAAAAAACTTTAAAGTATGAATTAGTTCGTCTTGATTCGCGAAAAAAATTTACATAACGAAACGTATCAACGAGAGAAAGTTTTTGTCCACTTGTCTTTTGTGTGCTTATTTTCATTTCCATGTTTTTTTATAATTGTAACTCAAAATGGCTCGTAACGTACTCATTCTTTCATTTAATTATTTTTTAATAAACTAAACTCAAATAGTTCTTTCTTAAAATACTAGCAAAGAAAGAAAATGTTTTATATATATTATTCACATGGATATCCTCTCTCATTGGTTAACGTGCGTTGTTTGCGTAGACGGATTTGCACCTGTTTCGTTCGTGCATCTTCTCTTTTACGTTTGTTAATCATCGAGAATGAAAGAGATTTAAAAGAACAAAAAGAAAAAAAAAGAAATCAGAAGAAAAAGAAAGAAATAAGGTGAAAAAAAGATATTGCGTATGTAATCGAGAAAGTGTAACCCATAGGTATACAATAATATTACATAATATACATACAATTGTGATCGTGAGAGTATCTGTTACGAATAAATACAATTACAAATAAACGATGTGACTTTTTTCAAAGTTATATAGACAACTCGAGTACTTTTCGTATAGGAGCTATTCTCTCAATCTTATCCTTTTTACCATATTTTGACCTGAAGTACATTATATATATTAACCCTTTCGACGTGAACATGTCTGATTAAATGGGATTAAATCTCTATTGCACAGTTATTTGTGGTGCAACTAACGTAATATATTTATTTATAATACAAATTCATATGTCGGACGAAGTAACGTATTATCTTTATTTTTTTATTTTTTAGTGATGAGGAACGAAAGCTTGAGAGTTCGGAGGACAACCAGTCATGATACTTGTCGTTGTGTCCTCCTCTGTAGAACTACACAGCATCCCAACGAGAGTATAGTCTACGAAAGGTGGAAGATCTATATCAGCGACGTCATTGTAACTGTTAAGTCCTGGTTGATGAACAGGAGCTGAGTTTGTCATCGTCATCTGAGGCAATCTGGTATCAAGGACCTCGCAGGTGTAATGACAACGGTCGTTGTTTGAATAGAAGAAAGGTTCTGGACTATTTTGAGATTGTACGGATGACTCGATCGTCGTGGCTACAGGAAAGAGTCTTTCGGTCACTTCAGGGTTCGTCTCGTGCGTTCCATAAATGTTTTGAGATCTTTCATCAAGACCGATGTGATTTGATCTTGGATGAGACGGTCGAACAATCGATTGATGATTTTTTGAATTCGAGTCCTCAAATATTTGATAGCCGTCGAAGGAATAGTTATGTCTGTCTTCAGAAACGGGACTGCGATCGGAACGATTAGGATCAGTCAAAGCCATGTCGTTCTTCGGTCTTTGATAGGTTCCGTAATTCGCTCTATCGATTATGGTACCCTGACAGTTTTTATTGAAAGAGTCGACGTCTTTTCTGGACGATAAAATATTTTCCTTATGTGCATCAAAACCGGGGAAATGAAGTCGGTCATCCAGATGAGACTGACTCCAATAGGGCAAATGATCCTGATCGTTCTTAATAATACGGTCGTTTATAAAAGGTTTCGGAGTTTGCGTTCGACCGTATTCTTGAAAGTTCAACGCATCCTCGAGAGAATGACTCTGATTCTGATCTTTTTCGGAAACGTATTGATTCATTGGTTTCCTCGATGCGAACCCTGTGTCCTTGTCTGTGTCGAATGCAGGGTATTGAAGCCTCTCGTCTTGGGGCATACTAAGATGACTGCTGCTCGAGTCTTCGCTTAGGAATTGGTTCCAATACGCTTGTTCTTGATTTTGCTGTTTTACTTCGTATTTGATGGTACCACTTCCCAAATCAAGTAAAGTCGGTGGAGATCTTGTGACGTCTTGAGAACTTATTGGAAAGTCCGGTCGTAGTGGTTGGTCTAATTGGAAGATTTCTTCCGGTTGGAAGAGATCACTGGTAAATGTTGGAAATTCAGGATAGGGCGTTTCCTGTGATATTTGATTTGGTAGGCTATAACCTACGGTATTTTCTTGCATAGGTATCGTATCAGGTAACCAATACGATTCAGTCAATGGTGTTTGTTGGTTGTAAATCGTGGTTTGGTGATGCTGTTGCTGATACGACGAAACATTCGTTTGCATGGCACACATGCATTCGAAAGGTGGACAAGAACATGAATATCCTATAAGAAAAGAAATAATATCATTGTATTATTTATAAATTTGACGAGTAGTTTACAAATACGTTTAAATTCACGCTCAAATTCTATTCGACCCATAATAACGGCAGGAATTCAAAGAATGCAAATCGTCCAATCAATGTCGTCTGTTGCGATGGTAGTGTCGCCATGTGGTCGATTCTGATAGTTAAAGATCATAGGAGCATTCAAATTTTCGTTCATTTTGTTCGCGCTACATGTATATAATTTCACGGGAGAAAAGTCCGGCGTTTTAGCTAATTTTATTTTGTTTTAAAGTGAAAAGTGTGTTAGTTTAATAATATCAATGAATATAGATCATCGTGCATAGAAAAATAAATAATTATTAGTTGTCATCGTATATATTCCACACCTTTGTCTGAGATCAATGGTGGTGGTGCTGCAGTTTTTGGAGGTTGTTCGACAGAATCTGTATTTGCCCTTTTCGTTCCCCTCAATGACATTAGCTGCAAAATAGAAAAACGATTATTGACTAACGGAGGTGTTTTTAGAACGACAAGGAAATAGTAGGACCAGTAGAATTATTCATTCAGGTAAATTTTTTCAATGCAACCGATTTTTCTTCACCTTGAAAAGCAAATTTATATAATATTCTAGAAAATGACAACTTCTAAATATTATATGGAATAATAAATAACCGTCTATTGTTTCATTGATTAATATTATTTTATTAAAATAATGTATATATAATCTGTGTAAAAAGAATGTTTAAGTGCCTATTATCAGATGAGTATATAGAAAGTTGTTTTGAACGTTAGTCATTAGATGGCGCAAACAGTTTCAGGTATTCGATCTAATATGTATATATACTTGCTAAAGTAAATATATGACATATGATGTATGAGTATGTCTGACCAAAGATAGAAAATTTGTGTATTTTATATTGAAATTTGAGACAATCTCAGATTCTTGCGATCAATGTGGATTTGGTTAACGAATTTTTTGTATATAAAAATCTTTCCTATCTATATAAAATCTTCTATATCGGAACGTGTGTAGGTATATATTTCTGACATAAGTCAGAAAATCGTTTATTAATTGGAAGAAGTAAAATGTACCTTGGAACCTAAAGCAGCCTCTCTTGCGAGTAAAACCGCTAATCCTCTGACCCTCTTGCCAGCGCCTACGCTTCTTCTAGCTTCGGAAGTAGATTTTGCTTCTGGTCGCGGATGATCGTGTTGTCCCTTGGCTTGGAAGAATATCGCGTGTTCGGTGTGCCGCCAGAAATGAGTAACGGGATAGCCGCAATGGCCGCGGCAGGATAAAATTTCTAAGCGGCCAGTGCATTGTCTGTTTGGGCAGGGTTTACCTTGTTGCTTCTTTCTAGCCTGAAAAGTATAATTCCTTTTTAATTCCCATTAATCCTTTATTTTTATTTCGATAAAATAGAGAATGTTATCATCTTTGATTCGTGATTGCGAGATCTTCCGTAACAACGAAAAATCGCTTTAAGACGCATAGTGTTAAGCAAATCCGTAAAATACTCTATTAATTTATTAGCTCTCGCTTGAAAATATATCGCTGAGATCTCAAAAAGGTTGCGTACCTTGTCGCAAATCGCCGGTCGGAGATGTACCCTTCCACCGCCAGGCAATATGCATTCCTGCGAGCAGACTAAAACTCCGAGGCAAGACTTTTTAAGGATGCTGACGTTGTGATTGTTTGTATTTCTCATAGCCCAGCCAGATGCATGTCTTCTTGCTTCTTCGCAATCCGGTCCATATACCCTTCGTACGTGGCCATCCGCCCATTCGCACCACGGATCGTATTCCACGACCTAAAGCGGCATCCGTGTCATTGATTTATATTCTTACGTATCCCCGAAGTTCGTTTAAAGTAAATATTCGAAAGTACAGTGGCGGACAAAAGTTTAAAATGACTGTTCTTTTAGTAGATAATTTTATTATATTACTAGGTACTAAATAATCATCGGTTCGGAATTGTTCTTATAATTTATACATACACTTATACTCTATCTACGAGAATTATCTAGACTTGTTTTAAAAGATAAACAATCCTTGAGAGGATGAGCATGAAACCATCAATGCTGTATTTGCTGTAGACATTAGTTTATGATGACTGTCCTTTTGATAAATAATTGTAATATATTACTAGATACTAAATAACTAAAGGTTCGCAATTGTTCTTATAATTTATACATATACTTACGCTCTATGTACTAATATCCTAGATTCATTCAAAATCAACATTGATTTCATCAACAATCCTTAAGAGGATAAGAATGAAAACTTGTTGTGGATTTTAGGTTAAACTACCTATGAAAAAAGTATTTATATTAAGGTATTTATATTAATATCATCTTTCGCTCAAAGCATGTGTGACTACTGCGACAGATATGGACAAAATATGAACTACAAGCGCAAACAGGGAACAATATCTCTACCATGCGCCTATCGTATCGGTGTATAAGCTTGTGTAGATTATAACCTTTTCACATATACATAACAATCGGGTTAAAGGTAAGCTCTGAATTTACACTTTTTGATGTTTCATGTTCATATCTTTTTTTGATGGTGGCGTTTGTCTCGCAGTATCCGTGTTGGATACGACGTCGGTATACATTTTTTTACGAAAAATGCATAGAGGATAATAAATACAATTGACACATATAATAATTAGTGTACAAATTTGGTACAGAAAACCAAATTTTATCGAATGTTTTGTCAAAAATAATTTATATTATTATATTATTTTAATATACATTAAATTATACATAAACAATTCGGAAAATATCATTTAGGGATCCTAAATTAAACCTTCTTCTTTAAAATGAAAATCGGTCATGAATTACGATTGTTCTCCATTGTTGACCTAAACCATTATAAAACCGAGGCTAATGACTAGTTTAAACATCTAATATTTTGTGCAATAACCATTATCTTTAATGACAGTAGTAAATTTTTGTGATATTGAGTCGAATAGCTTTACACATTGTTCCGTTGAAATGTCACTTCAATCTCTTCAAATTGCAATGTATAGATCATTAAAATTTTTTTATTTATACCTCTGTATAATTCTTTTAACGATGTTCCACAAATCGGATTAAAATCCGGTTTCAATAGGATTAAGATCCGGTGATTGTGATGGCCATAGTAAAACAGTAATATTTTCTTTCGTGAAGTATTGTTTCACAATTTTAACCGTATATTTTATGTCATTGTCCTATGGGAAGATGAAATTGTTTACCATATATTCACATACATAAGGTATCATGGTTCCATTCATAATCTCCAGATATTTATGTTTCTTCACAATGCCATTAATTTTTCGAATTGGTTCTGGATCGTTTCGCGAGAATGATTCCCACACCATTACGTTATCATTACCATGTTTGATTGTCCCTACAGTGTATCCTGGATTAAAGTCTTCACTCTTCTGACGTTTAACATATCAAATTTCATTAGAAAATGCCCTATTGAACTTCGACTCGTCAGAAAATAACACATTTTTCCAAATCTTGTACTATCCAATGTTTATGCGAAAGGAACCCGCAGTTTTCAATTTTAATTTGTGTGTATTGGTTTTTTCCGAGACACGTGTCCTTTCTGGTTAAATTCGTGAAGACAGTTACACTAATATTCAAATCATTTGTTACTTTGAACAAATCATTGTTCACTTTGATTATCAGCAATAATCTGAAAACAATCCTTTTTGGATAAACGATGGATGCGACGGTTCGTTTTTGCAGTTTTTCGAGGTCTATTACTTTTAGATTTATCGTAATTCTATCTAATTTCTAAATATTTATTTATTCTTTCAAAATTTATACCACGCCTGTATACATGCTCTCTTAAATCTTCCTACAATATTTGCTATTTCGACAAATGTTTTTTTTTCTTCTCACGTAGAAATACGACAATATTTCTCTCTATTAGACATAGATTGTTGAGTTTACCCATATTTTTTACTTAAGTTTGATATTTGTTATTATACATATAATGTATTATATTAAACAATCTTATTATACCGCAATTAATTTGAAACACCACTGTGTTTGAATATTCGTCTTAATCTAATGCCCGTAGCAAATGCAGCATCGAATGTTTCATGCTAATCGTCTCAAAGAACGGATATGTTTTGAAAGATTCTAGATCGTTCGTAAATAGAATGTATATATAAATTGTAAGGACAATAGCGAACTGTTGGTTATTTAATATCTATACTAGTGTAATAATCTATTAAAAAGGTAGCCGTCTTAAACTTTTGTCCGACACTGTAATTATAAAGAATAAAAAACATTAAAGTAAGACATCAAATAAAAGGAAACTCGTGGATTTAAATTCGTCGATATTAATCAAATGAAGTCATTTGAAACTCGTTTCTACTTACGTTATGGGAAAGATCGTAAACGATTATATGAGATTATGTTTTTCCTATTAATTTAAACGATCTCGCAAGAATGCAAATTTAATTAAGAAGTATATTGTAATTACCCTTGGAACATTCGAGTCATTGATATCCCATTCCTGATGAGGATGTTGTTGCTGATTACCGGCGACAGTCGCTGACATCGTCGGCGAACCAACGCGACTCCTGAAATATCGTCGGATATTTTATTGTTATCATAAATTCAGACCGTTTAGGTTTATTTTTAGTTCCCCCCCCTCTCTCTCTCTCTCTCTCTCTCTATATATATATATATATATATATATATATATATATATATATATGTAGATATAGATTTTTTCTTTTTTCTTTCTATCTTTTATTTTTTATTTTTCAAAATTATGGATGACGTTGTCTTATTCGTATTCGTGTTTCTCTATGGTGCCGTAAAATCATTTCTTCCTTTGAAAATCTATTAGTTAATAAAAGGAAGGCGTCAAGGTAAAATCGACAATGGCAACGAGGTACTCCTACCGGTTGAACGCTATACGAGTGTATACCTAGCACGTTGTTATTCAAAATTTAATTGACGCTACGGTGGGCGACAATAAACGTCAGATTTACACGTAAATGGAAGCTTGCCCTTGTCGTATGATGCGTGCGAAGAATCAGAAATTCTTCGTCTCTCTTCGGATCTATGACCCGCGATATATATGATCATAGATCATTCGATAAAAAGCAATAATCCAGAGTGACCATCGATACTTCGATAAAAAACCATTCCCATTGAAAGTGCAAACGGACGTTTACAATAAGGCGCTTTCATTCACAATAGCGATTCTAATTTCATCGTTTACTTTAGCGAGTTCGAGATATATTAATGTAAGTTATACGAGAATGACGTTTATTCAATTAGGTGTTTGTCTCGATTTTAAAATAGATAATTCTCTATTCTCTATTCTCTCTTTCTCTCCCCCCCTCTCTCTCTCTATCTATCTCTCTCTCTCTCTCCCTCTCTCTCCCCCTATCTCTTTCTCTATTTAATCGACATTCTATTATTTTTTTTCGCGCAAGTATTCACAATTCGACCTTGGTTCTTCAAGACGAGCTCGTTTCTCGAATCGTAGGAGTAGAAATCTGATGCACGTAGGTAGCGAGTGATGTGACGCATGCAAAAGACGAGAACTAACTCGTGCTACATAAGTATTAAGATGCGTTGACACCTGCAATCTCTATCTTGTTAAAGATCAGGATTGTAACGATGGAACGCCGTTGATTAGCGAGACGTTCGTAGAAATAAGAAGAAAGAGGGAAAGATGGTGAAGGCAGTGAGCGAAGAAATGGTGAAGAAGGAGGAGGAGGAAGAAATAGGGAGGGAAAAAGAATTCGCGAGACAAATCGTCGTGGTCGTGCGACAGAGCACGACCTTGAAGACCCTGAAATCGGAATCTCGTCGAATCGAAACTGAGAACCAATTTAGTGTTGCGCAATCACGCGGCATTTGCCAAGAGAGCACGGCAGCCTCGAGATAAAATCCCGATTTATGGGATGTTCATGGCAGTACCTTGTCCGCCATACTTATGGGAGCCCGTGGGTGGCCTGACAACGGGCACGCTCGCAGCCTCTCTTTCCGGAATCCATCCTTCGTTGAACTTCTTACTGATATGTAACTGCGAAACGAGGAGCTCGATACTTAAAAGTCGAATATACTTAATACATTTAACTATGATGCCGATACTGCTTCGATTATTTTTGATAAATAAAGCATCAACCCATTGCATTTTAGATTTCTTCAAGAAACGATTTATCGCGGATTGAGAAAATTTCTTAACTGTAGATATAACCTGGACAAATATATATATATATATATATATATATATATATATATATATGTATATATATGTATAGGTATATATGTATATATCGAGATTCATTTGGATAAAGTGTTACTCGTAGCGAGGTAACGTGTCAACGACACGAGAGCAATACACATAGAAGAGATTATAGTGAACGCCCACGCGCTCAACCTGCTGGCTAGGATTACAGACAGGAAGAAAAGCCGACTATTTCTTAATTTAGGATCGAAATAAGATGCAGTTAACGATAAGCGTTAATAAGCGAGTACGATCCTAAACTTCGAATTAGATATATTATTATTCAAATGAAAGATTCGTTTATTTTTTCAAATACATATCTGTACATAGCTTATAGATTTTATTTATTTGAACTTATCGCATGATAAGTTCATTAGTTTACTGTGTTTTTTTTCTAGTAATAATTTTTCAGTTATTTAGTTATTAACCCTTTCGATACGAGCGCTCTGTCCGCCATGATCCTCCCGCTTACGAGGCCCCGCTCCGTAAATGCACACATAGCGCGTGGTCAATTCTCTTTTGTATGAAGATTTTCCTAAGCGTTAAATAAACATAGTGCTTAATAAAACAATGTTTCTTCTAATATGTGTCGTTTATAGTTTTAATATTATAAGACATTTATATAAAATTCTATTAATTATATAAGGAACATGAACAATTATACAGGTCATCAGATAGATGCCGGATATATTCGGCGCTCGTATCGAAAGGTTTAAGATCGAAACAAAAGTCGGACTCTTTCGATTTTCTTCATTTGGAAATCCATCGACCTCGACGTTTGTAAAAAAGAAGATACGTTTGCAAAAAGTTCTTCGAAGCTTTTCACGTACATCTACACCTACAGAACAAGTTTGCTGGTATGAGTTGCGCGTTACGTTTGTTTTCGTGGGTTTTATCGAGTCGCACGCTTAGCCGGACGTTTACGATCTTTGTACACCTACTCGAGAGTAAATTTTTCTCTTCTCATAAACAAACGGGTCACTTCAGATCCATGTTTTCTTCTCAATGAAATTCCGATCGAATTTTCAATCATATCTAAATGTAATAAAAAACAATAGTTTATTTATTTCTCAATATGTGATACTTTTCAATAATAAAAAGATTAGTATTGAAAAAACAATAATATTCATAAGACGAATTTAGAATTAACTCAATAATATACTCCAACGAAATCTTTATACCTGTTTAAGAACATAATTAACAATGTAATAATTTATACGATACAAACATTTTATTCCTTTTTCAAATATTAAACTTACATGTATGTCAATATACTTAATTATTACGACTACATTATTGGTCTCCATTCTCGATTAGGTTCCCGTTCTTATTTCTCCGGGATAGAAGAAGTCAAGGAGGATGATACTTTTACACTCCTTTTTTTTATTATTCCATTATTCTAAAGCGAGAGTAAGAGTGCAAGAAAAAGAGAGAGAGAGAGAGGATCAGGAACGCGGGCGTTTACTATATGTTACGTCGACACCTTTGAGAGGAACGACGCGTGGAAGAGAGAAAGTCGAAGCGACGTAGTAAAAAGGGAAGAGAAAGAGAGAAGAGTCTGCTTAGGTGAATGATTGCCCGGATCGGCGATAAAGTCATCGCCTTTAGCACCGAGTAAGATGATACATCGGCGGACGATGCTGCGCTGAGATTGTCCGAAGTCGAAGACGTAGGAATACTGAAAGAAAGAGAGAGAGAGAGAGAGAGAGAGAAAAGAGTGAAAACAGCGCGAGAATATTCTTAAATTCATTCTGAACTCGAAGAGAGAGAAAAAAAAAAGGAAGAACTGTTGGTTCCTCTTGGTATAGGTGCATTCAGATATTAAGGGAGATACGAGACGTGGTGAGGCGATTAAATATCACGAAAGACACCGATGAAAAGGAAAGAAATTTCTCTTTATATCTGTATCTCTCTTTTGCTTTATCTCTTTCCCTTTCTCTACATTCTTTTAACCTTTTCTTTACCTTCTTCCAATCCATCCTTTCTTCTTCACTCTCTCTCTCTCTCTCTCTCTCTCTCTCTCTCTCTCTCTCTTTCTTATCTTCAGATTCTCTGCAGCAGAATATCCTAGTCGGAGTAACGCTCCTTTCGGATCTCTCCACGAGATTAACTTACAAGCGGTGAATTAATTCGTGGTGAGTTAATCTCGCGATTATAAACAAATTAATCTTTCACGCTTTCTTTCATCTCTCTCTCTCTCTCTCTCTCTCTCTCTCTCTCTCTCTCTCTTTTTCTCATGCGTTAAATGATATGATCTTTTTCTTATCAGGCTGAATAGAAATTAAAAATTGATGTGTAGTAAAGAATTTTGATTATTATAAAAATAACTTTATCGCTTGAATCGATTTCGATAAATTATTTGATGTTTTTATTCGAGAAATCGATTGGATAAATATTTTATGAAGTATTATGTCTTATATCATGCTTCACTCGATACATACGAATTTAGTACATGGTGAATTGTTGGATTCAATTTGAATGTCGTATTAAATCGTTATAAAAGGGTTCGAATGACGTGGAGAGGTGAATCGTAAGCTCAAAGAGTTCCTCTTTTTAGAGGGCATGAAAAGGGAGAGAACGAGAGAAAGAGAGAGAGAGAGAGCGGGAGAGAAAGAGAGAGAGAGAGAGAGAAAGAGAGAAAGAGAAAGACTCTCGAGATTCGAGATAAAGGAGGATCGTCTTACCCGCGGACATTCATTTAATCTGTCTTCAGGGTGTTGGGTTGTGATCAATGGTGGGACTTAAGTATATCCGTAATCGTGATTTTACGAATTAACGAAGGAGGTCTTTACGAAAAATCTTATTCGATCCATTCTTTTAGATATTATTAATGAAAAATTAAATCGTTTTATCGGAATTATCGTTTGATATAATTGTAAAAATCATTGCGTCGAATGATTGAAATATCTATCTCGAATTTTTATTATGTAAAAACAATGGTACAATTTTATATAGATAATATTTGAAAATGTCCCTTGCGAATCATAGAAATGAATATTAAATGGAGTTTGATTCAATCGAAGCATACTTAATTACGGCTAAAGTTATCGAGCGTATGTATAGGCAATCTCGAAATTAATAAAGTTCTACGAAGAATAAGTTCCTGCGCATGCACATAGGAAGTTTGCTATAGAAAACCGACCGACCAATCGGATATCATGATAACGCCCACACACCAATAGGAAATTCGCAGTACGCCCACTGATTAGATACCATGGAAATTCTTTCTTCTCTCGCGAAAAAAAATCGATGGTGACAATAGTTGATAACTACTCTAAAGTCATTGATTTTGACCATAGAACTCGAATAAGTATTGTTATTAGATAAGCTATAAGATACTATGTGACCAAAATTGAAAGATTTAGCTGATATCGAGTAATGATTTGTCAGATAACTTTTAGACTTAGACGTAGCGTAATTACAATAGAAATGAATTCATTCTTAAAAAGAAACGTAAGTACTATGTAGTTATTTGTATTTGTAATACTTACAATACTACCATAGTCGATGCTGCTTCGTGAATGATGCCCCACAGGAAATGACAGAAAAATTTAATCAAAACTGGTCGGTCTTCGAGATCAAATATATCGTTTGAAAGTAGCTCATTCGATGGCCAAAGGACACTTCACTGACTAATAAAACCAAAAATAAAATAAATTCACGTTTGACTAAGAGATCGAATTTTCTGAACTACACTCACGTATATTATTACTGATATATCACAATTATAAATCGCCGTGGGATATGATCATTTTCGTAAAAAAATCCTATGTCCTTTTCAACTTTTTTAAACTTCTCGTTTACTCGATCGGAACATAAATATGCTTATACATAAACATATATATCTATCGATGCGTGCGACTCGAAGTCACCGCGTGAACTGAATGCTCCTTCAGATAGTTGAAACGACCTAGGCTGGAGACAGCACATTGTACCGGGCTTCTCGAGAATCCACCTCGGTTGCCCTTCTCTGACGAGTAAACTCGAAGCTCCACCCATAGGTGGAGTTTCTCTCGACCAATTAGCGTCTGCTTACGTTTCGAGTATATCTAATCGTTGGTAGTACCCCTCTCGACCTCTGCATCAATCGATCGTTTCGTACTCCTCCTATATCCCCCTTTCGTCAACTAAAAGAGCTTTGGAATTCTCTGTAGTATCGATAAATTCTTCTGTATCGAGGATCTTCCTTCTCATAAAAATCGAAATTGATTAATATTTGATCTGCCACATTGTAATAATTACATAGAAAATTCGAAAAATTGTCAATATAAAATTCGGTAGATACCTTAATATTATCAAGAAAATAGATTAATACGATAATGTTTTAAAATTCGGTAATAATAATTAATAAACGTTTGATAATTTTTTAACCGATATAAATAAAGTGGTAAAAGTTGATTATAATGGTTTAAGAAAAATAAATATAAAAAACGTCATTCTTCGGCATATAACTAAATATGTAACATACATCTAATATACGAAAATAAGTATATCATCACATATTTACGGGTTCGAAATAGGGCCAGAATGTCCCTCCGTAAGTACCATCTACCTCCTACCTTTTCTTCATCCCTTCTGCCTCCCCCAACCCCAGGTACCCGCATTCAAGACAACGGCCCGTTACGCTTCGATCGAACATGAACCCACGACGCAAACATATCCGCCGAGGTGAACACGTCCTCAAAATTGTCGGGTTCCTACGATTCCCATTTAAAAAGGAAAAGAGATAGGAAGGATTAGAGACTAGAAACGAATTCATTATTTCACGCTTTTAAGTCTAGTTTAATCTATGATAAGTTTATCTATGATAAACGATAATCGACTTATAAAGTTCATTATTCTTTTTTTTATTAGAACAGTGCAAGCTTTTATTTATTAATTCTTAAAAATGACTATTTAATCATATAACAGATTATCACTTTTTTGTTTCATATATAAATACAGTCGATAGAAGGCATTTCATATCGTTTGAATAGACGACAAAAGTGGTTTTCAGGATACAGAATTACATGAATTTGATGTCTTAAATATTTGTAAATTTGTCACTGTAGTAACGTTGTAATGACAAGTTCCTGTACTTATTCTACACGTGGTTTTTGATATAATGGTACGTGTGCTTCTGATAACCCTAGCGTTACTTCCTACCACGTGCCGACAGGTGTGTCAAGACGATTATCAAATAGAAAAACATAGGATAACTTTCTTTTAGAAAATGAAACTATATAGTCTATTTCAAGTTCAGTAATAACTTCCAGAATTCTCAGGAATACTTATATTAGTCGATGTTTCCTATATCATTTCTATTTTTATTTGGATATCATAGAAAAGAGGAAAGAACCTACGTTCTTCAACCCACCGATTTTATAACTTTAAGTAAGTATTGTTATATCAGAAAATTAAGATTTAAGAGAAAAAACAGAGTTTTATGCCAAACGAAAGCCTTCCTCCCTTAGCTCTTTCTTGCAGCTTTTGAACGCTCTAATAGGACCTCAAGAGAATGAGAGAGAGAGAAAGACATACAGACAGAGACAGAGACAGAGATAGACAGAAAGAGAGTGTGTGTGTGTGAGAGAGAGAGAGAGAGAGAGAGAGAGAGAGAGAGAGAGGAGAGATGAGAGACGAGAGAATCGACAGAGGGGTGGTGAGAGAGCAAAACAGTGTGGAACAGAGAAAGAGAAATAGAGAGAGAGAGAGAGAGAGAGAGAGAGAGAGAGAGAGAGAGAGAGAGAGAGTTGGAGGCTGTTTAAATACGGAGGGTGTGCAATCAGGAGTGTTTGCCGCCCCACGAACGAGGAAGCAAGCGAGTGAGTGGATCAAAGGATAAACGCGAATGGGATGGGTGGCTGATAGTACGCTGATTTGATTGTTGGCCACGGCTATTGTCCCTGAAACTGGCCTATTGTATGGCTCCATGCCAGTACACTCTGGTTACTTGCACACAGGTACGTATATATAATGTACGTACTGGCGAGTACAGATTCTGTCACTGACACTATCTCTGGACTGTTACCCTCTGACCCATGGGAGCCAACCATTCACAACTGTTAACCATCCTTCAGTTTCTACGCAATAAACTCGAAATCTCGTATCGCTTTTTTACCTCCTGCATGACATACTAAAAAGAAAATAGACGAAAAAAAGAAAAAAAATATCGACGTTCGCTTTTGTCTCAAGCGACAATTATTGCGAAAAATATGGTGTAAAAAGGAGAGAGTATTATACAGAAACCTGATGGTCTTTTATTGAAACGGTGTAAATCGGCCCTATCTTTCCGTCTTTTCATTCGTTAAATTCGTTTGCAATTTTCCCTGAGATTTTCGCGGAATCATCGGTTAGCCTGATAGTCGTAAAAAATTGAAACTAAATTAATTAGTCTTTAGGGAAAAATAGCGATTACAACTGTAAGTTGTTCGGATTAGTAGATGAAAGAAGCCGGAACGATGTTTAATCGATTTATATTTTATTTATTTTTCTTGAGTTCATTGAGTTTGTCTCAATATAATATAAAAAAACGGTTGTTTGAATTAATGTTCATTTTTATAATTACCATTAGTCATAGTTATTTATACATTTTTCATTCTACTTAAATTTGACTCATATCTCTCTCTCTCTCTCTCTCTCTGTCTCTCTCTCTCTCTCTCTCTCTCTCTCTCTCTCTCTCTCTCTCTATATATATATATATATATATATATATATATATATATATATATATATATATATATATCGACATTTATACGTGATGAGCAAGAGCAGACGATACGAAACGATTGAAATTTTCTACTTATCTATTACATCTGTCTTTCATTTGCATACAATGCTTGTCGCGTGTCTTGAAAAAAGCAGCATGTAGGAGGTGACTGTTATTTCTCGAGGCACACTTAAATATTCCGTCACCTGTCAACCACGTGCGAGCGCCCTCGAGTATGATAAAGACTTCAAGTAGTTCTGCCTATAGAGATTTCGTATGCAAAACAGGAATTTTCTTACCTTTCAGGTGATTCGATGGATATTTCTAACCAAATGCAAACAAAATATCATTGATTGTAATTTTGGTTTATCATAGCACTTTTATTGGATATTCAAATATTGTGAAAAAAATTAACTAATTATCTTAAGAAAAATACGTGTAAATCTTTATTGATTAAAATCAAACTTTACTTCTCCCTCGATCATATGAATTAATATTTGAATAAATAAATAAAAAATTAATAATTAATTTACCCGGAAGAAAATAACAATTACAATTCGTCTTCTCGGACATTTTTTTTTCTAATGGCAACGAACCCTTGATTCAAATAAAAGGCAGATGATGAGTAAGCGATGCACATTGGTAACCCGCTCGCATCTCTCGGCTCGTGCCGGCTGCTTCCGGTTTCTCAAAGCAAAGCTGCCTTCTGCTCTCTGAGATCAGATCTGCACTGAAGTTGGTAATCCACTCAACGCGCACTGTGTCAGCTTTATAGACCAGAGATCGAAGTTTTCACAGAGACGTTACGAATTTTCGTGGTTCTATCGGGTAATCTTTCATTCAGAGACGAAGAAACTTCGAGATATCGTTTTGTGAAATAACCAAGCGCATATTCTGAACTTTATATTCGGATGATAATTTACATTTAGGAAAAATATTACTTATTAATATCACATTATAACGTATAGTTTAGAAACATCGTAAGAATAAAATGAATACTAATTGAATTTTCTTTAAATGATTTAAGAAAATATTATTCAATAAATTTATCAAATAATTTCCATGTTTTCTTTTCCTGTTCTTTGGATAAATTAAAGAGATTATACCTTACGTTTGACCGCATTTATCCCCGGGAAAATACGCCACATGAATAAAGGCGCACGTTCGCAGAAAAAAGTACCCCTCGATTCGTCTCTTGGGTGTCATGACATATGTTTCGGTGCAAAACATAAAGACCAGCCTTCGTGAGCAAGGAATAATCACTTCTCGCTTTGATGGGAAATTCTTTGATGGATAGAATAAAGGGTTTAAAGGATATTCTTCGTTAGTATTAACGAGATTTTTATTCGTGAAAAATTATAAAAACGTTAATAAGGAAATATTTTTAGCGGAATAATTAAACGGAGATTAATCGAATCATTATCATTATTAAACATGTTTGTAAGACGTTTTTAATAATTTATCGATTCAAGTTGATAACAAGAATTTTCTTTCTTGATAAATTAATTGAAACGAAACCAAAAGGTACGATAAATACCCAACTTTTACATTCGTTCGTCACGAAAGATGTTCCCGATCGATCGATTAGAATCCATGACCTAATCGTCTAATTATAATTAATTGGTAAACGATTCCATTATCCAAGTTCAAGCGCGTTCACACGATTTACGGCTACGTACCTGGTTTTCTATGACTCTACAATTCTCCCACATTCATTAAATCGCGTGGAAGATGTTATCTTTTATCGATAGGAATATGATTATTATAGCATCGCTAGAGAGAGAGAGAGAGAGAGAGAGAGAGAGAGGGAGAGAGAGAGAGAGAGAGAGGGAGAGAGAGGGAGAGAGAGGGAGAGAGAAAACAGAGGAAACATGTTTGATGACTCTCGATTGAGTTAAGAATTAGCGATATTAAGTTGAATTTTCTCTTATTCTCAATCTTCTTATCAATCAATATCACAGTTTTTAAACATTAATTATTTTTATTAATCTTCCGGTAGGTTATTTTTGAAAATACGTACGATATAAATCCTTTGACATAGAGTCAAAATTTTTTAATTTGACATTTAACTCAAACGTTTTAGAAGATATTTTAGATAATTTGTTACGATTTATCATCCTGACATCTTTTTAACTTCATCAATTTACCTTCCCGTGCGATATTCTACACTACACCTAGATATTCGAATCTGCTGTACAGTGTCGTGAGTCACGAGTTTTATTTCCGTTTAAATGTATGGTACGAAATAAGACGAAACGAACGATCTTTATAGGTAGTTTCAAGATTTAAGTGGCATAGGCAAGGCTTCTCTTGGTCAGAGTCTTCTCGAAGGACCGCCGATTTTCATTGTATACCAATTGAAGCTCGTTTAGGACAGGGGATGGCGGGTAAATTGATTTAAATTGGCTTCGGTCTCGTAACGACACCACGATGTAGTGGAAGCAAAATAGGAAGGAGAAAAGAAATTCTCTTTTCTTTCTCTTTCTTTCTCCGAGTTATCGCAACGTAAAATCTTTCCACGGTACGGGAGCATTTATACTCTCTCGCTTTCTACTTCTCTTACCTGAACCTAGCGCCTGTCGCGGCATTATAAATTTTTTGGATAAATTTCATTTGTTATTCGTGAGTCTTCTTTATTTCTCATTAGGGTACCCGTATGTTCTCAGCTGCAAATCTACGAAAACTGAATGTACGGTATGGTTGTCGTTGCATCTACATGTTTTTAGATCCTCCCGCGTGTCCTTTATCGTTAGCCTAATCGCGTTTAAGATCTTCGACTTTTAACGTCGACGATCATCCTCTTTTTATATATACCATTCGACGTTGTTAAAAGAAAAATTCCTCTTTGATCGAACAATTCTTGGAAGCCTCATTGAATCCTTTGTCAAGGATTGGGTCTAAGTTGAGTCTAGTTTACATCATCCCTTGTAAGAACCTTTTATTAATTCGTCAAAAATATTTAAGTTCGATAAATTAGTGAAATAGAAAATTGCTTCATTGTATATACCCGATCGATATTGTTTTCATACAGAAGTTTGCAGTAATGCAATAACATTATGCTTATACAACATTTACATCCGTATAGCAAATCCTCGTTTACGTTCCATATTAAAAATTTTTTTTTAATCTATTCGTACTCCTCACTTCCGTATGGATGACGAAAAAGGCAGGGTGTCCTTTCGAATAATGGGGGTTGTGTATAAATTAAAAGATGCCCTATTTACTAAGCAGCCTCTTGAAACGACGGAAACCCCACAGAGAAGATCCTTTACGGTCAGAATTTGGCACGCGTTGGCGATATAAATTTTGTAATTTTTAAAAACTCACCCTAATGTGAAAAAGCGAATGGACACTAGATCAGGGATGACAACGAGACTCAAAATAAATCTACAGGAAGATAAAATCGTTGAAAGAAAGCGGAACTATGAGAGATTCTTTTATAGGTATTTCTACTAGCTTTTTTTTTGCTTTTCAAGCAAAAATATTTTCAGTTCGGTATCACGAGATTGAAGTGGGCCTTTCAGAATAGGAATGTTTCGATATTTCTAATATTTGTACTTCATAAATCCCTGTAACTTTATACGGAAGGTATCGGTAAGGGGTTATCAACAAATGTGTTCAAACATATAGGGTGTCACCAAACGCAAAAGGGACATAACCAAGACCGGTATAACCCCTTGTGTCAATAATCAACCCTGTAATCCTTTCAATATGAGGGAGGTACTCGATGCGTCTATAACCGTTGAGAATCGATTCCCAAATGACTTCTTAATTCACATTGCGATTAGTCTGCTATCGCCGTTCAACGAAAATATATCTAATTCTTTAAATTTGATTTATTCACTGGTGTTCCTTTATCATGATGAAAAAAGAAAAAGATTGTCGCGTAAATTTTCGGTATTAAACTCGATTAAATTTGCAATAATATCTTTGATATTAATATAGAAATAAACTATTAATGAAGTAGACTTTTGCATACTAAAGAGAACAATAGTATCTAACAAGGATCTTGGTGATGGATTGAATGTTTTTCTTCCATCGAAGTTTGGCACGTGTCGGTTTTCGACAAAAGCAGACAGGAAGTATGTATGTCTCTACGATTTCAGGAAAAAGGGCCAAAATCTGGCTAGCAATTTTTGACACGAATCGAAATCAATTCAGGAAGCAAAACCGCCTACATTTATGATAATAGAAAGTTAAAATGAAAGGTTAAGGGGAATAGTGGATGGAATGGAGATGTCGTCCGATGCAAAATCTTGGACAATCATCTTTTACAAAAGACAAACTCGTATATCATAGTTGAACGAACATCGTTTCTCAAGCGAGTGAGTTTTTCTGTAAATGCGATAAATATTTTCTATAACCATTTTTCCGTTAGGTTGTGGCACGCGCCTATTGATTTGGATCACGCTCGAGTGACCTCGAACTCTTACCTATCAATACTCCGTCGTAGTCTATTAAATAAAACGATCGTTCTTATGTATTGACGATCACTGGATTATATTCTTCTGAATGGGAAGAGCGAGATACAGTCTGCTCGTAATTCTAGATGAGAGCTTTTAGGGACTTTAGTCTCGTACCTGTGAAAGACATATGGAAAATTTATCCGAATATTTCCTTGCGTTCATTGGTTCTTCTTATCCAATTAATCGAACGTTGTGATAGTTTTCGATCGATCGTAAAAAATAATAAAGAACATTTCGGTATTAAATTTAAATGGACTAATTATTAATTATTATAAAATCATTCCTGAAAGTATTGTTCCAGGATATTCTCGTATTTCCAAAGCATCAAAGGTGCAACAAGAGAACCCTATCGTTCGGCGATGAATTAAAGATAATATAAAGGGGGCTTGTCAAACGGCAATCATCCCCTATTATGTAAGTCTACCCTCTCGCACTATACCTTCGCCGTTCCTGCCTCGTGTGAATTTTACGGAAAAGATAGGAAGATAGTGGAGGCTTCTGATCGTTAGGAAATGGAAGTAAATTGATCGGTCGCGTCATGCCTTATTGGCTCGTCAATCTGCCCACATCGAGCATACAATTAAAGCCTTCATTCTCCTCTACGAACGAATTTTCTCAAACTCTCACGATTTCTTAAAGGATCTATGACTTTTCATCTGTTTTTTAAAGTCAATTTTCATTGTAATAAGTATTATTCATGTTCAAATTAGAAATATATATAATAAAATTTTTTTATCAGGAAATTGTCTATACTTAGTTTACTAACTAAGTATTTTATTTACTTTAAATAACTTTCATAACTATAATAACTTCAAATAAGTTTCAATTAATATTGATTTGATTTTACTATAATATTTGTTAAAACGTTTACCATGAAAGTAATAAAAAGAGATATTGTTACATTTCATTTATTAAAAAAGACCGAGCAGGTCTCGAAAAGAGTTTCGAGATTGTCTAGATAAGATGGTTGCGGAAAAACGGCTCGTCACGGGGTGCATCAACCCCCGCGTATTCCCTTATCACGGTATCGGCGTTTAACGATGCGATGCATGACAGAGAATGGACCACCTGGCGTCAGAGACCACGTGTCGAACCTGGTGGTCACGTGTCCACCATGCCGTGTATTCTCTCTAAAAGTAAGTACCGTCTTTCTACCATTCTTGTACTCTACGAACAGACTTGAAAAATATCCTTTTTTTGCCCTATAAAAGTAATTTTTGTTCGTTCGAAAAAAAAAACGTTTAAATCAATGATTGAAATAATTGCCGAGGAATTCGAATTATTGCAAATAATTTCGCTGCTTCTAATCTTTATTATAATATTACATAGGATAATTAGATATATGTATAAGAATTATAGCGTCTTTTATTACGTATGAATACATTTTCGAGCATCCAAATAAACCAATATTTTTCCCATGGATATACATAAGCGTTTCGTAGGACGAAGGGGCACTTCACTGACAGCACATGGGGGTACGGGTGCGTCTCGTACATACCCCATGCTGCGTGGACCAATACGCTACCAGTTCTACTCTAGCCCCATAAATATCCCTATGCTCGCCTTCCTTGGATCTTGTCGAGTGCGTTCGTGTGAATAAGTCTCTCGAGTATTTTGCGAATCGAATCGTTACTACCTTAAAAGATCGTTAACAGTCGTAAGCTAAGAGAGACCGTACGCGCTCAAAACTATCGTTATGTCGAGTTATATCTATTTTTGATAGAAATGATTTATAAACTGTAATAAATTTCTTTTTCTTATTTTCCTAATAAATCAAAATTATTTGTTTAATTAACGGATACTCTTAATTTATACATGCGCAGCCGTATTTGTCTATTGATTAACTATAAAAGGGTGTGCGTGAATAATATTGGATATTACAATAGATAGGTGGATCGAATGTAATCGATTGATCAACAAGAATGGACAGAAACATTGACTGGTAGAATCCGACGACAGTAAGAACTCTCTCCATTCGTGACCTTCGATACGAATGCCAGTGGTACAAATGAACGGAATTAAGGGTCTTTTAGAGTCGTAGACAG
The DNA here is from genome assembly GCA_911387935.1 of Dolichovespula saxonica. Classification (NCBI taxonomy): domain Eukaryota; kingdom Metazoa; phylum Arthropoda; class Insecta; order Hymenoptera; family Vespidae; genus Dolichovespula; species Dolichovespula saxonica. The sequence continues at coordinate 12,806,740 of OU426994.1, read as the reverse complement.
ACTCATAGGGCCTAAGCATACACACATAAGTAACGTACACCAGGGGTAGATAACTCCCGAGGGATTTACGAGGGGTTGAGGAGAAGAGAGAAAAAGAGAGATGGACATGACGACGACGAAGAGGGAACGATTTCCGAGGGGTGTGCTCTTTGATTGGTGTGGGAAGATTCATCGTCAGTTAAGCCCCTACACTGACTGCTCCTGCTAGGGAATTTCTATGTGTTTCGCCCACGTATCTTTACAAAGAATTAAACTTTTCTTCAATTTATTCTAATTATTATTTTATTCTTACGTTCTTATTATCAATATCTCTGTAAAATGTTTCCTCATAACTCATCATTCATTATAAACGTCATATTTTTTTTTTTTATTTCAAATCATAATACATTATAAAGAGAGAAAATCTTTTTTCTAGCTTCTATTGTAAATTCATTTGAAATTTAATGATTAAAGATTAAAGGTTTTGTCGGATTGTTTTATCTGTAGAAGGTGTCACCAGCACGTTTCCTCCTTATTGTAGTAACGGCATCGGTCAGTGACTCCATTGTTTCGATGTCGTTGAGTAAAGCCACAAAGCGCTGTCTAAGCGTTTACCTATGTTAGCATAAGTAGAGGCTCATAAGTTGTACGCATACATATACAGATAAACGTGCACACACATGTTGAAATTGCAAGGAGTTTGGACGGCTGGGTCGAGCGTGGTTTAAGATATTTAGCTACATAAACATTTGAGTATGTTCCTGAACGCACACAACTGTGTATATCTCTATGTAGAAAACATGATCCACCTAAGATCCCCACCTAGGGATGCGATGGAGACTAATTGAACCAGTTAAAAGGACCATCACCCTATCCGAGCCGAAAGTCAGGGCCGTAAAGTGGCGTGGCGGATACCCCCCACCCTTATTTCTTAATTCATTTATTACTCCTATTATAAACGCCGAGCCGACATCGGAATAAGAATTTCATCCAATACACATCCCGTTATTTTTTACACAATTTTCTCAACTCTCCTCTTATCTAATGATATTATCTTCATATCATTTTTATTATTATCGAAACGTGATCGAATTTCGAACAAAAATTGTTTAAAGTAATGAGTAAGTTTGGATTTCGCATAGTATATTAATACGATATTCTGAAACTCAGAAAAATTTCTATTTCTACTAGAGAAGATAATTTCATTTTGGGGGATGACTTGTCATCGGGGTATGATTTTTGATCGACTAATTCTTCCCTCTGAATGATAATGCTTAATTTGCTTCCACTTTTCGAAGCAACATACCATAAATTTCAGATCGAGCATTTATTTACAATGTACAATATAAAATACTATGATGGTAGGAGTGATGCGTACGCGTGGCATAGTGGTCGTGGAATTTCGACGACCATATGCCAGTGAATCTACCCCTGTAAACACCGGCTCGTAGTTTTTTTATAAGCCATGGAGAATTTATTCGCTGCTGTGTTAATTTTTTTAACCGCCGTAACGTACAATAGTTTTACAATGTAAGCATTTCTGTTCTTTTGTAATAGGCGTTTTCTTCTCTCTCTCTCCCCCTTCTCTCTCTCTCATTTTCTTTTTCGTTGAGTAATTTAAGATAGGTGGAAATCACATTAGATGTCTACCACTTCCTGCCAAACCTTAAAATTGGTACTCACGAGTTTACTCAAGACAAACAATGTAAGCGAATGCTCCGTTCTCCGCCATTGTATTACCTTTTTCTAACGATCTTGTCTGGAGTGCCTTGAGCATCCTTCAAAGTTTACAAGGATATAATATTTCTTCCTATTATTTTACCTTTCTTTTCATGAGTCTACAAGACCTATTCTCTTTTCGTTGCTCTGCGTGCAAGTTCCGAAACCTTACAAGAGACGTTAGTACGTAAATACTTACATACCTATTTATTTACTTACTTACTCACTTACTTATACAGTTACTCATGATCGCATCTTTACGAACAAATAATATCGGGCACTTGTTTCCTGCATTGATTAGATGGACACGCACAGTATCTATACAACGACGTCCCCAAGTATTTCCAAGAATTCCTTTGAATAGCTCCTGGCTCCTCTTGGAAATATTTTTTCTAATAGCCCGGCGACACGTAACAAGATCAAATCGAGTTAGCTCAAGTTTCGTGTACATATTCATTTAATCCGACGTTCTAATAATTAATCGAGCAGAAAGAGAAGGCGCATTAAGAGGTGAATCATAGGTTAACGCGGTTGGATCGTCCGCCCTCTACGTCTTCGTTTCTCTTTCTCTCTTTATCTCGTTTCGTTCTTGTCTCCATCACTCTATTCTTTTTCACTTCTCTCGTCTCTCTGTTCCGTGTTAATTACAATCGCGATCAAAAAAGAGAGAACGGGAGAATTAATATGAGGAAGGGTAGATTTCGTCTCGATATGTTCTCGTCGTACCTCCTACTCCAACGCAATTTGTGGAAATAATGATTATATAATTGCTCCTTTTTTACCTTCCCGTATTCGACCATCGTGCGTCCGAATAAAACGTTTTCACACTATTGACGAAAAAATTGTTAACCTCTTTTATCGGTCATAAGAATTTCGATCGTCTCTTTCTTCGATATTAACAATTCATGATTATTCATATTAGTTCCCATTTTGTCCATTATTTCTGACAATAAAAACTGCATGTTATTGCACACACAATTGGATCAAATTCTTTAAGTAGGATCCCATCGTATATAAGCTTTTTTTAACCGAGTTTAGAGATCCTCGATCGGTATAAGCAGATCTGATAGAAAGGGCAATTTTATGACCATATTGCACAGGTATGTGCGCCTCCCCCGCATCTGTTGTAAATGCCAAACTAATTTATGCCATATTAAACGCTCAACACCCTCTTTCTCTTTGAAAGTGTGCGTATGTATTCACGTGAAACGATTATCAGACTTTCTTTCTCTCTCTTTCTCTCCCTCTTTTTTCTCTTTCTCTCTCTCTCTCTCTCTCTCACTGGACTAACAAAATTAGCGACAGTGGGGAGGAAAACAGTAGACGGCATCAGTTGCACGAAGTCGATAATCGCTGCAATTACCTATGGAAATTCCTGATTCATCTGATCTTTTTTAAGATAATGTTCTCGTTTTTCACAATAACCTTTGACGTTTCTAATATCGAAAGCATGCGCGATGTTTATTGTCCTCGCTTTATTGATTATCCATATGAATTATAATTTTTTTCGTTTTTTTGATCCTAACAATGTTATGAGAAAACTTCGCAAGTTATTTAAAATTTCAAATAACTTTTTTTGGATTGTACAAATAGCTCTGAATTTTTGACTATATATGGACAAATATATCAAATTTATATACGAAATATATCAATAAATAAAAAAAAAACAAAAAAGAATAGTTACCTTATAGCAACAATATAAAATATAGAATAATGTTTTTATTAGATCCTTTAATGAAAACCGAATTTATGCATTTAATAGATCTAATTATCACATCACCTTTATATTGTAAAAATCCACGATTTTAAAGATTTTTGGATGAACGTATCTGGTTCTAGGATTGGTCGATTTCGATGATATTTAATGAATGTTTATAAGGCAACTAGATCTAAAAAAATGCTTATATTCATTCCTTGAAAAAGCTCTTGATACAAAATGCAAAAAAACCTTATCATATATTTTGGATCAATGTAAAATACGACAAAAAATATTTTCATTTTTCTTAATATTTCACTTTTTTACTTACTTTATATAGCACATTAATTTCTCCATAAAACTAAAAAATTATAAGTATTCCTATACAATCTATTAAAAGTTATTCATTTCATACAAATAATAGATACTTTATATATATATATATATATATATATATATATATATATATATATATATATATATATATATATATATATATGTATACTGTATAATTCTATTTGAATTTCTACAATTCGTATTTTACAAAATATGACTTTTACAAAATATTTCGGCATTATCGAGAAAACAAATCCTATAATTATTTTTTCATCTATTATTTATATCTAAGATTAAACACATTTTTCTTATTGGATACTCAACATCTTATAATTTTTATAAAAGTTTTTCTAGTCGATATTTCATGGAAACAAATTTTTGCGAAGTTCTCAGGTATTATCGAGAAGATCGTTTCACTATATATCAATAGAAAGATGATCGTCTCGCATGGTTTGTAAAGAAGCATTTCTTTCTTCTTTTCTCTTTCCTCTACCCTTCTTCTCTCTCGCCTTATTTTTTCCCCACACTCGTTTTCCTCTTACACCCCTTCCTTTAATTCTTTTGTATAAAGACATGTCTGTCGGGATGCTACGCTACGGTTGGGGGGGGGAGGGTTTTGAGTTACCATCGCCGTGTGTGGCGCCTCAGGTGTCTTTGATCCCTTTCATAGGCAAATATGCGATTCATAGCTTTCACAGTACGGCTTACTTCTCGCCGTACCACTACGTGTCCTAACTAAAATGATAAAATAAAAATTTTCGCAACGATTATTTATCTTGATTTTGAATTTCTATAGCTCGGCAGATGCATTCGGTAGATAATACGTTATTTTTATGTAACATTACAAAGATTTATTGTTTTAATAATAATCGACTTCGATATTCACGTTCAGGTATTATTTTACGTTATTTGATGAATAATATGTAATTATTTTTTCGATTATATTTATTTTTTATTTTTATAACAAAAATACAAATTAAATATAGTAATCCAACGGGAATATGGTATATATATATATATATATATATATATTTATTTATTTATTTATAGTCATACGATATTCTCGTGCCATTATCAAAGGCGTGCAGAAATGTTTTTCATTGAAAATTACCGAATGAATTATCAGTAGCGAAGAGGAGAGTAGCCATAGATTGTTCGTGCACAGGCGACTGCCACTTTACCCGAGCAGGTGAAGCACAATGCGAAATAGATAATGCTTGAAACAAATACACGATGATTGTAACATACGGGCTGATTATCTACCATGGACTTTCCATATTGGCTTTTACCGTTCGCGTTTCCTGTCTCTCGTTATAATTTATTGGCACATCGATGAAACAATATAGAACATCAACCAATTCTATACTCATCGTTTCTCGTTTTTCGAGAGGATGAGAAAGAATTAAAATCCGTGTTCGATATTGTTAAAATGTCTTAACAAGTATCCTTCATAACATATCAGTCGTTAATTATCTTTTTAAAATCTTATTATGTTCTCTTTTATTTTTGATCTTTGTTAATATTTAAAGACTTATTCATTATAATGATCGGTGTTTCTAGATGACTGATAAATAACTGACTTTCTGTACATGAGTAATCGTTTCATGGAACGATTAACTCCGTCTGGTACACATTTATAGCGTCATCAAAGCACCATTTACAATCCTGAACAGTGGTGTGGGTCAAGAATAGTCCACATTTCAAGGTCTTGTGACGGTGAGACACCATTCTCGTTGATTAACATCATCGTCGAAACTCTTCGGAACATTTTATGGATTTAATTTTTACCTAGATACTTACTTGCATTTTGAAGAGAACGAGCAATATGCCAGGAAAAGCATTTGCCATGCCAACGTAGCATCATTCCGTATTAGCATGGTTCAGTTTGATCATGACGATTTGGGGTTGTACCTTCAATACATATGGGATTAAAATAACCTGATGTCATAAAAATGATTTTCCTCGCGCCAACATGCTGCATTTATAAATCGATCAAAAGAACTCTTGACGTTTATTCTTGACTTTCTTTCAATCTTTTTTCTTTTTTTCATTTTTGGATATTATTACAGGTTTGTAAAAAAAAGATATAGATAATTATTAACTAAAAATTATTTTTAAATGTTCGAATAATATTTTTTGTATCGTACAAATTGAAATATCTCGAGTGACGGTAAATTTTCTATGAATGTATGAACTACGCCAAGGTTCATAACCGAGCAATTATAGCAAACGATGCCGGTAGATACTTATTAAAATAATGAAAATAGGGATAAGAGACTTTTGCAGCTCCATAGATACGGCAGATGCGGTTACGGGTACTTGCACGATCAACACCTGTCCGTAAACGTTATAGTTGGATAGATACGGACGTAAAATTATAACTATCGTCTGAGTATAAAGAAAACACGTCTTCGCAAACTAAACTAACATAACAATAAATAATTGTTACCAACGAGAGTTAATCAATAACAATTTTGTTCTTTACAAATTGACATACGAGACGAGCATCGAAGCGACACGATTTGAATAATCGATTTTCAATTGCGACATCAGACGACCTTATTTCGACGTGTTCGACGTAGACCTTGTATTTGAAAAAAAGAAAACAAAAATAGAAAGAAAAAAATACAAGCCAAATCTATCTTAAAAACCTTGCGAGAAAATCCTTTTTGCGAGATGCTCTTGGAAAGAAGAATTTAATTTCTAACGAAATATTGAATATTCCAAAGTGATCAGAAAATGGATCGATCTTACATCGTGTTTTTATCAAAAGATCATCGAGATCGGATTGGTGTACTCAGAGGGCTAAAGGGATGCTCGTTCGTAGAAAGAGATGTGCACGGTTACAGACAAGAGCGAAGAGAGAAAACTCGTTAGTCCCTTTTAATACGCGTATTTGGCGTTGGTATTGAATTTCGCACAATAAAGCGCTTTGTGGGATATCCGCTTACCCGGGGCACGTCGTACGCGTGCCAAAATGAAAAAACCGCAAAACGGCACCACGGACCCTTTTGTACATCACTGCATAGCCCGGTGGTGGTCGTCTCTCTCTCTCTCTCTCTTTCTTTCTCTCTCTCTCTCTCTCTCTCTCTTTCTTTCTTTCTCTCTCTCTCTCTTTCTCTCTCTCTCTTTTTCTGCAGTTAACCGACAAGGTTGCTTTTCATTGTACTTACTTGGGTACTACTTGAAAGAAGAGAAACACAAGAGATAAAATGACAGGAATGGCGATTAAAATATAAATTATATTTTTAACGTATCTTCGATTTGTATATAATTTATATATTTTATATATAATCCTTTTTTATTTTATTTTGTTGCGAGATAAAAAATAATGATAACGATTTTTCATTCTTTTTTCTTATTAAAATATCATAAATAGAGTACACGTTCAATCGAAGAACGGCAGTTTGTCAGTGAACGCATCTGCCACTGGAAACTGAAATAAGTTAACCTCGAGACGGAAAGGAGAAGGGGAACAATAAGAAGAAGAAAAAAAATAGTCGTTAAGGGTTGGAAACTTGAGTCATAGATCACCGATAACGTCACTTCTTGAAAGAAAACATAGAAGAAAGCAGAATCTCGACACGTTTCCAGCTCCCTTGTTATCCTCTTTCTGTCTCTGTTTCTATCTTCTATCCCCTTCCATATCTCTCTCTCTCTCTCTCTCTCTCTCTCTCACTCTCTTGTTATCTTTTTACTATCTTCGAAAAAAATCGTCTCGCCGCGATAAAACTTATCGAGAGATCTTATGATATCATACTTTGAACTTATATCGACATAAACCCTTTAATCTTTGAATCATCGTGTTCAGTTTTACAATCTTGGCAAACCACAAGCTATCTCTGACTCCGGCTTCTACAGCTGTTTCCTCTGTAGCTCCTCTCTTTCATCGTTAAAACAAGACAAAAGGGATTTGAGAAGCTTTCGCGAAATATTCCCTTTGTATCGAAGCCTCTTTCATATTCTCATTCCTATTTTAGTACATAGTCCTTCTTTCACGTTCGCACAGGATCCGTTGTTTGTTGGGTGATATTTTTATTGGCTAGCGATGTTACCGGTGACACCATAGGCAGGTGTTAGGCCCAGTGTGGTTGCCTCTTTCGCTTTAGCGCGTCTGCCAGTGCTATGGCCGTTTCTACGACAATCCTAAGTACTTAACATCCTTGTCGTTCGTTTCTTCCATTTTCTTTCCTTCTTCCTATTATGACGTAGTAACTATATGCCAAGCGAGCGAGCGAGCGAGCGAATGAGCGCGCGCGACACGCTCGTGTCGCTCCATGTTTCTCTGTATTTGAAACACGTCGGGATAGGGCCTCGATATGCGGGCTCATTACCGGCACGAGCCAAAGCTCTCGCGCCTACTATCGTACATACGCAACCGGCTAGGTTGACGTTAACAATACGAAACGAACTATGGAGGAAATCCTTATTTTTCTAACGTGGCCCATGATTGTTCCACGTTTGGAATCAACGTTTTGTTGATTAGGATATACTACTATTTCTGTAAACTAGGTCGATTAGGGGAAGGGGTGGTCATCTCCCATCTCTTTATTCGTTCGTTTTCTCACATTTTTAACCAACTATCAAGAAATATTTTACTCTTATTGCTAGATTTTTTGATACTTCGCAGGATGAATCTTAATGACACTCATTAACGTTCTTCTAACTACTTCTAACTAATTGGAAAAGGATCGTTTGTTATTCTCAACCGTTTATAGATAGGATCATGTTCTTCGACGCTCTATTGCGTCTATATGCATCTGTAAATAATCCTATATTTTGCTGATATTCAACATTCTCTGGTAGGTCGTTATTATGATAAATCATGGACGATGATCGGCAGGTATTGATGTAAATGGTAAACAAGGATCAATTGTCCGTGACAACGTACAAGCATAAAATAGCTTCCCGCGATCGTTCGAAGAAACTTATGGGAAACGATTAACGCCTTCTTTTCATTCTTAACTGTCTTATTACAACGTGAAAGTTATGAATATCTTCGGAGATATTCTTCTGTCTCTGTCTGTCTATCTATCTGTCTCTCTCTCTCTTTTTCTATTTTATATTGCTTTCTTCTCTCACCACCCCTCTGTCGATTCTCTTGTCTCTCGTCTCTCATCTCTCCTCTCCCTCCCCTCCTCTCTCTACTGGCTTTATACATTCTCAGTAAAATGAGTGTCGCGTCGAAACGAAATGTTATCTTCCTCACTCATAATCACAATAAAATATAATTATACCTACTAAGAAAAAAGCCGATCTCATGAAAATATATTAAAACTTTAATGTTTATACTTTAATAATATCCCGCGATAAGCAGATAAAAAGGATCCCTTCTTAAACTTATGTACTTATCCATTTATATTATATTTTTTATTTATTTAATAATTAATAAGCATTGGAACAATATTATGAAAAAGTATTACAATAATAAAAGTAGAAAGAAAAGAAACGAAAGTAGCAAAGTTTCGTAACAACAAACGAAACATTATAATAAAATTAAATAATTTCAAGTTAATTAATTTCATATAATCAGAGGCTGGATCGATCATGCCATTTCCACAGAATTACATGTTCTATTTCTCTCTCTCTCTCTCTCTCTCTCTCTCTCTCTCTCTCTCTCTCTCTCTCTCTCTCTCTCTCTCTCTTATTCCGTTTTAGGCGAATTCTCTGATAGCTATTATTACTTCATGCTCGGTTAAATAGCAATGAAAGATGGTATGTGAAGTTGGATGTGGGTTAGTGATCTCAAGGACGTTTCCTTTGTACTTGATTTCACCGATCTATTTATTTCTATCTTTTCTTTTTTCCTATCCATATTGCTCTTCTTTTTCGTACGAAAAAAACTTGCCTTACCGTGTTCAGAACGTGTTGCTCTGGTCGCCTTCACTTCTTCTCCTTCTTTTACTTCTCTTTATTTTTATTTTTCTATTTCTTTTTCTTATTCCCGTCTCTACTTTTTTTCTTCTTCTTTCGTGGCACGCCGGCATGCGTGAGTTCGTAGTGAGTCGCGTGCCAGGATCCTCTTCTTTCTTCGCTCTTCTCTCTCTCTCTCTCTCTTTCTCTCTCTTTCTCCTTCCTTCTCTTCCCTTTTCTTCACCCTTCCTTTTTCGTCATCTCTTTTTTCTGTACCACGTAACCATCAATAAAACCGACGCTTTAAAAAAAAAGTTCTGCATTATGCCGTCGACATGAAATTTTTGCTAAATACATCCATTTATATTCTACTAACGCGTTGTTCAGCTCACAAATGCATTGCGTGTCGAGGATTGATTTTTTGACTCTTTTCGATCGTTCGCCCTTCTTTTCCAATTTATTTTTTTCTCTTTACTTTTTCAGCAAATCTTTTTTTTTCTTATCACCCCGTTGGAAAAGTGAGTTTTTAATTAAACGCAACGACATTTCTTTAAGTGTTTCTGACGAAATAGATTTGAACGATCATCGTACCGATTGTTCCCTATGAAACGAGAAACGAAAAGACAAGGAGGAACTATCTGATCAACTCTAACCCTGGGTGGTAAACGCAAGGGTGTCTTCGTAAGATCGCAAACCCTTAGGATATAAATAATGCTTAATCACGAGTGTCATCTATTCACCTATTCAACATCTGCTTTTACGGGATCGAACGAATTTCTAGAAAAGGATTGTATTATTTGAATATTATTTTACGTTTCTTTTTGAATAGATGAGTTAATTGAATTTTTAAAAGAATATATTGAGTTTTTTTGTGTATTTTTGCATGCGGATAAAAGTATAACATCTATGGAGAATAGAACTGAAGAGGCAATAAAAGAATGCAGAATTTAACCATCACTTTCGCTACTTACTCTTTGAAAATACGATGAGATGAGAGGAATATTTTAAGGAAATTTCTTCAAACGTTAGAGAATGTGGATGAGATATCGCTTAAAAAAAAAAAGAAAGAAAAAAGTAATAATTTCCTAAGTAGTATTTTTTCTTAAATGAACAAACGTGTCCATCGAATGTTCATCATTTTTCATTCGAGCGACATTTAAATAATTTCGCGACTACCCTCGAGTGAATTTCAAGTAATAATCAAAGTTTTTATTTCTCTTCGAGAAAGATATAAAGATAGATCTCAAATCGTCAGAGAGGAAGATTTGAGCTTTTAAAATTTTCTTTCTATTGACGGACAATGTCGATCGTCAGTGACAACCTGTCCTATTTATAAAAAAAATATTTTCTTATTGTACTATTTGAGAAAGGTATATATAGAAATGAAAAGTCTCGAGACTCCCGCAGATCACGAATAATTAATCCCAGTCCCGACAGTTTTGTACACACAACTATCGAAGGATTTTCACGCGATACAAAAGTAGGGAGCTCTAGAAAGAAGTGAAGAGAAACGAAGAGTGAAAAGGGCGAGAATGAGAAAGAAAAAGAGAAACAGGAGCAAAAAAATGAGAGAGAGAGAGAGAAAGAGAGAGAGAGAGAGAGAGAGAGAGAGAGAGAGAGAGAGAGAGAGAGAGAGAGAGAGAGATAATAGTATACGGCCTACGTGGGGATCCAGGAGGATGGATAGATCGAAAAGAAGATCGGACACGTTGAGATTACGATAAATCAAACTGTGCAAGGTGAATTCTGAAGTCGTAGACTTCTTTTAAAAGAAGAAAAAGAAAAATAGAGAAGAGAGAGCAGTAAACGTCAAGGGATAGAAAAGGCACTCTATGTTATGACTTAGAATGATAATTTGTCCGGCCATTCCAACAGTTTGCAAGCTTTAGACGAAAGGATCTTTTTCTCCCACATAAGATGTCTACCCCGGGATACTTTCTCTTACCTTTCTTACGATAACATAAAGCAGAATGGCATTCAGACCTCTTCTTCTAATTCGTTTCTTGAACCTTTCCTTTTGGATAAACGTGAAAACAGGTGCAAGGAACCTTGCGATTTATAATATTTGAAAATTATTGTTATTACTTGTTGATCCTTTTAATGTCTATCGACGATATAAAAATGTTCAAATAAATTATTTTGTATGTTTTTTTCTCTCTTCCTTTTCCTCCATCTCGGATAATTTGTCATTTCGAATATTATAATCTTCATTTTCGATCTTATTTCTCGAGACATTTAATTTAAATTAAAGTGAGTACCTAACAAACATGTACCTGTAAGATAGTTTTTGTGTTTTAAACTAAAACCAATGGAGCAGTATGAATATGTTGTCGTATTACATTAAAAGGAGAAATACCATATAAACAAGATTTATCGTATATCCTTTATAATTATAATCGAATAAATTAGATCAGCTTGGTGAAATATAAAAAAATCGTAGCGAAGAAAATATAGATAACCTTCGTTTCGCGATAGCTTTAGCTTTCGTCAAATAAAAGATAAACGTTGCCTTTGGCCGTTTCTTCAACGTGATTATCGAGCAGGGAACGCCAGGTGAATCCTGGTTGCAATGAAAAAATCCTTTCAGACTGTGTGCGCGCTTGTGCGCATGTACGCGGTAAAGAGCCATGCGACGAGCTCTCGCTCTTTCCTATCTTCTTTTCTCTCCTTTGGCGGACGTTTGTAATATCGTGACTAGAAAAATGTCGCAGCTGCACGGAACACTCTCGAAGGGTAGCAAAATGAATAGACAGGCGGTAATGTTAAAGACTAAGAATATTAGTTGATTTCATTAATGATTTCATTATAGTCTTCGAATTGTAAATTATATCGATGATTATTCAATCGAGAATTATTATTATTATTATTATTATTGTTATTATTGGAATAATTTTTGGTGTACTCTACGATTACACCAGACTTAGCACGTTTATTCGTGAACGTAATAAATCATATAGAGCTGTTAGAATAAAATCTCGGAATGTTGGAAGGACGAGAAACGAAAGAAAATGAATGCATCTCGCGAGTAAAAGAGATCTTATGTGTGATCTCTTATCTTGATCTCACATTTCGTGACAGATTAACGTGGGATCGGGCGTTTTCAGAGGTAAGGAATCAGAAGAAGTTAAAGGATCCTTTGTAAATCGCGTGATCGATCGCTAATATGGGCCTCTCTTCTATCTTCAGTACAGAAGCGAGGGTGGCTAGGGTAATTCTTCTCATTGTCATTGTGCCTTCCATTCCTTTCGACGCGTAGGTCTTTCACGCGATGAGTAAAGAGACGAAAAAAGAGAAGGAATCTCGGAAGATGATGTCCTTGTTTCTGTAGTTCTCAATCGCAGATTCCCAGGCGATTATATCTGTACGAAGAGTAAGAGACACGGACACGAACCATGAACCTATTGTCCTCTATACTTCACCCTATATCTCATATTTGTGTGTGTTTATAAAAAGAAGGAAAGGGAGAGAGAGAGAGAGAGAGAGAGAGAGAGAGAGAGAGAAATAATGGAAAAGGGGAGTCTAGTTTGAAAGATTTGCGATAAAGAAGAGAGAGAAGTCAATGGGGACCATAACCGAGTTTAAGTTGAATGAAGATCTTAAAGAGAGTTAGAGAAGTTAAAAGCGAAGAAGAGAGAGAGAGAGAGAGAGAGAGAGAGAGAGAGAAAAAGAGAGAAAGAGGGACGGACGGAAGGGTGACGGCCCTTTTTCTGATAAGTGGGCCTGTTCGACCGCACTACCGAAACCGGCTACAAAATGTTTTATTTACGTGGTTTACGAGAGGGGCCCCTCTTTCTTTCTTACTCACTTCAGAATCAGATCTTCTCACCTTCTCTTAAAACCTACCTTTGCCTGCTTTCTTTCTTTCTTTCTTCTTCTTCTCTTTCTTCTCCTTCTTCGATGTCCATTTCTCTTCGTCTTTTTTTTTTTCTTTTAATACTAAGAGTAATAGCAAGGTGCGTTTAACCCAAGTCTTTACCTGAATTTACCTGAACACTGGAACAATGACTTTCGCGACAAGTGTTACTATTCGTTTTATCGAAGTCCAAGGCTCCAATGATCTTTCGGACTATCGTTAGTCACACTTTGTCAAGAGGTGAATGATCTGATCTTACAGAACGAATAACGCGATAACCTTGCTTCTTTAATGTAAATCGAATAAAATCATGAACTTGTTAACCCTTTAAGATTAAAATAAATTTCTAAGAGATTTCTAAAATATAATATAAAGAATAAGTATTAAAAGATTGATTATACATTATTGAGATTGTTCGTTTTTTAATTGAACTTAAATTCTGGTTTATTTATGTAGATAACAATAAACAATAGTTCGTTTAACAGCATCATAATGATCAGCTTTTGCCTTTTAAAAGATCCTCTCTCGTAAGAGACTTCTTCTTTTTGTTTCTTTTTTCTTTCTTTCTTTTTTTTTTTTTTAAGTTAAACGCTAGGATCAGATGACGCCTGTGTAAGTTCTGTCACGCTCATTCCCGTTCCGTGTACGATTGTAATTGACGATAATTGGTAAACCGCATATTTGCGGTCCGATATTGTGAGGTGCTCGAATAGTCGACTAAAGGGATGCCGTGTTGAAGCTACATATACTCTGTTTGAGATACTTATGTGTCATTACAAGTGCTCATCATTCATTTTGGTGAATCCGACTTACATGTATGTACGCATATACCAATAATATGTATACCAAACAATTTTATGTCAAAAGAAGAAAGTTGATCTTCCATCTATTTAAAATTATCCTACTTGCATACAAAAAATTATGATTGTGTGGCTTAAATTTGTATATATGAAGTGTATGCATTTCTGCAGGCATATAAGGCCACGTAAGAAATTATTTAGGCTGCTCGGAGAAATATGGTTCTCTCTCTCTCTCTCTCTCTCTCTCTCTCTCTCTTTCTTCATTATCTTAATAACAATGATGCATAATAAAAAAAGTAATGTGTTTACAAGGACTCAAAGCAAAGTGTAGGTCTTTGAAATTGTAATCGACTTGAGTCCTTATTTTTACATATTTTGAGAGATAAATATACTTATTTTTGAGATGTATTGTCACCCTTTTAATATTTTTACGATCATAATTTATCCTATATAATAGAAAATTTGTGAAAAATGAACTTTTTACGACCAACATAAAATTGGCTGGTGCGTTATTATTGGCTACCGGTGTACCTTAAAATTATTCTTACGTATGTACAGTGGCGGACAAAAGTATTCGTATAGAATACTTTTTTTACGGTATAGTAAGAAAATTCGTACAATAAGCAAATTACAAAAGAAATAATGATAACTTGTAAATGAATAACTTTATTTCGATAAACCTATATATAAATAAAGTTTATATTTTATAATTTACAAATTAATTTCAATAGTAATTCATAAGTTTGTAATTTTTATGGTGGGCAAAAATATTCGTACACTATAAGATTTGTCGAAAAGCAACAATCAAGGTCGAGTGATTAACCTTCGTGTTAGTTGCTATTTCAGTAAAGGAATTTTTTTTCAGTATATCGTAAACGAATCATCTGTATAACAGTTTAAAGTTTCAATTCGCAAATATGAGACTCAAAGATAGTGAAAAAATTTTATAGGGAAGAAAAGTCGTTGTAAATTTGTTTAATAAAAATAAATATTTTGGAGAAATTACTAGAATTGTGCAAAGAAGAGTATAATTAACAGATTTACAACTACAGGAACAATAACGAATTCATCATGATATGGAAATTTTCCGTGAAAACTTTCTGATCAGATAGAACGCCGAATTTTTCGAATAATTTAGAAAAATCTAATTACAACAGCAGTTGAAATTTCAACAGAGATTCAAGTATATAATAAAGAACGGTTAAATTCTAAAACCATTCGATAACTGTTTTACCGAGAAGAATACATACAAGGATACATACAAGGATACATACAGAGTTGCTAGGAAGAAACCCTATATTAGCGCAGTTATAAAAAGGCTTCAGTCACACAGAAATATTTAAACAATGTTGTAGCGTATTGGAATAATATCTTATTTTCCAACGAATCAAATTCGAACATTTTTCACTCAAATTGCTCCACAAAAGTATGGCGTAAATCAAATCCGGAATTGGAACCAAAACATATACAGCATATTATTAAACATGGAGGAGAAAGTGTTATGTTATGGGGTTGTCTAGCATAACTTCAGGTGTTGTTGGAGAATTAGTAAAATCTACGTTCAAATTTTGAAAGAAAATTTACTAAAGAGTGCAAATAAATTAGGTATTGAAAGTACGTATTACTTCCAGCAAGATCGCGATGTTAAACACGCGTCAATATTAGTTTGTGAATGAATTTTATATAATAAACTCCATACTTTACCAACTCCTCCACAAAGACCAGATTTCAATCCAATAGAGAATGTATTGTGGGAACTAGAAAAGCGTGTGCGAAAACATCATATTACGTGAAAACACCATTTGAAACGAATTTTACAAGAAGAACGGAATAATATATCTACTGAATTTGTAAAAAATATAGTACGGTCAATGCCTCGAAGATTACAAGCGATTATTCGACAGAAAGGATACCCTATAAAATATTAATAATAGATTTTCGTAATGTACAAATACTTTTGTCCATCATAAAAATTACAGACTTATGAATTATTATTAAAATTAGTTAATAAATTATCGCATATTTTTTATATATATTTATGTTGAATATTGTTATAAATATTGTACAATGTTTATCCAAATATGGTAATTGATTTAAAAATTATAATTATTTCTTTTGTTATTTATTTATTTTACGAATAAATAAATAAATAAATAAATAAATAAATCTATATATATATATATATATATATATATATATATATACTATTTAAAATTTTCTACTTATCCTATTAGCACGAATATCAAGACCCTGTGTATTATTTTTTAAATACTTCTGCTTCCTTTCGTGAATTATCATTATTATTATCGCTTTTCTTAATATGAATAACTTTTATTTTTTATTTTTCACCTCTCACTCGTTCTCGTTGTTCGACTTAATCTTATGAAGTATTCCAAGAAGATCTTATTCAAAAGTTGAATTAGACTATAATTATACTTTTCCGGATATTGTTTCGAAATTAATCAATTTTTCAACTTTCGCGTTAGATGATTTTAATTGAAAGCTAATTCCTTACGTCGAATGTAATATGAAACAATTAAGAATCATTTTTACAAATAAAAATTTACTCATACGTTTTCTAATCGAACTATTCTCAATAGATATTAATTTTTATATAGATCAATCAAAGAGTATTAATTTTCAAAATTTACGAAAAAAAATAAATTTATCGAAATATCAGTATTGACATTTGTAAAATTCAATGAAAAGATAGAAAAAAGGAAAAAAGAAATTAGATTGACTTTTCCGTAGTTCCACTCGGAATTAAGTGAACGAGTTATGATTTGATTGCGATTAATGGCGCGAAGATTGTTAGAGTATGCGTGTTTGTAATCGAGAGTATCGCTCTTACATGATTATTTTCTTTTTCTTTTTCTTTTCTTCCACATTCGCCTCGCGAATGAGAGAGATCAAAGAAAGAAAGAAATACAGAGGGATACGGAATACATACGCACGATAATGATCTTCGTCGTGGCCAAGGACGCCGAGGAGACCCCCGATCGATAATTTATTATCCGGTCGTTACAACGGAAACCTGTCATTTTAGATCGAAGCTGTAGGTGAAATTCATCTCACGCGTTTTTATTTAAATACATGCTTACGCAAAAGATATCTTTAATCATCCAACGCAAGAGAATACTTAACGACAATACTTAATAAAGAATAGACGTTTGTTTGAATTGAACGGTCAATAAATCTAATCACGATTTTTTCATTAATTTCATTAAATTAAAATCTGTTATACGATACGTACCATCACGTTCTAATTTTAAATAACTCTTTCAAATGCAAATTTATTTTTATGAGTTTTTATCGTTATAAAAAATTCGACTGCGTTCGAAATAAATTATACATCGAATCAATGTAAATTGCAAGTCGTTTCGAGAGACATGTATTCATCGTTCGTAATCGATGATGATAATTTCTTATAGGAATGAAGATCAATCGTTTAAAAAATAAAGATAAATATAGGTATCATAAACATTTTCATCCGTTCATTGTTAATCTTATGAGATACGTTGCACCCGGAAATTCCATTAAAATATTCTCACTGTGTACACATCAAGGTCGCGTTACGGTTTGCAAAAGAAGTCTGGAGGTATCTGTTCTTAGCGATAACATCTCACAATGTCTCGTCATTTGCTCGAACGTTCGCCGTCATTACCGTTGCAAAGGCATCACGATAGGATGAACAGCACGAAAAATAAACAGCCTTTACCTTTCGACCCTCAGCACGAAGCCACGTCATGGGCGTGTGCACGTTTAAAAGGATTTTCATTGCCAGTTGTAAAGGGGTTTCGATTTGCGAAAAATATCGTCAATCCAATACGGATATATACGATTGTTCAGAAAATCGAGCCTTTAACGTGGTTACGTAGTTCTCCGAAAAGTCGTGAACGTTATGCGATCTGACGCATTATGCGATTCGAAACGTGGTTGGTCATGCATGACAATACGTTGGATTTTATCCGATATTCTTATAGACGGTTTTCCACGGTCTCCAAAAATTCGTTTCTTGTTACCTACTACTGCGGAAAAGTAGAGAGAAAGCGTGCTCTTCTACTTCGTCCAGGTGATGCCCATTCTATCTGTTTGCCTCTGCATATGTTCTTACGCTCTCTCTCTCTCTCTCTCTCTCTCTCTCTCTCTCTCTTTTTCTCTTTGTCTCTGTTTCTTTCTTTCTCTCTCTCTCCCTGCTCACATCCACGTTACCCTTCTCATCCGTAGTCTCTTCTTTTCTTTATCTTCTTCGTTTTCCTTCTTTCTCTTTCACTTTCTCTCCTCTTTTCGTTTGTCTTTTTAACGATCCCACATATGTTTATGAAAGAAAGAAGACACTCGACGTTACGAAGATTCAATATTATTGCAATGAAAAGGTACAGTACCTTTACCTTTCACCTTTGCATCGGATATAATTTCTATGTAAACGGGAATGGAAATCGATTGTTCATCATTACTATTAGTTATTTCGAGTTGTTAATCCGATCTTTACAATTTTCATTGAGAGAATGTTTTTTCTTCGGTATAAATTTTTGAGAGAATGCTTTTTCTTCAGTATAGATTCCAAGAGATCGAGGAAGGATAATGTTCGGTTTCATTATCGTAATGTTATTGGAGATCAATCAGTCAGAAGGTTTGAGCAGTTTATCGGAAAGCGTTCGGCTTCTTATCGAGCAACCAATGATCCTCAGGGTCGAGCCAATGGCTATTCATCCCTCACCTTTAATACCCTCTTAAGCTTCGATAAAGACCATCCCTTAAAGATCACATGAATTCTCTCTTTCTCCCTTTTGACTCACCTAATTATAGGGATGCCAATTTGGTCGACCGAATTAATCTTGTTCCGTGCGATGTCGTTGTGATTCGATCTATAATGATTCAAATCGCTTTGTTTTTACGATTGGAAATAAAATTGGATTAAACCGATAGGATTAATAAAAAAAAGCGATAAATTATTATATATGTTGGGCATGTATAATCGTAAAACGAATGAACATGATAGCATTGAAGAACAATGAGAAAAAAATGGTTAAGAGATTTCGAGAAATATCTTTTCTTGAAGGACGCATCTGCTCGTCTCGAATCATGAAAAATTCGCCTTCGCACATTTGAAAAAAATACAGCAGCTGCAAGGAGCTTCGTCACGCGACACAAGACACGGATGTATACTATACGGCTGGCGATAGTTATTTTTTCTTTCTGTTAACATACGTTTTATAATTATTAATAATTAATACATCCATCCACGTACTTGGTCATATTTAAACTGTAAAGTAGCTATTTGTCTAAAATAATATGATTCTAGAGTATAATTATAATTATGGAATATATGTATGTATTAAACATACAAGGTGAACATTACTTGTTTC
This sequence comes from Dolichovespula saxonica, assembly GCA_911387935.1. Taxonomy (NCBI): domain Eukaryota; kingdom Metazoa; phylum Arthropoda; class Insecta; order Hymenoptera; family Vespidae; genus Dolichovespula; species Dolichovespula saxonica. The sequence goes on along the minus strand of OU426994.1, from coordinate 12,787,135 downwards.
TATGCATAATAAAGTACATTAAATGTTTAAATGAACTATCGTATTAATAATACATTGTAGATCTGGCGATCTAGTTATAGATAAAAGATACAATAGAATTCATTCAGATAATCCGTGTAACGCATTAGCTAGATTTGCATAATTCTAGTCTAAAACGGATTCGTATCTGAAATGATCGATTTAATCCGTTGAAATGATAGTACAAAGATAAAAATTACATTGTAAAGATTAAATAAAGAATTAAAAAAAGACAATTAAGAGTTATCTTTCTTCAGAGAAAACCGCGGACAAAAAATGGAGACAAAAAATCATATACGACCTTCTAGAACGTTAGGGAGGTGGTATCTGGAAATAACAGGTTGTTCAATTTCATTTAATTGGCGAACATCTTTCCGATCAAACCAGTTCGTCTGGTATAACTGACCTACACTTAAAGTCTGCAGTACGTTCGGCCGAATCGAAAATCGAGCTTTGGAATGTGACGACACAAAAAACCGTGATCAAGACCCCTTTTTTGGCATCGATCCCATCGTATTTCCTATCTTTTATTTATTATAGAAGCAATAAAAAGATGACAAAAAAATTTACCCAACGCGAATGTTAGATACTGTTGTGTCGTTAAACTTCGTACGATACCTTGAATACACAATATATTCTTTAGTTCTTGATTCTCAATCCTTTACTTCTCTTCTTTTACTCTCTTTTTTCCTCCTTTACATTTTCCCAGCAAAATCCTTTTTATTTTCACATGTAATCCTTGAAACGTCGGGAATACTACTTTCTTTTCGTTTTTGATCCATCTGAAGATATTTGACGTGTAATAAAACTGCTACCTTTCTCGATCATTTTCACAAGTTGACGTCTTACTCAGAACACGATCGATCTCCTCTCGCCAAATTGATCATGAAAAAGAAAAAAGTAAAGAAATGGAAAAACGGAGATACCGTTATTTTGATCAATTAATTATCATGTAATGTATTGCATGTTATTTAACAAGTACAATTGATATAACGAGTTTATTATCATTATTTCTCTCCTCTGATAATTATGTAGAAAAAGTAAAGTTTAAGATATTAACAATGTAAATATTAGATATTCAAGGTAACGATACGATGTTCGATCGAAAAATAGTAAAAGAGAGCACGAAAAATTGTGTTGAAAACCTATTACGAACGATCTCAATCGTTACGAATATATTGTGTATATTTCAAATATTAAGAAACGGATGAGATCATTAACTTCTTACTTATTAGAGTCTTTTACACCCTTTTTCTTAATTTATCTTAAAGAAGGAATCGTTTCTTATTACCATTTTGTCTACATTGTATTCATTCCTTTTTATTCATTAGCTTAGTTATAAGAGTTGTTCACAAGACAAATCGATTAATTCCACTTTTTGAATTTTTTAAATTTAAGTGACAAAGTACTTAATGGAATCCTCACTTTTTACATTCATAATAAATTTCTCTAATTTCCGTTATTTAATAACATTAAATGAAAAAATTTTGTTGGCCATCGAATAAAATATAATTTATTTTAGAAGCTGATCCGATTAACTCCGTATTCTAATGTAAATCGTTGCAATAATGTAATTCAAATGCAAGTAGCAAATCCTTTATATATTCTATAATGTGTATTTGAATTTATACTTAAAAGAGAATTTTAAAAAGCGATTTCTATTATTTCATCACATTTTCTACGTTTTGTTTTATAGAGTTAATCGTTTTGGAAAGTGAGCATATATACTTAAAAGATATTTAATAAGTACGTAAGTAAATTAGCTTCTGTTTTATTTAAGTATTCTAATGTGTGCTTTAATAACGAAAATTGTGTGGTTATCGACTCGATTGACGATGAAGGGCTCGCAGTTACGTTTTCCATTTAGTAAGAGAGACAAACTTTCCCAAGCTTATGATTTGAGTCAAGTACCTTTCGACGAAGCCCTTCGCATCAATGGCGTGTGTGAAACGTGCGTGAACACAGCGGTCGCTACAATAACGTTCCCGATCCCTTTGCAAAACTGTGGTGGCCTCAAGTGCTATCGATAAGTGCCATTCGCAAAATTTTGACGTTCGAACGTACGAAGAGCGCATGAAAAAATAGTAAAAAGCCAGTTGCTTATGAGAAAGAAAACCCGAAAAGTCTATTGTACGCTTTAAAACAAGAACAACGTGAAATATATGAAGGAAAAAGTAAAAGAAGAAGAAAAAAATGTTTCGATCTGTCTATTGTCGAAATCCCTTTTCATACGGAATTCCACGTGGATCGATTTGAAAGGACTAAGACTTATTCATGTACGACCATTTACGGACGATCGATCAAGCGATCTTCGACAAGAATATTTTTTCCCGTCGTCGCCATGGTATTAGGTAAAGGCCCACCCATGGATCCCGAATCGATCTTAAAATACGGACTAGGTCGTGATATTAATCAACCATGCCTCGAGATCATTGTTAGATCTAATATAAGCTTGTAATTCTAAATTTATTATGCAACATATATATATAATAATTAATCATAAATTGTAATATTATCCATTATTATTCGAAAGTAATAATCGTAGTTATGTTCGATAATTTTAAAATTTTCTATATCATTCAATCATAGATTGAAAATTTGATTTGGAGCAAACGCACTATTATATCTGTTATGTCAAATAACATTACTCGAAAAGAAATAACAAGTATTAATAATAATATGAAAGAGGTAAAATACTTTTTCCATGCCTTTGACTACCCTTCTACCTTTCTTTGACCGAAGTTTGTACGTTGGAACAACCCCTGCAGTCTTAACCCCCACTGTTTAGACAAATTCGATCTTATCTTTAGAATTTTTCGACGTATGAAGGAATGAAAGCGACAGAAAAAATGTCGAAGAAAAAGAAAGCGAGATTCAATCGAGCCGAGAACCTGAAAAGGGGCCATTGATCTTTGAAATGTTGACTGTTACACCGTCGCGCACCGTCTTTTCATTTCTCTCTTTTTTTTTCTCAATAGAAAAATCGATTCTTGCTGGGTTGATTTTTGGTAGATTTTGCGGTTTATGAAATATCGAGCATTTTTCGACGATCGAATTACAAAATCTTCTCCAACTTTCCTATTTATTTCAAGTAGCTGAAAGTCAAGCACGATTACGGCAGGTAGAAATATATTCGACGGGTATTTCCACATGTGTTATATCATGCGTGAAAAATATCTTTTGGAATTTTTGCTTTAACATTTATAGAGCGAATTTACCGTTGACGTTAAAGAAAGCTTCAACGTAGGATCGAATTTCGAGATCCTAGCGACAATTATGGTCTTTCGGTCGACCGGAAATCAAAACTATGCTTTCAATGTTACTCGTTGGTCTTCTTGATCTTTCGAAAGGATGTAGAGTGTCCAATTTCGTTCGATCCTTCTTCTCACAGGTGCGATCGAAATACGAATCGAATTTTGTTACCTTTGGATCATAGGAACAAAAAAGTATTCGGTCTTGCTAAAAGAAATTCGAAATGTTAGTTTTTGAAACGGTTTTAGTATCCACTCAAGTGATCTATATTCCAATGCAAATTCTTTAAGCGGTTCTTAGGTCTAACCGATATTTTGGAGGACGCGTCGAGACGGTGAAGACGAAGAGAACTACGCCGTTCGTATACGGGCTATTTGAGAACTCGAGAGACCATTCTAAGGGGTGTTTTTCGAATATACTCGTTGCACAATGTAACACTATCCTTTGGCCTTTTGTAAGAGCGCGCAGCCTTGGAGTATCTTTAATGCGGAACTGAGCAAGAGCGTGCCCTAGAAGATGTATTATTTTTTCATGAATAATCTTTTGTTGAGTGTTAAAGAGAACTGGTATAGTAGAACTAACGCCTTAAGTGGTGTTCTTGGATCGAAAAGATTTTCACTGGTATCATATCATAAAAATACATATCAAGTAGAGAAGGAATTATTGACAATATATTGTTAATAAAAGATATTATAGATTTCGTTCTAAATTGTGTATTAATAATCAGTGGAATTGATATTATTATCTAAGGAATTAATAGTTTTATCATTAGAATGTGTTCAATTGCTATCGATAAATTTAACAAGAACTTGACATTTTGTACTCTAACATACGCCCGAGTACATGTTTAACAAACAATCTACCGTGCTACATATCATATACAAATTTCATACGAGGCTGATATAATTTCTAGGTTGGGTCAGTAGGACATTTGAACTGAATTTATTTTTTGTGAATAGGAAAAAAGGAAAAAAGTCTGAAAAGCGTCTGTAACATCAAAAGGAAAATGGCAAATTCCATAATGTTTTGACGCGTGTCAGAAACTTCCATACCAGCTCGTTAGCATTTATTGTTCAGCGTAATCCACACTTCCGGTAATGGTCATCAATGCGTACTCGCCGTTCGGAATAAAATTTATATTTCATCTGCAGATTCAAGTGACTCGCGCTATTTCTATAACGATAATTTACATGGAGTTGAACTCTGATCTCGCACGCTCGGGGACACTATCTCTCTCTTTCTCATTTTTTCTTCTTTAGTCAAGACTGCTTCCATCTTCTGCACGGACTTACGTTTTTATATTTCTAAATACATTGAACAAATTCGTTACAGTTTTATCGATTTATTTAAGTGAATATTGTTTGATGAATTATTAAATTATACTAAGAAAATTTAGTAGTCGACGTGCGTTCAAAAATACAGCTAGGATTTTATTGTTTTCTATAAATAATATATACATGCAGATTTCCAAATATATTGAAATACGACGAGGATAATCGAGAAAGAGAACTTTGGTATATACTCGTGTAATTTTTCGAAAGGTCGAAGTGGATTTTCGTTGGAATCAGGCATTTTACCGCGCGTCTGTGTTTTGTGTTGCACAATGAAGTCCTGGAGAGTCTTTAGTACATACAGTAGCGTGGTATTGAATGGTCGGCACTCACAAATGCGCAGCAGGGTGTCCGGTTCTCTTGAGATTTGCTACTCGATATGAATGTAGACTTAAAATGAAAAACTAATGTCCCTTTTCTCCTGATATTTCCATCATTTCTACGGTCAATATATTTTCGAACAAACGAGAACTTAATATGTTTATTGCTGTGAGAATGTTATATTCGAATAGGACGATAGGCGGTAGATTTTTATCTTACATCGACTAAAGTGTAAAACGAAGATTATAAAGTGAATCGAGAATTTGGTCACGATGTTTTAATTTTCTCGTTCTTATTATTTGTTAAATGTTTCTTACATGCGTTCCATTCTAATTAACATAATTGACATTAGTTAGATGATGGGTATTTTCTTGTTTTTTAATTATTATATTTATATATATGTACAATAATATATTATTTGATATATATATATATATATATACACATAGATTATATTGATATTTGATATATATTGACATGTATAGATACATATTATTTGATATAAAAATTATATATTTATTCTAACCTCCTGTTTTTTTTTCATCATAATATAGTTGAGAGTATGATCTAGAGTTTGATCTTTCGCTCTTTGAGAGTCTCGTCTATTTTGGTAAGTATAAATTAAATTTTATGCGAAATAGTTTTAGGAATAAAAATGTCGGAGACCTAGAGTTCATCGGCATTTATGAAAATTAAATAGATTTTGTCACTCATCGAGGTGTAAAAATAGTGTCGATAAAAACGTTGTCATGACGTGGAGACTATAGTGTTGACATCTAGGGAACGTTTTATGAATTATAAATAGACATTTTTAATTGTAATTTATAATTACTGTTTATATTAGAAATTGTAAAATGAAAAAGCATTGGAAAAATGATATTCTAATAATATACATGTATTTCTTTTAGGAAACATGTTTATGTTGTCTAAAAAACGAACAAGATCAATTTTACTGTGTCTCGATAAGGAAGAAAATACGGATGAAAAAAAAATCGATATACCATTCGTTGATAACGAACCATTCAGGTCAGATATTAAAAATATAAAACAATCAGTTATATTTTATTTTTAAGATATATAAACATAACATTATTATTTCTCGATTAGGAAAATACTGATACGCCAAATTGAATATACGACTCTGATGATAATACAAAAAATTCGTTCTGGAGAATTTCCAAATGTATTTGTTCCAAGTAACTATGATAAAATGGCATCACTAGAATTACTAGAAAATGATGTTAATGAATCTGATCGTAAGACGTTCGAATTCGCTGAAGATGAATCCTCATTGAACAGGACAAATAGTATGGATTTTTGTCGCAAAAGGAGTAAAAATAAATTGGCCTTAATGATGAAAGTGATGGCTATGTCCCATCGATTATTAATTACAAATACTACAATCACTAGGCGATCCTTTTACTATGATTTAAGAAACGATATAGCAGGTATTTTGGTTCCTACGCAAAAATACATAGATCTAGCTGTGCATGACGTCGCTGAACTTTTGAATTGTGCACCGTGGGATTTGGGTGCGTATATATTCATAATTTTACATTTACATAATTACAAACATCATATTGTATAATTTATATAGATTATATAGGCAATATAATATAAATTATATATATATATATATATATATATATATATATATATAAATTAACTTTTAAGAAACGATCAATGTGTATTTCGTAGGACTCATTGCTACATCCAAGGGTTTAGTAGCAGGAAATTTAACTCTATACTTCATGGACAATCAGACTATCGATTGCAATATTCCAGGAGGTGCACTTATTCCTCAGATAATCTCAAACATTATCTCGATTCGTGCAAAAGCAAAATTCATTTTGATAGTCGAGAAAGATTCAATATTTCAAAAATTATTAAAAGAGAATACTGCGGAATTATTGAATTGTATACTAATCACAGGAAAGGGCTACCCTGATATTGGTACCAGGATGTTAATTAAATTATTTTCTGAAAAATTAAATATTCCAATTTATATTATCGTAGATGCTGATCCCTTTGGTTTGGATATCATGTGTGTTTATCGGTAAATTTCATATAGTTACAAATAGTTTTTATCGCAACTTTTGTCGTGTCTATTTTCTCAATATTCTATTTTTTAGCTTCGGATCTTCAACATTATCGAAAAAAAACGATAGTTTAGCTTGTCCCAAAATTCGTTGGCTTGGTATTCACCCCTCAGAATTGAGCGTATTAGGGGTGAAGATTAGTTCGTTGTCCGAAAGGGATTTATCGAAATTAACATCTATCAATAGCCGTTATTATATGACGGAGACGCTGTTAAGACAGACGAGAATAATGCGAAGGGGCAAGGCCGAGATAGAAGCTGTATCATCTTTGTGCCGTAATTTTCTGACAGCTACCTATATCTCACGAAAGATCAAAGGAAACGATTATATCTAAATTATAATAAGGACAAGACCGTTTAATCTTCAAAGAGATAATTCACTTATTAATTCGTATATTAATTCATGCATATTGTATGCATTACATTTATTCGTTAATCGCTATCAATAAAATTATTTAATTATTTCTGTATAGATTCGAAATATATTTCATTCGAAAAGCATTTGTTACGGTCTGACGTGATTAATTTTGGCACTCCTTCTGAAAAGACGGTCTAAAATGAAATAATTATAATTGATATATTGTTACAAGAAGATATTTACGTCCTGCTTTTTCGTTGTTATTCATGTATCTAAATGTTCTGTAACTTTGTTATCTTCTCCGTCGTTATCGTCCAAAATAATAAGTTGTGGAGTTTTATGAAACGATCCGAGGAAGATGATACTACTGTCGGAGGACCGATTGGAAAGATTTTCAAATTTATTGTACGTAGTACTCACTTCTCGTAGAGATTTTGAACGAGTTGCATATGGGTGCTTGCGAAAACTTGTAAAAAGAAATAATAATTATTAAAAGTAAAATAGTTCAGAACTATATTAATCGTTTTAGGCTCAACATTTCTTTCTATTTCTCTATTTTTGTTTACGTTACCGAGATGGCGTGCAAATATCAATAAATCTCTGGTTGCTTCGGGTGACCCGTATATTTTCTTCTGAAAAATGACTTTTTATCGTAATTTTCTTTCTTCTTGATTGACGTATATCCATGGTTCAATTATGTTCTTGATCAAATCTTATCGATAAAGGTTAACACTCATCATTCCGTATCAACATCGTAATTGATAAAATATCAAGGAAATGAGATAATATCTGTGAAATTTCGTTCACATAAAGCTTTTTAGAAGTTCAAAGAAAATTAGTAGATATCATTTTATTGATCACACACGAAGTCAGTTGTTGATGGTAATCGAAATTGGTACGATGTTGATTCGTAAATGATGGGAAATAAATGACAAACTATCAGGTAATGTAACAGTTTATTGAAAACACTTTTGTCCGCCCGATGTCCGGAGCGATCCTCGCTGATATTAAAAAACGCAGAGTCTTAATAACATGATTATCTCATGGATGTTACATGGAAGGTAACTTGGACGATATTCGTGAAACCAGCGTTTTCCTTACCGATTCTCGCATGTAAGTATAAGACGATTTAAAATTGATAGGCACGTTCGAACAGTAAATAATAAACGAGATCTCTGAATAAAAAATTTCCCAAATCTTTGCGCTATGAAATGTTTATCGTAAGTAATAAATATCTCTCGTGTAATATATACATATATATATATATATATATATATATATATATATATATATATATATATATAAATGAAAATGAAAAAAGAAATACAAAGAAGAATCACGAAACGTCCATTGACGCATACACACAGGTTCTGCGTGCCCCAATTGGCCGATTTCACGGATATTCCTCGTCTACAGGTCCGTGCGTATATCGCAAAAAGTCGAGTCGAAACAATCAGCGCGTCTCGTTTCGCGCTCGGAGGCGATATTTGTTACTCCTTTTTTGTTTTTCTTCATTATCGATATTATTATCGATATTATTATTATTATTATTTTAATTATTATTATTATTATTATTATTATTATTATTATTTTTATTATATTATTATTATTATTATTATTATTATTATTATTATTATTATTATTATTATTATTATTATTATTATTATTGTTATTGTTATTATTATTATTATTAATTACTGAATTAATTATTTTATTCATTCATTCATTCATTTATTTATTTAGTTATTTATTAGATAGGATGATGAAGCAATTGTCCGTGTGTCTCGAGAGAAGCTTATGTTGAACATAAGGACGCTAGTCCCATTCGACTCAACCTAATCTTCGTTTTTTATCTCTTCGAGCGAATATAATAATTAATATATAAAAACAACTCTTCTTTCCTATTCTTTACTGATTCAATTTATACAGTCGATAACCTTTTTTTGCAGCAGCGTTTTCGTCGTTTTTCGACTTTACTTCGCGTTCGTATAAGTGACTTTTGAAACGTTTCTGTTTTATCATTTTTTTTCTTTTTTATCGATCGATTTTTGGACGTTCTGACGTACAAATTTTGTGAATATATTACAGTGATACCTCGATTATCCGAAACAAATAGCGAATATCGAATAACTTGATATTAAAAGAAAAAGAAGAGAGAGAAAGAGAGAGATAGAGAGAAAGAGAGACAGACAGACGGAGTAAAGATAATGTAGAACAGACAATTTTTATAATTTAGAAACTAATTTAGTTATATTTTATATGTATAAAGAAATAAAAAAGGAACAACAGTTATAAATAGAATCACTTTTGAAAATCTTATTAGGAATCAATCGACTCTTAAAATCCTTCTATTTATCAAATAACATTACTCGAGATTTACTTCGCAATTAGAGATTTATATTAATATAATGTTTCTTTGTAAAGAAAATTAAAGAATTAAAAGATTGTGTTTCGGATAATCGAAATCGATTATATTTTTCAAACATATCGCTTTAATTTATTATTTGTATTGATTTTATTATTCGATTCTTCGCACGGGCCCGATTCTTGTGTCGGGTTTCGCATTAAATTATATTTCTTCTGGTATTTATTACTGCGTACTGGTGTATGTGTGTATTATTTTTTTTCTGTTGATGTAAGTGAACATATGTTCTTCATTGTTACTGTATCTTGTCGTGTACATATATACATATGTACGTATGTGCGTGTGTATAATTTTTTTCTGTCTTTAGCCTAGCGGCGATATAATACGTTACCAAAAGCTATAGATACCTTCATGCGCAGCTACTAAGGTTTTTATGTTTATTTTTATTTTATTTTTTTGGCGAATAACTTCATACTTTTTTTTCATTTTTATTTTCATGCCTGCGACCATCCTTCTTCGCGATCGTATGTTAATTAATTCGATACCTATATGCTTATGTTTAAATCGCCAGCTCACCCCCACCGCCCATCCCATCTTTTACTAACCACTGTCTTCTTTCGCATAAAATTTACTATACTTAATAATTGATTGTGGTTTGACACTCTTTCCTGGGATCAGAAGATTCACGCATCGATCACTCACAACTTTCGAGTTTCTCTAGCGAAAAAGGCGGGAACTTTTTTTTATTTTTTTATTTTTCATTTTTTTTTTCTTCTATACTTCATCTTCTTCGGGTTATAACGTTGTTGTCTGTGTACGTTAATTAAAGAATTATTGCTTAAACGACGTCTCTTGTCTCGTCTATCTGTCTGTCTGTCTGTCTCTCTCTCTCTCTTTCTCTTTCTGTGTCATAAAAGATTGAGACGAGAAATTCTGTAAAAACGAATTTGCCAGCTTTTTTTCTTTTTCAAAGTCACCACATAGAATTTCCAATTTTCTCGACAACTTTTGACTTATTCCGTTTATTATAAAATGACGTCACAGAAGTTTACGAATTTCTTTTCGGAAAATTCACTAAAGGTTTCACTAAGAAGAATCTCAAATCGATTTAGAGTATATATCTCAAGATATTGAGAATTCATCGAATTCGAGTTAAACGCGACGAAGCACGAAGATATACATCAGTAAGGCCTTGACTGACGATTAATTACATTTTGCAATAAATCACTATTAATAATAATATCCCGAACACAAAATCGTCCAAACGTACGGTCCTTTGTACTCTTAATGCTGTTATCATTAAGTATGTATATGTTCTGTTTTATTGTTGTTTTAATAAACATCCCATCGATCAATCGTTTCCACCTTCTTCGTTTTTTCAAACATTATTTTCTATAGATTCAAACACGCGACGCCTGAACTTCAGCGCCTCATTTTGAGGCCTATCTCATATTAATTGACGTACATACACTGGTATGTACATGCACATACACGTCTCATATTACACATCTAAACATATACGATCGACAATGATCATTCGCTTTTTCTATTTTTTTTCTTTTTTTCTAATATTCATTAACATTATTAGGTAGATTTTTCTTTCCTTTCTATTTATTATCGTTTGATTAGTTGCACTAGCCTTGATTGTCGGCATTTAAGGGCTGCTCTGGCAGACAGCGTGTATGGCGACACGTGCGACTCTCTTCGTTCGAGCGCGTTTTTCTTCTCTCTCTCTCTCTCTCTCATACACACACACGTACATCCATTCTCGCTTTCACTCTCACTCTCACTCTCTTTGTCTCTCTTTTACTCTTTTTTCTCTCTATCGTACAATTATTAATTCGTCTTCATTAACACATAGAATTATTTCTCTTTCAGACTTGTAAACGAAGATTATTTATTTATTTATTTATTTATGTCGTCATGAACGCACACTAATTTAAAGACAGACAATTTACTTTTATCCTCTTTCTTTCTTAACTTTCCTTTTCGTTCTTTATCTTTACCATCGTTTGCCTATCTTCTCCTCTTTTCTTCCCTTTATTTTCTTCTCTTTTATATCCTTCCTCCTTATTTTGTCGAAATATGCATAATACAGAGGAGCGTAAGAAATAACTTTGAAAATGTACAAATCTAAAGTAGTCGCGAACGATGATGCTACGATCAGTTTCAGGGAGAGAATTATTTCTTTTATTTAATTTTTATGAATATCGTGTAAAATTAAGTTCACGTTTGAGATTTCTTTTCTTCGATTCGTTTCATCCCCGACGATCGATGACTATGCTGTATTACTTTTTTCTTTTCTTTCTTTCGTTCTTTTTATTTTGTTTCTTTTTCGTTTTATTGAACAATATCTTACAAGTCGATGATCCGTTGTCTTTCAACGAGGAACACGCTCGAAAACACATCAGTGTACGCTTCTCTAATTTCGACTGTTGACCGACGAAATCGATGAATTAATTATATTACATAATTATTTCGTTTCGTTTGTTCTTTATATAATAATAATGCTTCTTAGACGCGCCAACCGCGGTTAGTAAACATTTCTCTAGCGCGAGAGATAGAGTCACACGTAACAAGGGAGGAGAAAATTCTTTTCAGCGATGCGTGTGTGTAAATGCGTGTGTTAATGTTTATAAACAGCGTGTAGTGATTAATATTTATAGTGATAGCAGTATGTATGTATATTTTAAGATAAAGAACCTTGAAGAGGAAGTAGATTTTTTTCATAGAATTTCTTCGTAACGCGACTTTGAAACACACACACACATACATACACACACACACACACACACACACACACACACACACACACACACATGCACGCACGCATGCACACATACACACACTAGGCGCGCGTAAGCTATGCTTGATAGAGAACTCAAGGGGAACCTTCGACCATATTATTTTCTCTCTTTTTATTCTTTATCTTTTCTTATGAAATTTTCGATTTATTAATATATTAATGCCTTCAAATGTACATCATCGAATAACCTTAATAATGACTTTCTCATTCTCAATCTTGACTCTAGAAGGCACCAGTAACGTATAATCAGAAGAAAAGAAGGAAAAAGGAAGGAAAGACTAAAATGTTTTTTTCTTTATTTTTTGTAAAAATCTTTGATAAGCTCTCTTTTTCTTTCTGATGCTATGTTTTTTGTCTTTTTTGTTTATTTTCATTTTATTTTTCTTTATAGTGAGTAAATCTTTTCCTTTATATTTCTCTCTATCTCTCTGTTATTTTTTGCGCTGATTATTTTCGACCAAATAAAACGTTCTTTGATTTTTAAATTATTACTTTTGTCTTGCTCGAGTTTCTCAAATTTCTTTGTTACGTCGATAAAAGTTTGGGTATATATTCTGATATAAGGTCCGACGTAATTCAAAAATTTTTTTCTCTTTTAGTATTTTTCCGTTATTTTCAATTAAACGATACTTGCACACGCTACCAGAAGGAATAATTGGGCGACGTATATTAAAGTATATTATTTTTTTATTTTTTTAATTTAAAATAATTTTTTTTTTTAATTTGTTTCGTAGCAAAGAGGAATTTCGTAGGCTGATGCAGGCAAGTGATCTAATAACATTGTTTAACGATATTGCTCGTAGAGGTGCAATATATTTTGATTGCACCTTTATCTCGTTTCTTTTTTCGTTTCGACCAAGAAAAATGGATTATCGTCGGTGCAAAATTATAATGTTTGCGTCGCTAGAAAAGAATTACGTAAGTATATAGAATAACACGGGGATATGCATGTAGCATGAGCGTCTTAAAGAGAAACATCACGAGAAATAATCCAGATATGTTATAAAATGTCAAACAGGTTCCAACGTCGTTTCTTGTACGTAACGTTTCTACATACACATACAATGTATATTATTTCGTTCTTTACCACATGCGTAACGTCGTATCACAGACAACGTCTACGATAACGGAATACTTGCAGCGATTTAATCGACTATAAAAATATATAGAATATCAAATGACTAAGAAAATTATTATCACTAATGTCGTAATAACGTTAACACATCGACTTTCGACCTTTCTTTTTCTTTTTTCTTTGTCCTTTTTATCGATTTCCATGGATCATACCGCGAGGAGAGAAATCTTTCGGATCCAATAGAAGATCGACATCGACATATACAATCGCGTAATCCATTTTTCTAAGCTCTCACTGCCACATTTTATTCACTATCACTAGAACTATTTATTTCTATCTCTGTAAACTACTTATTCGTGAATACACTATTAACACGGATACTCTCAACGTCCGCCAATCTTTCTCGCACACGCATTTATACTCACATACTCTCGCCCTCTCTCTCTCTCTCTCTCATTCTCTCTCTCTCTCTCTCTCTCTCTCTCTCTCTTTCATTCTCTATCTTTTTATTTTATTTTTCCAAACTCCGAAGAAAAGACTTTCTCTTCTCTATTTCTCTTCTTTTCGTGCGATCGACCGCTATATATCCAAGAGCTTTCTAAGCTTTCAGCTCGATATATTCGTGGGCTGGATCGCTTTTAAATGTTCATCCTGGGATTTATTAGAAGTAGGCGCACTATCGACAACAAAGGAGTATTCGGCTTGAGGCACTAGGAGGCATCCAAGGCGAGGCATTCAGCGAGAAAGTCCTCCATAGAACGATAAGCGTGTTCGAGCACACCTGCTAAGGCATGATCTTCGTCCGCATAGCTCTGTTATTTCATAAAACGAAAAAAGATATTAGACGATTTGCGAAATCGAAAGACGAGAGAATAATCAAGAGAAATATATATATATATATATATATATATAAAATATAAAAAAATATATATATATAAAAAAAATATATATATATATATATATATATATATATATATATATATATGTATAAAAGAAAAAGTAGGTTGTTTCATTGACTCACCTGGTACCTAAAGATGACTCCCGCTTCAGACAAAGCCTTGGCAAAGGCAACGCCATGCGTATAAGGCGCTGTTAGGTCTGCTAGACCGTGAAGAAGATAAAGACTATGACTTGGTACTAATCTCGCTCTTTGAGTCAAATCAGCTTCTACGTAACCTTTATAGTTCTCAGCTGGTGCACCGAGGACTCGCTCCGTAAAAGCGGAATCTAATGGTAAAAAATGAAATCTTAGTTTGGATGTTATTAAGGTTAGAAACAGAAAAAAAAAGGAAAAGGTAAAAGAATTTCTTACTATAAAAGAGCCAATCGGCTATTGGATTGACAGCAACACCACATTTGAAAACGTTCTCTTGACTTCCGAGTACCATGGCAGTAACGTAACCACCGTAACCCCAGCCCCATACGCCAACTCTGGTGACGTCTAAGTATTTGTGCGTCTTTAAAAGATGTTTCAGGACCGTAAGCTGATCTTGAACTTCAACGCCTCCGATCTTCCGGAAAAGATCTCTTTTTCCCTGTCCCCTCGCCCCACGGACATCGAGTCTCACGTAGACCACATCATTATGACTCGACATGTAAGTTCCCCAGTCTATTCTAAATTTATCTGTTACTGCTTCGCTTCCAGGCCGACCATTGACCTCCACCAAAACTGGAAACGCTGCGTCTCTCAGCTCCTCTCGCCAGGAAGGCGGCAGGAGCAACTGCACCTGCGCCTTCCAACCTTGAGGCAACGGCACCTGCAACATTTTTTTCAGATAAACGATAACGATCGATAAATTTAACATCAATGAATCTCTGATTTTGATTTATACTTAGTGGGTATTACCTCGAAGCTCCTTCTCGTCGGTAATGCTAGCTGCGAGAGTTTATCGGCACGTTGAATACGAGTGTCGTAGAGGACACGGATCATTTTGTGTGATGACATCATGTGCACACCGGCTAATGGCAAGCCGGGACCTTCGCAATAGAGCACATAGTAACCCTGTGTGTCGTCGGTGATCGCAGGACTTACGGAGGCGCCGAAGTGAGTGCAATTTGTGTAATAAAATCTGTAAGAGGAATTTTTTTTTTACTTAATCCAACAGGAATTTAAGATCGCTAGACATATAAGATCGTTATCGTAAGATAAGTTTGCTTGCCTACTACTCCAGAGGACCTCACCAAGGTCGCAAGTAACGCATAAAGGTTCCAAACGACGAGGATCGTCGGCAATTGGGTCACGTACCACGTAGAGATGCTTCTGTCCAGGTCTCCGTTCTCTAGTACCCAGATAGTACACCAGGTGAGCTTTGGTGTCCCACGCTAGGATCTCGCTCACCTGATTGCAAAATCATTTCACGATTCTACACATAGAGGGACTTTCGTTGTGCCAACGTGAATAAGAGATAGAATCATAAGGAATAGAATCTTGGCTATTTGTTGTAAAATCGAAAATCGCATTACTATCTCAATATATGTTTGATGTTTCCTAATCAACTGATCGATCATCGATTTTATGTTGCTAACCTCGTAACGACCGTGCGATAGCACGGCTATCCTCTGTTGCGTTAACGTGACGTGCTTTATATGCGTGAAATGCTCCTTGTCACCCTCCTGGACAGCCGCAAGCAGTAGGAAACTATCACCGTCAGGAGCGAAAATTGGATGCGGTTGCGCATCCAACCATTGACCCTCGGGTGCCCTCTCTGAATGGGTTTCCTCGCACTCCCAGAGAGGCGCACGACATGCCGAAACTAATGACAAATTCTGAGACCTGGTCATCCACACGACTGCAATTTGAGAAGCGTCTCCACCAACCCATCCAGCTGATATCAGATAGTATTCTCTGGAAAATAGAAGTTCTTAACGAAGAGTATTTCGAAAGTAATTTTTTTTCTTTGATAAACGTATGAGTTATTCTTTATATATATTTTTAAACTCTCGTTTTTAATTTCATATTGATTGATTTTTAATACAATTTAATATAGCTACATTTTTAGGAGCAAAACTTACTGTCCATCCAAGACAGGTGGTGGCTTAAGTTTTGTTTTCGTATTACCCAACGGATTAAATGTTCCATTTCCGTTAGTTAAGTTATTGGTATTGTTCACTTCTAATAACCACAAATCAACTTCCGGATTGGCTGAACCAGGGGTTGGATATCTGATGGATCTGGAAGGTGGAAAAGAGCCACGTCGAGGTGCTCCGAGTGGGGTTGGTGCGGAACCTTCTTGACCCGGTTGAGTACTAAACCAAGGGAATTCCAAGGCTGTAACCTTAAAAAAATTTATATTATATTAAGTACAGGTATTATACAGCATGATCTAATAATCAGAATAATCGGATGGCTTCAATAGTAGAGAATAATGAATAATTTGATAATTACTTGGGTGTCGTTAAACGAAGCAAAGAGGATATGCGTGCCATCAGGACTCGGCCACGTGGCTTCCGGTCTAGGCAATACTTCTTCCTGATATAACCAATCAGGTACACCGTTATATATAACACCAGGAACACCGGTATCTGTCAGTTGTGTGTCTTCCATCGCTGATGGAGCTATCCTAAGATAAATATCGTTCTCCGAGATCATCACGAGACCGGTCGTATTGCCCAACCAAGTTGCGTGTTGAAGTCTTGTTTGTGGATTCTTTTTCGAGGCTTGGAGATGAAGGGGTGTGTGATGACTAATCGAAAAATTAATAATGATCGTAATAATGATTTTTCGTCATTTTTATTCTGAATTCGTACGACTTATGTACGTTGCAGAAATATTTTACTTCAATGAGTAAGACGTTTTAAAGTTGTTTCGTACAAATTCCAAACAAGTAAGCGATGTAGGTAAACTCATGACGAACTTAATAATCTACACAATACGTTGAACACATTTCAGCGCCAAGGTGGTACTTTCCTTTTTACTGAGTTTATTGACAAACTTTTAGATCGATCGTCACAGTCCACCTACATCGAACAATGTTGACTGTGGCCTACTTTCTTCGATGCTACCCGATAGATTAAAGACTATTAATAGGTTAATGCGGCACATTAAATCAATTTACCGGTAGAGGGTTAAGGCACCATGTCATGTTGTTAGGCCTGCCATTTGTCGGTTGGGACGAAACGAAGTTACTTGAAAATGGTTGGGCCAATTTTTAGTCCCTCTTGACTCTTGATGTCTTTCTAATTTTATTTATAGCTTTTCGCGAGGACATCGAGAACTTAATTCATAATAACAAATGACTCGAGTCAACGACAAGATAATCTATCGGTCGATCGATAAATTTTGATTAATTTTATTTTAATAATAATAAATTTTCTTACTCGTTCGTGACGTCGTAAACTGTGTAGTGTGCGGTGAACGTGTTTTTGAATACCTGAAAAATTTAAACGAAGTAATGTCAATTTTGAGATCAATCGAAATTGTGTTTTTTGTTTCGAAAAAAGGATAAATACTAAATTAATTCTCGATAACGTATCTCAATCGGTCATCACTGAACTGTAAATAGCATCAATAGCGTAGTAACGTAGACGTAGTAACGTATTGCAATATTCTCATGCATGCAAACGTAGTACGTATTTACAATACATATGTACATAGTTGAAATTACAAAAGAGCTTTTCGTTCGTACAAACTAGTGAATATCAAGAAGTTTTTGGATTTAAGCTGCTTACCGGCTTGACATTGTGCTTGAACAATACGTAACGCAAATCTGAGCTGCATTGGTAACCTTGGACGTTCAGCTGCCTCTAAAAAATTAAATTTATAAAAGATTTAAGAAAGCAAATGATAGGATCTTTGAACGATTTAATTTTATATTATCAGCGAATATCTTATCGGTCGTAATCGACACTAAAATATACATGCTAATTGTATCTGGCTATAAAGTTTCTTTCGACACATATGTACTAGCGGAGGCACGCACGCATCCACCCACGCACATTGCTATCGGACTATTGTTTTCATAGAACCTATCGAAAAAAGTCGATTCTTTTTATTTCTACCATTGAGGTTTACGTAAAATGGCGCATCTAAGCCGCCATTGTTTTTAAAAGGGCGTATGGATGCTCTGCCACGTCATATTCCGTTCGAACGAGGAGATCGGATCAATGCGGTGTTGTATACTCTTGTCTGTACTCTGTCTGCTGGTTGAAAGAGAAGATGGAATGGAGGATTCGAAATCAATCCACTTGAAGCGGCTTTTCTCGCCACACGCATACATACCAGCGGCAAGTCGACATCAATCATCTTTCTGTCCTATACCGAATCTTTCATCTATATCTTTCACCTTTCTGATTCTAGTTTTCTCCCAATATCAAAAATTTGTTTTGAGTATCATATATACAATATACCACCCACCACCGTTTGATCTTTTACTATTTCGATCAGAAATAAAGAAAAACAAAATGAAATAATTTTCAGATAGTGTTTGTGAGCGTGTGTGTGTGTGTGTATGTGTATGAATCGAAAAAGTCAAGAAATAGTTTTTCTTGAATCTGTAAAAGATTATGACGTTTATAAATCCAATGAAAAGTTGTAAAACCGTCAGAAAGATATTGTTTTTATATCGGTTGCAAATTAATTTCTAATAAATACATGCGCACTGTCCCTCTTTTCTGCATTCCAATGTTTCTGTTGTATTATCTTCCTTTTTCTCTTTCTCTATTCCGTTCTTTTTCCCTCTTCTGCTCTTTCTTCCTATCTTTCTTTCACAACATCTATTATTCTCCGGAGTGAGCCCGTGGCGGGGATTGTGCCATCGAGCAGAAAATGCAATAGCCAAGCTCTTCGCAAACTCCATGAGTATCCACGTCACTGGATAAACTACAGAATGCTTCGAATTCCGCCTTATAAACGGCCTAACTTTTTGTTTTATAGCACGCCGCGGGCCATTCCTTGGCTTTTTCTTCGTCAATGGACAAAGTATCATCGAGAGAAAGATTCGAAAGATTCTAGAACGCTAAACTCGGCCTATCTTTTTTGTATTTAAAATGAAAGAGCTAAAGAAAATAAATGAGGGAGAGAAACAAAAGATCTACTTTTATCTTCCTCTTAACAAAAGAAATTTCTCCAGTGAACAATGAATAATAACGAATAGAACTGATGACCGAGATTGTCTCCGTTCAATCACGATACAAAGAAATCATATAATATATGAAAGAGAAATAGAATATATTAAAAAAAAGAGTATTACAGTAATATTATATAAGGTTTGGTCACTGATTAAACCCATTAATTCTCATGACGAGTGTATCATGAAATCTGATCGAAAGCTTTTCTTAAAATTCATGGAGCTATTACGTAACTGGAACAAGAGTTTCTTACGTAATTAATTCGAAGTTCTTGGTAAAGTTTGATCATATTCCTTGTGGACTTACAAAAGCACTGATCGGTTTATCATTGGTGTAGTTTATTTAGCGATTACGCAGTGGACCCACAAGGGTCCTTTATTCCGTCGAAATAATGTTTAGATATTAGAATATTAAAGAGTTTATTTATTTTGAAAATCCTCAAGTTTTTGACAGTTCCCTTCTTGAATATCCCTTAATTTAGTAGTCTTTTGTATAATTATCAATTCCATTAGGTTTCGTAATATAACTTGAGCTGATGACACCTCTACTCATATGTATGTATGCAGAGTATTCCAAATTAAATAATCATTCTCTTTCTTTCTTTCTCTTTCTTCACCGCCGCTTTCTATTCCCTGTCTTTTGTTTTCCAAATGGAAGATTACGTAACTGAAAACAACCCATACTTGCACTATACGTCTCATTTATGTGAATTTATCAATTCCAAGTTTCACATTCTGAATAATAATTTTACGCGGAGTCAAATAATATAGAACTAAAGAATTTGTGAGATTTCAAACAAATACTATTTTGTAACAAATTTCTTGAGCCATGGTACTTCGTAATACGTGCTATCAAAGAAATTTACAATTTTCTCTTCTCTTATCTTTTTTAAGCATTACCAGAAGAGAAATGATTCCCGAACCGATGAATACTTATTTTTGCGTATATTTCAATATCGATTCTGGAAATAGACAATACTCCGTTCCTTGTAAATAATATTGCTTGCAAACGCCGTCTATAAATAACAAAAAAGACAATAAAAAACACTTTTCCAAGCCTTGTATTATAGAGAAACATACTCATACATAAATATAAGAAGAGCTAGTACATATGAATATGTTAAAAAAGTATTCAAGTACTGATAGATGGCGCTTACCGGCAACATTACCTACGATGTGTAGGATGTTCCTTATATCCAGGTGCATAAAATTATTGAAGAACATCGATAAATAATGTAATACGAGCAAGCAAGGGTTCCATAGCTTTTCGAAAATGCATTGCAACGAAGGAATCATTTTAGTTGTTTGAAATCCGACTTGCTACTTTAACAATCCTTTGTGTCCACTGCAGTGAACGGAAGCGTAGCACGAGGCTCATTAGTTAGTGCTCGAATCACTCCTCCCCTCTTCTCTTTCTCCCTCGGTTGTCAAAGTAGTCGAGCAGAATTGTGCGTCGAGTTTGCTAAATCTATGTATATGTGTATACGTACGAGTGTATGATTAGAGACCAGAAGTGACACAGTGTTGTTGCTCGTGTCCAGGAGAGTGAGGGAACCGTCGTCCGCTTGGTATACGAATTTGTTATGGGATACCCAAGTTGGTGGTAATCTGTGCGGTGTCAGGTCATCTCGAAGGCACTCGTCCAATGTAAGACGTCTGCCGCTCCAATAGAGTAGCTCGTCAACGTACCTATAATTTCGATCCTTCTTAATTATGATTTACGATCTACTTCCCTAACGTTTCTCTAACTTCATTCACAAATTTTCCCAACCTTTGACTTGTGAATGATGTTCGAAGTATTATTATCGCTTAGCTAATTGAATTTTAATAACGATTAGAAGTTTTAATAACGAAAGAATATAGTTTCCTCGGTTTTTACGTTTGATGTACATAAATTTATCCTTTTTTACCTCTTAACCCTTACAATGGTAGAATATTAAATGAAGAATTAATTAACGAAGAGAACTTACCCAAGTAAGTAAATAGCCGTGACGATCCCGGCGATAACGAAGCCGATGACCAGAAGGGAGAATACTATGCTTCGCCAATTGTGACCGCCTTCGGCGTACGTCAGATCCTAGATGAGGGGAAAAAGAAAGGGAAAGAAAAAAAGGAGGAGTAAGAAAAAGAGAAAAATGTTGAAACATTAATTCTTTACTGTCACGTTAAATCTATGAATGTGAGTATCTTTTTTCTAATGCAGAGACAAGTGTTGTTTCTACGAGAGCATGCAGGTCACGACTCCAGTTACATGTTAGTGGACAGGAGAACTTGGATATGGGATGTTTAGTGTCCGAGGACAGACAAATTTACGAGCAGAGAAACAGCTTATATCTATACGATTGGTTATGCCAGCTTTCATCGATAGTACAAACGACCTTAAACGTTTTGCGATTTATTATTATGACATGTTTTACGTATTTCAATCTTTTTTTCTTTCTTTTGACGATTTTTTGTCATAATTCAATTCGAGTAACGATCTTTTCTTCGCTAATTTAAAAAAATCTCATAAGAAATAATTAAATATATTTTTTCAAATATTTTAATTACGATCCTATGTATGAGATAAACATGCTGTTTATGTCTACTGCGGTAAACAGGCTGTTCTTAGTGATCACTTTCATAGAAAGTTTGACGCGTTGAACTGCAATGCGTGGGCGGTGGATGTGTTGATTGTATATTTATGTAGCATCGATCGAACGACCTAAGCTATACATATATAGGTATAACTAAATGCCGAGCAGACAGTCGAGGGTTTGCGCTATTTCGTGTGTCGAGAAAGTAACGATAGCTCGTGTGTAAGAAAGGGATTCATTGTTTAATTTGGCTGCATGCCAGTGTCCAAACTAATTTTTTTCGTTCTCCATTCGTTTTGTTCTCACCCCCAGTCTTATTTTTCTATTACGAAAGTTGGTTATATAACTTATATCCGAGCTCTCTCCTTTTGAAATTTGCCAAATCTCTATTTTCACCTATGGAAGAAATCTTTTTCATTTAAATAAAAGGTGTAAACATTTAAATATGTCTAAATAACTATAACGATAACAAGTCCAAGTGACATTCCAATTATTATTGTCCAATGAATAATTGAATTTAAAAATCCGATCATGCAGCATGCCAAAATTCTAAGATAAAACATGTAAAGTGTTTCACACGTCTTTCTAAACTTGCACTATGAGTTATTCACAGAGTACTTATTCACGAATTCTAAATTTTGTTGTGTATATTCAAAGTTATACGCTCTAAATTGCAATATATTAAACACATTTAGAAAATGTACGCAAAGAACGACATGAAGTTTAAATCTGTATATTTCTTATTTTTAGAGAGTTATAAGAAAAATATATTTCAATGAATAAAAAATCAATAGTTTTGTCGAAATCGAAACTGTTATATAACAGGCTCACAATTAACTAATTAATAAGTACCACGATAACCGAATAGATCTGAGTAGACGGAACAGCGGCTATCGACTTCGGATGACAAAGGAGCATGACTGTAGTTGGTAGAAAGATCGATAGAAAGTCGATTTTTGGTTACGTAGTAACATGTATCTCGTATAAAAGGCAATCGTGTAAAAATTTTGGTCAGTCCATATCGAAATATTATTCTATGTATTATATATTTCAAGATGTTCATCTTATGTTTTTGTTTATATATTTTGTAACTTTGCTCATAGAATAATTACAATATAATATATTCAAAACTTGGATTTATTTATTTTATTATTGATTTTTATTATTAATATATATATATATTTTTTATATTTGAATTATAATTTTAGAAGAACTAATCAAATTAAAACTCATACCACTAATAAAAACTTTTAATTATATTATATTTCCATGGTGCAAGCAATCCCGATAAAATTTTACATAACGAATAGACGAGAAGCCTGATGGATGAAGTTCTAAACGTTGATGTATTAGTTATTTTCTAATCATTTTTCCTTATACTTTACAAAACCATTTATCTAATAAACAAAAAACATTTGCTCATCAGCGACAAAGGATTAAGACATATTCGTTTCCTTTTTCATCAATTTACAAGGATGACATTTTTCTTAAAAATTTTAAGAACACAAGAATTTTTTTAATTATGCCATTATTAATTTTTCAAATTCGCAAGGAAATAATCGCAGATTTTCAATATTTATGTTTTATTATTCGACAAGGCAGTAATAACAGATCTACGTATATAATATTTTGTTTTTATTACACAATCTATAGAATTGTCCTTTCGCGTTGGGGTCAAGCCCGATAACATGTTTCCAGTATGTAATACATAATGCCCAAACTGGATTTTGGAGTACGTGCGATACGTAGAGCGTACGGCGCGTTACGTGGGTGATACCTGTTTGAGAATATCCTCGATTCAACGAATGCGCATGCATCGGCATGAAAATCCTAGTAGATTAGATACGTAACTTCATCTATTTAATCTCCCTTGGAAATTACAGTTTTACGCAGTCGCGTAAAAACTTTTTATCGAAACGTTTGTAAATCGGATTCCGTCATCATCATTTCAAAAATTTTAATTTCTATCCTGTACTAATTTTTTCCTTTAATTCGTACTTCAAATCATTATTTGTAAATTAATTAATTTTAATTTTTTTTAAAGACCATTTAATTAATTAATTTAAATAGTTAAATAGTTAATAGTTGATAGTTATACAGTTAATAATTTAATGGTTATTTTTAAATAATGATTATTTCAAATAAAAATACATCAATATTAAATTCCAATTTAGGAAAAAGTCAACGATATGAAGAATAATAATAAAGATTAAGAAAAGTAGTTAATTAACTTTATCGCAACAATTTAATCATTAACCTGTTTCATTGAAACTTTTCACCATAGTAGAATTTTGATAGAAGTAAAGACAATATGAATGTAGCGTTTATAGATGCGTCAAAGGGAAATCAAATTACTTATATTTAAAAATTAATGACCCCGATAATAATCATCGATAATGTTCTCTCAATTTGTTAATTAAAGATTTCTTGTTTTCTCTGCAAATTTATTAATTTTTAAAAATTTATAAATATTATTATTTAAAAAGTTTATAAAAATTTATAAATATTATCCGTTGTACTCTAATGAAAGAAATGATTAATCGATGTAGTATCTTGAGAACTTGGTGAATTTTTTCGATTGAGATTGAAGATGCTGGATAAGAAGCGATAAAGAAGCACGTCTGCTAGAAATTAATAAACGATTGACTTCAAGCATCGATTGCCTGGCATCAGATGCATGGTAATCGTTTTCGAACGACTTGTTTATCGTGATAAATAATCATTTATCTTTTTTCTTCCTCTTTTCCTTATCCTCACATTCTCTCTCTCTCTCTCTCTCTCTCTCATTGCTTGACCGATCGATCGTAGCTATCTTTTTCTTTGACTTTTCTATTCTCTATTCTATATTTTGAACTCTAAGCAGAAAAATACATACATTGAACATTTTTTCTCCGTACATGTAAACGTGTGCATTTAAAAGAAGGAAAGAAGAAAGAGAGGAAGTAAATAGTAAAGAGAGAAATAGATAGAGAAAGAGAGATGGAGGATATAGAGTTTCCAGTATGGTGCTACTACACCGAGAGAGGAAATATCTGCCTCGGTGGCATCGAGACGCGACATAACAGCTTTTAGGTATTCCATTGTGGCGCCTCGTAAATGCCGGAACGAGAGGCAGTCATAGAGAAAAAGAGTGAAAGGAATGCGACAATGCGTTTCAGACGATCCATTTAGATTTGTACGGATAAAATCGATAGCTGCTATTTTTAATCCAGCCGTACCGTGGTTGCTACTCGTATCCACCCCAAAGCCTCTCCCCTCTATTTTCTTTGGTACTTTTATCATATGTGTGTGTGTATACATGTTTTTTTGGGAAGATTAAGAAGTAACTAGCGAAGAATAAGAGGAGAATTTACATTGGAGAATATTGATTATTGGTTAAAGTAAAATTCAGACTAACATGTGTAACGACATTTTATTTGTTCGTTTTTTTTTTATTTTTGAGAAAGGAAAGTTTTGCAAGTTTTCATCCTTCCAGATAAATATTAATTGCACGATTGTAGAAAATTTAATTGTAGTTAATTATTCTGCGGATGATAAGTGCACTTGATTTATTTTTTTCTTTATTTCAGTACAACGCCGATATAGAGAATATTCGTTTTAACGATTAGTTTTATTATATACAGTTATACAACAAATATTTTTATTTAATATAGATATAAAAAACCAATACTTTCTATTATCTTTATCCTTGGAATGAATAACTTCGACGTCATTGAGCGAAGCAAATTAATTCCCAATGTGAACGAAATATATTTTTTTCTCAGTCGATCGGAAATATAAGCTCGTTTGATAGGAATATTTGGAAATTATTGGAATCTTTTCAAAATGGTAAATTCTTTGATGTGAGTAATACAAAACAACGCGTACCGTCGATAGTGTATTTCAACGACCGGCATTAAACGACGTCACGAAACTATTTTTAGTGTAAAGCGTAACGTTAAATCGTACGTGAGATCATACAAGTAGTCAGTAGGGTGTTACTACTGCAAAATGTAGCAAACATCGAAAATGTTCACTGTACTAGTAACGCCTTTATACGGATAACATGCTTATCTGTAAGAGTGATACTTTCTACAATTTAGAATAGAGTTGAAAATGAATGATATAGAAGCGTTCGTTTCCACTTTCTCTCTTCAATAGAAACACATCCCTGAATCATCCTTGACCATTACGGATCCACCCTTGTGAACCAACTTTCTCTCTCACTCTGTCTCTCTCAGAGTTGGAATTAGCCATTGTCAGAGTTTCTCCAATATTTACAATGAGATCGTTGTTTGGAGCAGATGTGCGAGATTATCACTGCGTATTAGGGCGCACGAAATTAGAATGTTCAATATATTATGTGAATTTCTTCGATAGAATTTCGTATATCGTTAATAGAAAGCTTTGATCTTCTTTGTCTCTCTCCAGTATGTGCCTCTTAAATGTAAAGACATGAAATATATCGAACGTGATTTTCTTGCGGAAATGCGTCTGTGCCAAGTGCGACGAAATCAGGTCTCTCTCTCTCTCTCTCTCTTTCTCTCTTTCTCCCCCCTCTCTCTATCTTTCTCTCTCTCTCTCTCTCTCTCTCTCTCTCTCTCTCTTTTCCTCTTTCTCGTTCGTTTCGCTTAATAGAAGGGTTCTATTTTTAATATACGACGCACTGCTTTAGTTCAGAAAAACGTTGTACCGATAATTCTACATGGCACAGTTTTTCGTTCACACTTTTTTTTCGTCCATTGCATCGAATTCAATGCTAATTTTTTTTCATTATTTTTATTTTTTTCTTTGCTTTTTCTTTTTCGCAAGACCCCCGTCGACGAAATTGATATTAATCCAATGAGTGTGAAATCCGAAAGAAAAGGTGGAGTAGAGCAAGATGATAAGCTCGAGCCAAAGAACCGGTAGACCACCTTTATTTTTTCCTTTCTTTCGAATTCAACCGTGAGAAAGAAAAGGGAAGAAATCCTGGAAAAGCTTTGTGTGATAGCATAACATTTATTGGCTCAATAAATATCGGCCGAGTCAAGAAATATCGATTTATCGTCTCGTTTGGTAAGTTTACAAAAAATTACTAAGCTTTCGTAACTCTTAAAAATAATTTCAAGTCGATATATATTTCTTATTTACTTTTTCGTTTACGGTAAAGAGCAATGAATCATAATCAAAAAATAGCGAAGTTTACGTACCAGTCTGTTACGTTAAGTTTTTCAAAATCTTCATTATTGTCCGATAAATTATAATTATAATTATCTCTGGACTTTTTCACTTCTCATGAAAATAATTTTGATATATATATATATATATATATATATATATATATATATTGCTTTTTATTTTGTTTAGGATAAAAAGTATTTCGTTAAGGATTAAATAAATCCATCGATTTGTTAGAAAATGAAAAAAAAAAAACATGGAAATAGAGTGGGGGCTCCAGGTCGTCATCGATCGATTTAATTACTCGTACACGTGTCACGCTATAATTTTCAACGAACGGTAAAATCGATTGTGTGTGACGTCTTTACGACATACAGCAGTCGCAGCACCCTTATGTAATTTACATACTTTCTCTCCCTGGCTTTCTGTCTGTCTATCTGTCTCCCTTTCTCTCTCTCTCTCTCTCTTTCTCTCTTTCTCTAAAAGTTCTACCATTCAATGCGAATTCACATAGCATATAAAATCGAGTTAAAATTTACGATTAACGTATTTTTTCTCCTTAAATTAGTTAAGATAGTTAAGCTCTTAATTTCTTTTCCGCTCGATAAATGTTCATTGATCGTTTCTAAAATGCGAAAACCTACTCTCAATGATACGAAGATTATACGAATCGTGTGTAATTATGTATATCTAGCTATCTCTATCCCTCTTTCATCAAAGATCCCTAGTAATCGTAAAAGATAGAAATCGGTAAGAAAGATCGAAAGACCATCTCTACTTCAATTCAACCCGAGGAATGGGATTTCGAAAAGTTTAAACGTCTTAAAGCGACTTTATTACTTTCCTCTATCGATCTATCTATCGAGAAGCTCAGAGAATCGAAAACTCACCTCTGACATTTTTTAGATATATTCCGTTGAAAATAAAATCTTCGGATGTTGGATGCTAATGTCAAAACCACTGCCTTTTCTCGCCCATCTTTTTTTTCTTCTATTTTCCCTTTCTTTCTTCCTCCTATTCTTTTTTCCTTCCTCTTTTTCTCTTCTTTTTCCTTATTTTTTTTCACTTAAAATTCGATTTTTATTCAATTGAACAATAGAACATTATAGAGCGTTTAGCCCGTTTACCGTCCGCTCGCGAAACGTATGCACAATCGAAAGCTCGATTTCATAACGCGAGCTTTAGAGAAGTTACACGGTTTGTGGGAATGAGCGAGCAAGCAAGCGAGTGAGTGAACGAGCGAGTAAAAGAAAGAAACTTCTCGTTGGCAGGTAGGAGCGTTCTCTAGGCCAGACAATGCCAGACTAACAGAGATCACCTCGGTTCATCGAGGAGGAGATCTACAGAGTGAAAATACCCCTTCCTCTTTTTCTTTCTCATACTATCTTCCTCTCACTAAGCTACTGCTCTTGTTAGATAAAAAGAGGGAGAAGGAAAATCAAAGGGGTTGAATAGTCTAACTTCTCTCTCTCTCTCTCTCTCTCTCTCTCTCTCTCTCTTCTTCTCTCCCTCCCTCTCTCTCTTTCTCTCTTTCTCTTACTCATATACGTATCCCTTTTGCAACGTATATCCCCTTCGAAATGTCACGGGATCGTTCGTGCAAAAGGGCCGATAATCGAGCTCAGAAAGTTTCATCGATGGCTCGTCAACTTCTTATAGCCACCAGAGTATATACTTAAAGTGGATCAACCAAGTTCCATGTCTGTTCCATGCCTCTCCGTTTGTGAAAGGAATTCTTTTTCTTCTTTTTCTTTTGTTACATTGTGAATATAGCTGGATATATTTCTCGAAAAATAAAGAAAATCGATTTTCCTCGCGTGGATGGATCGCGTGAGTGATAAATAAAATTTATCGTCTGACATTAAAGTAAGTTTTTTTATGAACGATACGTCCACTTAATAGAATATTTCTCTATAGAAAAAATGTATTATATATGTGTAGATGTAGGTGTAGTTGTAGTTGTAGGTGTGTGTGTGTGTGTGTGTGTGTGTGTGTGTGTGTGTGTGTGTACATATTTCTTTTTTCTCTCTCAAACGAAGACGGTTAGTTCTTTCTAACGTTCTTTCATCGATTTCATCGACCATAGAAAAAAAAAATAGTGGAATAATCATATATATGTTATCTAGGTCCATTTATCATAGAAATGGCCGAATCCTATTGATGGTGAGATTCGATGATAATCGGGTGGCGTCAGACATGTTCAAAGGTAACTCCTGTCAAAACGAGCGCTTATTAATATTAAAATCAAGTCGACTCATCAATGCGGCGAGTCTAAAAACCAGTTCATTCAGAGTTGTTCACGTAATACGCAGACTGCTGGACAGTGTTACAATGGTTGGTTGAAGTCCATTGTCAATTTGGTCGTGATGGGTTCCTCGATAATGTAAGGGTTTTCCATCGTTTGCTCACGAAAGTCAAAGGGGTGATATATAAATGATCTCTGTCTCTCTCTTTCTTTCTTTCTCTTTCTCCATCTCCCTTTCACTTACTCGATATACCTTACTGCTTCTTCCACTACAGGAATCCTAACACTCATAGCGTCAGGCAAGGCCGATAATTAAGTTATGTCACGGTAGTGTATGCGATCCAAGAGAACAAGAGTTTCTCACCATTTCAACGAAGACGTTTTCATCATCCACCACTACTACTATATTTCTCTCTCTCTCTCTCTCTCTCTCTCTCTCTCTCTCTCTCTCTCTTTCTCTCTATGTTTCTCTCTGTAAATTGTTTTACCGTGTCTTATTTTAACGAGTGTAGTAATAGATCTATCTCAATTTCCTTGTTTCAGCGATCCCTTTGTTAAGGAAAAGTCAAATGTTTCCAACCAGAAACAACGGGTTGCTTTTATATATGTACATTTTCCTCCACTCATAATTAAATGGATGATATTAATGGAGGATTAAAGGTAATTATCTTTGTATGCAGGACGCATTAGAACGAAATGAGATATTTTGCTTGAGTGGACGCAAGGTAATCAAGGACGATGAAGGTCTTGGTAAATTCCAATCGTGGGAGATTTCTCTCTCTTTTTCCCTTTAAACCCCCTTCTCTCCTTTTAACTCTTTCATTGTCTTTCCCATTAGTCGAGTATTCAGTTGAACACTGAATCGGTTTATGCAAAGCAGCGTACTTGGTATAAGCACTAGCTCTGGACGGTTTCGTCCTTCGAAACTCTGCAGGATACAACTCGAGCTGTCAAGCCGCATAGGGACCTTAACAGTGAGATCGTGACAGCGCATTTAGTCTCGGCACTATCGGTTATCTACACGAAAGCTTTCCTTCAGGACGAATTCTCAAGAGGGCAAAGAGGAGAATTTCTGTAAGAGGCGTGGACAGAGAAAAAGAAAGAGATGGAGAGAAAGGCTAAAAAGGAAAGGAAAAGCTTCGTGCATAATGAATTGTACTCCCTTGACGATCGTTTATGTTTGTATATATACATATACATATACATATACATATACATATACATATACATATATATATATATATATATTATCATGTCATATATGTACACATATACACACACATATACGTACCTATACAACATCAGTATAATTAGCGCGATTTGTCTATCCCTTCCACTTACTATTTCACTTACCAATCTCCAAAATTTCTATTCAATGCAAAAGGATATCTTTCGATCGATTCCCTTTTGTCTTCTATCTTTCAATGTTTAATAAAATGTTCCAATTATAACTTTCATTTATAATTATAATTTTCATTTACGAAGAAAAATTGTAATTTAACTGACTCTAGGTCAATAAATTGACTATACGTCATTATATATTTTAGGATCATCTATTCGAGCGATTTGTTTCTCGAAGAAGTTTATAATAAACGTCACGTAGACGTATCTAATCAAACTAATACAAAATTTACAATTCGCACGTTGTAAACGTGTTTTTTGAAATGGTTTAGTTTGTTCGTAATATATTATTACAGGAGCGTTAAACTGCCTGCGGAGCTACTGCATAAGGTATGTGATGAAGAGCACCTAAGATCACATGAACATATTTAAGCCATGAGAATCCAGGAGAGTCGTAAGTCACGTATATTAATGTTCCAAGAAAAGTTGAGAGTGTTTGTTGCTCTTGTATAATAAACGTATTAAATCATTTCAACGGATGATTTTACGAAAAATATTTATTCTGCTTATTGAGAATAATGAATATAATTTGCATATTTATTCATAGTCCACGTAGATTATTTATTACACATTTGGTCTCCATCGTGTGAGATGAAGAATTTTATATAATCGAAACTTTGATCGAGCTTAATGAATATTCTCGTCTTATTAATTTTATGATTAATAGGGACAATTACAGGAGCTTTTATAGTTCACAGAAACGTAATTTGTCCCTGTTAAACGTTATTATTATACGAACGTTAAGTGTTTCAGTTACGTTCACTCTTCTCGCTTATTTAATCCTTTAAATAGTATGTCGTCTTGGTGCTCTGCGAACGTCTATGTACCGTTCGAATTTCGCGTCAAGATAGCATTACAGTAAATTTACATCAGTTATAGTCTTTTTAGTGGTAGCTTTTTGTTCATTTATTTGTTGCACCAAAGCAAATCGTTTTTTTAGTTTTACAATTTATGAAAATTAATTAAATAGTAATTTACTACGAAGATCCTTTGCTCGAAAAGCTCAAAGAAAAGTTGTTTATTATTATTTGTTCCTTTTTGTAAAGTATTGAATTATTGTACAATACTCGTAAGCTTTTAATTACAGCTTACTTATTGGTTAACTCGTAATGCTTGGGTTTACTTACGAAAATGATTTAAATTCTTTGGATATCTACTTATCACTTAAACAAATTCCATTTAAATATCGTTTTTACATTGTTAAATACCGTTAAATTAGATCGAAACGCAGAAGATAAAATTGTAGGAAAATAAAAAATACTCGAACGAAAAATTTCAACGACATTTTGTCGAGACAATGGAAGTATCTCATAAAGCTCGAATTAAAAGGCCATCTTTATTAAACAGAATCATAGTTACGTAATAAAGTATCAAGAACACAAATGCGTGCACAACGCAAATACACGGATATCTATTAACCAAAGATCTTTGATTCCATTACGTTTCTCGATTATGATTAATGTCATGAGAAATTCCTACATTTACAAGCATAGAACGTTAATTAACTAGGATGTAAACGCAACAATGTAGCGCGGCTTTTAACTGTTAACCGGTTTTGTTGATCATTTGTCGATAAATTAAAAGGTTCTGAATAATTTCGACGATTATCGAACTATAATTAAAACTATACTAATACAGTAAAATTTTTTAACCCTTTCTGTTAGTGATACGAAATTATGTTTACTCGTGCTTCATGATGCAACATCAAAGAATAAGTAAATATGTATGTAGGTATGTATATTTTTTAACATGCATATCTATTAACTTCTGATAAGACCTAACAACCTTTAATGTTATTACATTCGTAATATTTCAAAATGACAAGTTAAGTGTTATATTTGACACACACACACACACACACACACACACTCACTCACACACACACACACACACACACACACACACACACACACACACACACACACACACATATATATATATATATATATATATATATATATATATATAACATTATCATTACAGAATCGTAACCGATTGTGTAATCACGTAAGTTTTAAAGTAGGAGAAGACGTGTATCGGAGTAAAGACGATCACTGGCATGCTTTTCTAAGACCTGATATACACATATATGTATAGTATCTATGTACACAATACATATACTCGTATGCAGGCATCACTTTTATAAATTCCGGCCTCGAGAATTTTCATTTGTAGAGAGACGAACGAAGGGATACCACTCGGCCGACTGCTGGAGCGATTTACCTCTTTTACCTGAGCTGACTTCGATCGGGGATCAGCGACCTGGACGGTCTCGTCGGGAGGCAGCCGCCAGGAGTTCCTCTCGATGTTGACGCTGGCGTTCATAGCGCTCTCCTCCTCCACTCCTCGTTTTCTTCTTCTCCTTCTTCTTTTTTTGCTTTCTCAGCCACTTCCTCCTTCCAGTCCAATCTTTTCCCCGACGAAGTCCCCAGGGTAACCACCCCCGGGGCACTCCTGGGGCCAAAAGTCTACTACGATAATCCACAGCTTCTCACCTGTACAAGAATAAAAGAAAAATAATTCCCTGTCAATAATCTGTCAATAATCCTTTTTTCCTTTTCAGAAATCGAAAGTTTTATACTTTCGATCGTAAATGGAGAATTTTCTTCATCTCCTTTTTATTCGAATTTATTTCCTGTTTTTAGTTGCATTTTTAAAATTTATTATTTTTTTTTTATTTGGATAATTAATATTATAGATAAATTTATTTATTAATTTTTTTATATGGAGTATTACTTTTAATAATCCTAGAGTATTACATATAATTTTATATATAATACTTTTGGTGAATGGTATCTATATTCAAGCTAATCTTTTGTTCATATTGAGATAAAGTCATTGACAATAAGAAATATTAAATATTTTTATAACCATATAGAAAGATATATCTTAATGGAATCACTGAAGAGAAAAAGAATGATTAATTAATTGATGTCCTAATAGTTTGTATTTAAAATTCAATTGAATGATCGAACGTGTTCAGTTTTCCAATTAAAATTGGAATATTATTGTAGAATTTGGTGAAAGAGTACAAGGACCTAGTTTCGATTACACGGACGTTAAATATCCGAAGAGGAAGACGATACGAAGAATAGAAGGAAAGTCGAAGGATAACAATAAACGAGCGAAACTTCATTCGAGTCGGCCTCTAAATTAAATACCAGTATTCTAAAGTAATAGCAAATTAAAGTCATGAACGAATCTCATTTCTCACAGTTTCAGGTACGAAACGTTTCATTTCCTTCGCATTTCTTTATTCTCCTTTATCAATCAATTTTGAAGATTTATTTCTTTTTAATCAATGTTACGGAACAAATATTTATTCAATTTCATTCTGGAATATTATTTCAGCTCTATCGTTTTCGCAATTCATTCGAGTATGATTTCGAGTTAATGCAATTTATTGATTATTTCTTTTTTTCAACATCCTTTTTGGTTATATGATAAATTTTGTAGAAATGACTTGCGTGAGAATAAAAATATGTTGCGGAGATTACTCTATTTCATTTCTATTCGTGAAACGTATGAAGAAATTATTACACGTAGATGTTCGTGGTAAGTGCTCGAGCTAGTGCAGCATCAGATCTATAATTTAACATCTATAGACTTCGAATTCGGATGGATTTATGAAACCTCAAAGAAGAATGAACAGACTATACAAAAGACGTATGGTTTTGAATAAAAAGCAAATCCGATCGAAATCTTAGTTCGAATCATTAAAAGTTTCTTTTTCTCTTGTCGTCCTCAAGTCATCCTTGTCATTGAACAAGTAGTTGCTATATTCGCATAAGCGAAAATGCTTATTGTCTGCGTATAAAAGATTCTACCTTGAACATAAGATCGATATACATTTACGAACCAAACGTGGCACAACTGAACTTCTTTACATAATATAGTAAAAATCACTACAAACTTCGTCCCACTTTCAAAATTATTACTGTTTGTATCTACTAGTGACACGTACTAAGTAGCACGTACATATGTGCGTTCCCATCTATTATTGACTCTGCGAGATACTAACAATAAGAAAAATGAGATGATTATGTAAAGCTACAGATAATTCTTCATCTAAGATATTTATTTTCTATCTGCAATCAATTAAAACAATACTATCAGAAACTGTACAATGAGATATTTTTTGAAGCATTTTTAAAATAATATTTGAAAGTTATCTCTAGTCTTTCTTTCGTTTTATTCAATTTAAGTTTTGTTTTGTATATAATTTATATTTAATGTCTGTTCGTCTATGTATGTGTGTTCCCTTTATCAGTGAAGTTCATATTTAAAATTTTCTTTTTCCTTCGTTTATATTATATTTCATTTCGCGTTTTGGAACGTTTTAGTGAGTAGTTTTTAGCACTCAATCGCATTCTGTATTACCTTTCATTATTCACATAATAATTATTTAAAGATAATACAGGCTATCTACAAAACACCAAGAAATTCGTTCAAAGAATTGAATAACTATTTATTTTTATGTCTAAAAATAAGAATCAATATTTCTCCACGAAGTTTGTGAAAAAAAAAAACAAGTTTGAAAAAATTTATTTCTAAACTAAAGCAAAAAACCAATCTCACTATACAGAGATTTAATTCCTTAAACGTAATGAGGAATGGTTAGTCAGAGATTTCATATATCCAAGTACAATATTAGCACAAATCCCGCCTAGAAGTCCAACAAATCGTTTAATTCAAACTTCATTTCGATTTTCTTTATGGTTCAAAATATATATGGAAATGTCATTAAAATTTTCAATCCAACCCAGTGTCCGTTGTAGTGTACATTATATGAGCAAATTTGCCAACATTTTTTGCAATTGCATCACTTTCTAGTTTTTTTTTTTTCCCTCTACAAGTATATTTTTACGCGCGTGTTTGTACAAAAGAGAAAGAGAAAGAGAGAGAGAAAGAGAGAGAGAGAGAGAGAGAGAGAGAGAGAGAGAGAGAGAGAGAGAGAGAGAGAGAGAGAGTGAGGAGAGGAGAGGAAAGAGGAGAGAAGAAAGAGGAAAGAGGAAAGAGGAAGTGGAAGAGGAAGAGAGAGAAAATATGACATTTTGCATCTATGTAGCGATGCAACAATACAAAGGTAAAATAGGTAAAATATTTCGCAAAATTACTTTTCCCGGTATTTTGTTAATAAAAAAAATATATACATATTTTTTTATACCACGTTCAAAAAGATTTCAGTAAAATTCTCCGAATGGATTGTCTGTGTATCTTTCATACATATTTTAACTTGTCTTCCTGTAGAATAATTTGTATTTTTTTATTACGTTCAATATTTTAATATGTTCCTAAAATTAATTGAGAAAAGAATCCGTCATATAATCTCGATATATTCGTCCAGTTGATGATCAATATTATTGATTTCTAGCTTTAATCAACTTGTTCGAATTTCTTCTTCATCGATGTGAAAAATAAACTAACGTATTATAAAAGTAAATTATATCGATGCTTGCAAAGCTGAAAAGAGAATTTATTAGCGAATATATCGTAAAGAAACGGATGGATAAAAGGTAGGACGTTATCCTCAACGACAACGACGGTGGTGGTACGTTCGCCTCGCTCATGACGTCAAAGGGATGCGTTACGTCAGCAGTGCGGTAGACCGTGTGGAAACAGTCCCGTGAGGGATGTGGACTAGTGGAGAAAGAGGAGGACGAGAAGGAGTGGGGAGTAATCGAAGAAAAGGGGGAGGGAAAGAGGTTATTGGTGCTAGGGGGAGAGAATGGAGCAAGGGAGGATGGCTAGAGAACGATGGGAAGGGGTTGAAAGGCTGACGCAAAATAAGGTCAACTACCTTGGATTTCATTCATCGGCCACAGTCAGCCATGAACAGAACGTCTATGTGGATTACTCCTTTGAGTTTGTTGAGTATCTATGAACGAAAACACAAAGAGGGATATCTCTCATAGATATCCATTGTTAAACCGTTAGTTGTTTATGATTAAAAAGATAAGTATATGGTTAAAAATATAAATAAAATTTCATTATAGTAGAAATAATATCGGAGTTTTATTTCTTTTTCCTTTTGTTGTCATATCTTTCATTCCATTCTATTCTTTTTATTTCACATATCGGAAGCACATATATCGAAAATTTCGATGAGTTGAGGAAAAAAGAAGAAAAGTAATTACTTGCGTGAATGATTATTTCGTTAATCATTAGAACGAGTTAGTTTTAATAAAAAAGTAGAAAAGTCGCATTAATGGCTGATTATACTAATAAATGATTTTATTGATCTCGATTTTCTTTTCTCCATACTTTATTAACGAAGAAAGATAAACGCTCTTGGCTGGTAAAATCATTGAATAATTGATTGATAAAATTTATTTTATATTCTTTCTATGTTCCATATGAATTGAAAACTTTAGAAAGTTAAACTAAAAAAAGAAGAAGAAGGAAATATGTTGTGATAAAACAGAACGACCTGTTTTGTTTGGATTGTAAAAAGAACAATGCAAGTACATACATATACATACATAGAATGTACATACATGTGTTATGATTTATAATAAATTCGTTCTCCCATTGTTTTTCAAATGCATTTGATACACGATTATGTGTCGTCTCATTTTGTAATCATTTTAAGACAACATTTGAATCAGACATTCAGTGAAAGATAGATATGTCAGAGTTGATTAGATATGGGGTTGATTAACCCTCCTTAGTCTCCTGTTTTAATTCTTTTGGATCTTTCAAATGATTATATTTGAAAACTTTTGTTTATCTATCTATCATTGATGATACGTCACATTTATAACAATTATTATTAACTGTTTGTATAGACAATATAACAAATATTTGAGAGAATATATCGACATCTTCAAAAAAATCTTTTTGCGATATGAAAATATGTAGAATGCATGGTAATAACGCTTATAATTAATAACAATAAAGAAAAAACAAACATTTAATAAAAGATTCCATTTACAAATATTAAAAATAAAAGTATGATGAGATAAAATCGTAATAATTCAGTTCTTTTAGCATAGAAATAAATTGCTGTTATTACCAAAATTCAAAATTATAATACTTATAATTCCATAAAGGTTAATTTTTGCATTTATATCAATTATAAATTTTGTATAGAGAAGATACAATAGCATGTATCTTCATAGTTTTCAGATATTTTTTTAATACTCTGTAAATAACCACATAAGCATTCACCTGTTTCAAATGGTGCTCTAAGTTTATTATCGACTTGTAGGTGTTACTATCGAACAAGATGGTAAAGAAGAATGATACTTCTCAGGAAAACGACAGATAGCGCACCTCCGTTCAGCGAGAATAAGAAGAGATGCGAAAGCCATATATATATATATATATATGGACTACCTCAAAAATCGATACAAGACGAGAACGCGTTTCTTGACGAATGCCTTCGTACGTACTTGTATTCCCTCTTATCGAGCTTGCTCCTTTGTCTAAGCATCGAAATGGTACTTGAAGATGCTGAGCCTCACTGAAATGTGAAAAGTCTTTGATCTGTCAATGAGTACTTCGTTAAAAGAGCGCTTACTACTGTACAGTCCTTAATTAATCTTATATAATAGTTAAGAGATCGCTTCGTGTCGAATATAAAATAATCGATTGTCGACGATCCTTTTCTTTTTCTATTTTTTCGTTTTTTTTTTTTTTTTATTTCACCTTCGTTGCTATTTCGTTTTTCAACAAAACGTTGTTTTGTTTCTAAACATTCAACAAAATCTATTCAATATCAATTTATTGGCATTTTTTCTGATTTTTCGTTCGTTCTTGATAGGTACATGAATCGCAAGAAATAAAAATATTTTAAATATTATTTTCAATAATAGATTTTAATAATAGAAAAAATAGAAAGAAAGCTGATGTTATACTAAACACGTGAAATTTTTTCTTAGTTATAATGTGTGTACAGAAGAAACGCTTGATGTTTACATCAACAGAGGTTCCATGCGACTCGGAATAAATCGTGTGTAAATAAACGATATTGCGTATTTTATATTGTTGACTAGAAGATACAAACAGGATAACCAGTCTTCGATTTTATTGATATTTGTATCACAAGTACATAAAAATTCTTTCGTGTATCTGTATTCATATATTTGTAAGATTTTTGAATTATCAAACATTATGAGGATACATATTTTTTAGAAAAAGCGTCGTCTTAAACGTCTAGAACATATATTTGAACGGTATTTCTACGTGAAACACGAAATAAACACGATTGATGTATGTCACATTGATAATTTCTACTATTTTAAATAATCCTACACAATTTTTATTTATTTTTATTTATTTCCGCATACGCGATCTTTCATTAGTTCTAAAAGTGTTTGAAATGCCCGTCGTTTTTAAACCGAAAGTTAAACTGAATTAAAATTACTCCTGAAATTTGGTAGCATCTAACTTTACATTTGATATAAATTTCAAATTAATCTTCATCAAAAAATTTAAACAATATAAAGGATACGCACACGCATTTAGATTTTGATATGAAACGTTAAGAAAGATTTTTCGATATCTCAAGTAATTTTGAAAATAATTGTTTCTTATGTTTTTCATGTTACGTTGGAAGCATAAGAAACTTTTTGTAATCGTACTTAAAAATTATTTTCTTTTCTACAGAAATTATTAAACAAAGAAGAAAATTATTAAAACAAAGGAGGAAACCTTGTAATGTAAAATAAACTTACTTGTAATTTCCTTTGTATTAATATTATATTATCATTTTCTACCTTAAATATACATGCATAATTTTATGTTGAATTTACAGAATCTTATATACACAAAGTTATATATGTTTTAATTATAATTAACATAACATTCCGAATTAATATTGTAAAGATAATATTTCAAGAATTGAAAAGTTTAAAGAGAAGTTGCAGCTTCGTTTCAGTCTTTTTTTCTATTTTTCTTTTTTTTACGCGCAAGAATACAATTGAAAGTGAAATGATAATAAGTATTTTATCGTCGAGTTATGCTATTTCCAATCGAATTATTTTTTTATTTTTATGTCTATTTTAGTTCGAAAAAATATGCAAGTATCTACATATCTGCGGTTGGAAGTTCCGCGCGTATTCATAATTGGATTCTTGCAGTTCGAAACAACGAATGTTGATGGAGTTAACTTGAACGTTTCGAATTTGAACTCTCGATATTCAATAGGGAAAAAAACGCACTAACGGGAAAAAATCTGATTGGTGATTCGATCGATTATTCGTGCGATCGATGTTTCTCTTGGTGTTAATATTGTAACCGTTTCAACTATTTCCAACGTCCGATTCGGCTAAAGGACTGAATCTTTTAAGGTTAACGAGAAATCCAAAATTTTTAATGAAAAATCCACAGTAAGAAACCCAAAACATTCTCGATTGACGCTTTTAAGTTCGTTACTTAAAAAACTTAAAACCTTTCTTATAAATAATCATTATTTTATTAATATATTAAAAACATATTAATAAATTAATATTAAAACATTAAATTAATATTTAAATAGAGTTAATATTTTAATTCACGTTTGTTGTTTGTTTATCTAAACAGAAATGAAATTTTCATTGACTTTGACTGTTACCGAATCAGTTTCGTTTTGAACTTCGATGAGTAAAAATCGAAGCAGTCTCTTTCCAAACGGATAAGCTTAAATAAATCATACATTTTATTATTTTAGAATTATTTAAACAATTTGAAACGATCAAGAAGTATTATATTTTATATTATAATATTGATTTTATATAATAATGTTAAATTTTTCTATTCCAGAACGTCATTGAAATCACACGCGAAGCATTGATATAAGTTTGTATCGCTAAAATAAAAATGTGGCAAAGTAGAGGCAATGCTTGTTCGTGTTTCACGATTTAAGCAACAAGTGTTTTTGCATCGACTATCGAAGTACAATCGTTAAAGTCTGTGATTTTTAGGAAAGTTTTTTACTTTTTTAACAGTCGTACAGACCGTATTAAAAAAAAAAAACAATAGAGTTTCGCAAATAAACTTCAATGGTCGTCCGTTAAAAAATAACTACAGCGCATTAGAATTGCATCATTGAAGAGAATCACAACCTATAGCGATGTCAGCCTACCTCATTTTCAACCACCTATGAATCATCCTCCCTCAATTTCGACCTAAATCGCGGTAGAGTGTTTTGAAGCCATCGAAGAACTTCTTAAGTAGTAAATTTTTAAGTCCTTCCAATCACTCAATCATGTCGAGGAAAAAAGGTCCCAATTGGCACAGATGATTGGTTGTAAGTAATTATTAGAAGAGCATTGAAAAACCACGAGTAGATTTCTTTGGAGATTAACTCGCGAATGGTTTCTTATTTTTTGATTTATTTATTACATTAAGATAGGATCTTCTTATTTCATACGTGTTTATGATTATTTGCAATTTGAATATTTCAATACAGTTTCAAAGAAGTTATTCGAGATGGACAGTCTCTGGATTACAAGGGAAATGCCTATAACTATCTTTGCCAATAACTAGAGTAAAAGCTTGTAATCCAAGGATTTTTCATTATATTTTTTAATAAAAATTTATTAAATATTTAATCAATTTTGTTGATGAAAGAAAAGTCTCGATAAAGTTATCGCTTTTGAATGAAATAAGTCGAGTAGTCATTGATAAAAAAAGAGACTGGTAGAGTCACAGCCTGTAGGCCCTAAAATAAGTTAATCCATTTTTAGTTCAGAATTTTCAGCAATTAACATACTAATTTCGTATCTCTCGAAATGGTAGTATTCAGTTTCCATTCAAAAAGATAAGGTTTATACTTTTCGGATACGTTAGGTTTGTATCAGGGTTTCCTTTCGTATCTTAAAATTTCGAAACCAAATTTTGTTATTACACTTTTAGAATGATGATCAGTTAGATTAAAACATTAAGCAAAGAAGTGGCTATATGCCGAAGAACTGTGTCTCAAGAGAACAACTACAGGCTATTGAGTTACTTTCGAAGATTCATCAGATCCTTTCGAGAATAGCTTTTAATTATATTTTTATTACACCATGTTGTCACTCAAAATGCTCTTATAATGATGGATATTGAGGTAGATCTAAAAAGTTGAGACGACGTAACATTCCGTCTCCGTCTCTACATTGCCCCGTGTACGCGAGTAAAATTATTTGATATTTGTGTTTTCATTATTAAAATCGAGTTTCATGCATTGTTCACTTTTCTTTGTTTTAAAGTTAAATTAAATTCATACTTTCATCTTACATAAGTAGTATATTTCTTATTTCTATACAATTGAGTTTAAAGTCATAGTCACGAAATGTATAAGATATGACAATTGTGGAGAACACTGGAATTGCATAGAATAAGCATACTTAAATATATATCATGTTCTCCATTTCCATAGAGTTTGTAGGGATGCCATTAAGGTTTAAGAATTTTTCATTTTTGGTAGAAGTAATTTAATATAAGTTACGAAATATATTGATTAATGAAATATGTTAAGTATTTCGGATAAGTTAGGGATGATACTCGCATGGTTGGGCACAGTTCGGACTAAGGCAGGGAGTTAGGTATTGAAAACACGACCGGATACACTTTATATGGAATATCTCCGAAAACTCAGCAGATAAAGTCATCTCTATTTATTGAAACGCATC
This sequence comes from Dolichovespula saxonica, assembly GCA_911387935.1. Lineage (NCBI taxonomy): Eukaryota > Metazoa > Arthropoda > Insecta > Hymenoptera > Vespidae > Dolichovespula > Dolichovespula saxonica. The sequence goes on along the minus strand of OU426994.1, from coordinate 12,744,488 downwards.
TTTATTTATTGAAAATCCAAGGATGAGGATCTTAAATGTGGGCCTTGTAGCAGGTTTGTTTCTTTCCTTTTCCCTTCTTCTCTTCCTTCTCTTTCTCTCCTTTCCTCTTTTTTTTGCAAAGAGGAAGATAAGAAGAACACTATACACGCGTCTGGTCTAATCCTCCCGTGAACTAGTTTTATTACTCAAAATGTCGAAGAGAAGATCGGTCTTGTTAAAAAGTAATCTATGAAGTTACCAATGTTGAGACGGTTAGTTATCCGTTATTCGTAAGCGACCAGGACCGACCAACTTCCTATCGCGTAATTCATAATAGAGTTAACGCTAACCCGCACGTCTGTAAAAACAGTAGCCTCCACGTAGTACTTGTGATATATTGAGTACTACAAGATGAATGGCTGCATATTTCAGTATATTTTCAAAATCTTTCCTATCAAATTCTAACTAAATATTAAAGTACTATCATTTTGTAGTGCTATAAAGTATAACCTATGCAATCTTATAGACTCGTTCCGCTCTTGCTCTTGTAGTTCATATTTTGTCCATATCTGTCGCTGAAGTCACACACGTTTTGAGCGAAAGGTGATGAACAGCTTTTATATGTTATTTTACGGAGGAATTTTCAAAGAATCGATATAGTAGATTCTTATCTTGTCGACTGTTAATATTGGGAATTCTTGACCAAAAAAAATTTTCCCATACCTTTGAACTTAGTAAGAAAACAATATGACTTTATGGATAGCACACAATATTTGATAATTTTTTAAATGTATTATTTAATATTATCTAATAAAATTTTTTTTAAACTTTTACACTTTCGATCAATATCAGTATATTCGTTTAATACTTGTTACTTTCGAGAAAAGAGTTCTAAATTCTTTTTATATATAATCTTAATTTGATTTTTATATATTTTCGAGAAAATCAATAAAAAAATGTGAATATTACTACGTATAATTATAAAGAATTATCGGTTTATTTACATAAACGAATATCCTTGAAATTTACTGAAGTTTAAATGAAGAACACCCCTTTGATCGTCCCACTAAACGTTCTTAGTTTTTCAATGCATATAACACTTTGTTCTAGCTCTCTCCGGATTTATCCTTATTTATAAGTAAAACTAATTTCCTGTAGATCTGCTGTATCATGAATCAACTTCAATAATTGTATTATATTTTTATCTATCTGTTATGTATTTTTCTGTACAAGGTGTATAAAAAATATGTGTAAAGACTATCATAGGGGCATTCTACACCTTCGGATAGGTGGACATTTATAAAAAATAGCGCGTGCAAATTTGTCCTTGACTTCGAAATTGGAGGTCAAATTGTTTTTTGCTTGCATCGTATTTTACTCGTTGTGAGGACAAAAAGTGTCAAAGGAAGCATGGGTCAAAAGTTAACCGTTCACTAGAAAAATGATTTTAAAGTTCCAATACGTCTAAAACTAACTTTATTTATAATATGTTTACATTTCATTGTTTACATTTTATAGGACACAAAGACTCTCGTGCAAAATTGTTCTTAACGTCGAAATTGAAGGCACGACAAATAGATATTCAGTAAATTTAGTAAGATGTCAATCCATAGAAATATTCCAATACAAATATTCACGTGCCAAGGCAACGTGATTTTCAGCGGCTAGATGAACAATATGATATTACGGCATTTTAATCCACACTATTCGACACTTTTTCCCCTCACGACGTGTAAAAAAAAAATTTGACCTTCAATTTCGAAGTCAAGGACAAATTTGCAAGCGCTATTTTTTATAAATGTCCACCGATCCGAAGGTGTAGAATGCGATATTTCTTTACACATATTTTTATATACCCTGTACTTTCAAGTTATTAATTTTAAACGTATTATAGATTTTTGTTCTTTTTCTACAATTATCAATATTTCCATTTACATTTATCTAAAGATTAAAATCTAGACATTTACATAACCGTAAAAAAATCGAAAAATAGCTATATCCAAATTATTGTAAATGTAGAACACTTAATTTCTTCTTAATTCATTATAACATTGCAACAATATTTCAAATGTCAGATATAACAACCCTAATTTAAATGCCTAATTTTGTATGCTGATTTTATTCATTGTCAAAATAACAACCTTTAAGTTTAGTTCTATTTAAAAATTAGTTAAACGTGTAAGAGCTACATGTCGCATAAACGTATTACTAAATATATATATATATATATATATATATATATATATATATATATATATATATATATATATATGGATTCCATAATAAAAGCATTAAGTTCAAATTAATTTATAATTTCGATCATTATCAAAAATGTCTAAATTATTTAGAAAACTTGTAAATTATTTATAACAATTCTCATTAAAGTACATTTCTTTTTGCTTTGTATTTTCATTTAATCGTTATTAAAATTTCGAAAAATCAAAAAGCTACGTCTCTTTCGATAGTACATTAGCGATCGTAAATTTCAGTTATATAAACTTGCCATATTCGGGCCGTGTTTCTAGAAAACGGAACAACTCATTAATATCAAATTTGCGCCGTAACGATGATCAAAGCTATTAAACGCGTCGCATGTGTTAATAATAATTTCAGGAAGCTATATTGTGCTTCAACAAAATGGGAAAATGAAAGAACGAAAGAAAATAACGATACCTAATTTATGACCCTATTACTAAGCAGTAATTCTAATAAAACGATGTATCTAATCATAAAAGATAAGAAAGATTAAATTGAACACCTTATCTTCAAAATTTGTTATATTAAAAAAAGTTTCTTACATTACAACAGATAATTATTCAATTGCATAAATTATCGTGTTATTAAAAAAAGCAAATTATTAGAAATATATAATTATTTAAAAGTTATTTAACATGCAACTTTGTCACAGAAATAATTTATTTGTTTCCTTTTGCATAAACAAATACTATCAAAATCACATAAATATATAGGGTAAGACGAGGATGATGGCCTACTTTTTCTAAAAACTTCAAAACATTATTAATAAATTTAATCGATATTCAAAGCAGAAAAATATTTTCTTATTTATATTTCGTATTTATTCGCAAAAATAAAAATTATAATATCAAGAAAAAACAAAGAAAGAAAGGAAAGAAATTGTTTCCTATGTATAAGACCAACTCACTGACCAGATGAGACGATTCACCTTTTAGTGTGAAGAAAGAAAATAAAGAAAGATTTTGCACGTAACAGGAAAAACATCGATTTCTTTTGCTCGAACAAAACTTTTTTACAAAAACAACATAAATACAAAAATATTGAACATCCTTCGTGACTTATTATCTCATGTATTGAATCCAGTCGTCTTGTTTTGATGTACAAATGTAATGCACCTAAAACCAGATGCATTCAGTATTATATTTTTCCTTGAAACTTTCTTTAAACTCTTAGGTTAGAAAATCATAAAAATTTTCATTCTAAGATGAGTCCTCCAAAATCTATTTACGTTTGGGCTTACTTGAATGTTTAGCATGTTTCTAATTCGTTGAGCTAAACTTAATGATTGTATTGGGGATTGAATTAATTTTATTTAGCGTTGTTCTTGACGTGTCTGTCACGAGAGTCTTTTTATTAATTGCTTGCGAGCAACCAGGCAAAGTAGCTTCAGGATCTCTATTTTCCTTTATATCTTTTTCAGTTGTATGAGACACACGTTACTCTGGATGTTATTCTTCATTTAAAAAAGCGCAGAATTAAACGCTTACTATTAAAAATGATTGATACAAAGAATAAAAATTCACCGTCTGAGTAAACAGACAGATTTATATCGTAAGGACGTAACAATGTATAATTTTTATGGGCCAATTATCCCCGAAAAAAATCGAGCCATCTAAAATCAGGACAATACTAATTCAATTATTTCTTCAATAATGCTACGACAATATCGACGTCGCACGGATATAAACATTATTTTTAAATATTATATTATATCAATGCACTATATTCAGAAAACGTTATTATTCGTTTGGTAAATTGTTAATAAATAATAATATAAAGAACAAATAGAACATTTTTGTTAGCTTTTAACTTCTACATTACAAATAACTTATCTAATTTCTTCATTGAAAATACACAAAGAATACTGTTCATGAATTTTGCTAATAATTTTCAGTTCAACAACTAAAAATATCTAAGAAACGGATCATATTTAAAAAACTATGAGGCCGAGTTGTTTTACTCGCAAGGAAATCTTCCCCGAAATTACATTATATTAAGAAATACCATAGAGAGTATCGTGCTCGACAGTCACCATTCTTTTTTTGTAATATATAGGCGGATCGAAAGAAGCTTCTCGTAATGGTATGTAACAAAAAGAAGGAAAAAAATAATATATGTAATACCTGTCTTGTAACGGAGTCGTAATAGTTATAATACATTGGCATAAAAATAAATGCAGGAACGGTAACTGTAGAAGTATGACGAAGACTATAGAAGAGTTTTGTGTTTATGAGGGACACAGAAATAAAGCAAGAAGCTACTAGCTGGCTCGTAACCAAGACGGTTAATCTCGGGCATCGTGCTGAACCGATCCGTTCGACAGCTACAAATTCAGCGAACGTTTCGCTATATCTCTGCCGTACCACCCTTTTCCTGAATCAATGCTCTTTCTACAAATCCCCTTTCTTCTAAACTCCCAACTACTCTCCAACTCCCTTTCTCCAACCCCAAGAAATGGTCTACAGCAATAATAGCGAACCTTTTCTGGCGGTGGGTCGAAATCAAATAAAAAAATTTTTTATTCATCAGTCAAATATCTGAAGAAATTTAAAAAAATAAAGAGGAATACTATATTTAATCTTTTAATCAATCTGTAATAACACAAAAAGAAATACGAAATCGGAATTAAATAGTGTAATTTTGTTTAAAACTTTTGTTTAAAAGGTAAAACTTGCTGCTACTGTTTAAATGATAATTTTTTTTGTATCGGGATTGTATAAATAATGTTACTATAAGCAGATAATTTAACTGCCCGTGTATTTTGAGATATGATTAGAATTGAAATATCAATAAATAACAATATTCTACTGATCCTACAGGCAATTTCAAAATTTTTTTTGGTGTTTTCTAAATTTAAAATTTCAATTTTTTTTTTAAATAATTTACGAAACTTTACTTAAACTTTTGGAAAATTCACAGATCACAAACTTTTCACGTGGGTCAACGGATTCGCCAATCCTGTTTTACACTGATTTATACTAACCATTCTATCTATATTGTTTTCTACAATTTCTTATATTCGATTCGAATAGTAATTACATCGATGTCTCGTGTATTTCAACGAATCGCAATAATTTGCAAGATCTATAATTATTTTAAAGATTTCATATAATACTCCAGCACGTACGATGGAGATATAAATTTTAATTATCTTTAGGCAAATATAAGTATTAGGTTGGTGCGTATGAAATGTCGGATTCTCTTTACATGCGGACGTGAATGAAGACAGTCTAAAAAACTCGATATCAGAGTTTATTAATTCTAAAGACCAAAATTTTTTTAAGACAGGCATCTACGCTTTAAAATCTCGTTGGGAGAAGTGTATTGAAGCGAATGGAGCATACTTTGATTGAATAAACAGCTTTTGAAGAAAGATATACAGTTTTATACAATCACTTAAGAATCCGACATTTCATACGCACCAACCTAATATATTAATTAAATATATATCTATATACATTTCTTATATATATATATGAAGATATCAATACATATATGTATGATGTGTATGTATGTATGTATGTGTGTATATGTCAGAGATCGTACGGATGAAATATGGGATTAGGAAGTGCGTACTGCGCGATCGGTTCTTTGTTATCGCACGTGCGAAGTTAAGAGAAAAGGCACTAGCGAGAGCCATCTAAAAAGAAACAAAAACGGCCGGTCGGTCAATTTTAAGCAGACGACTGCACTAAGAGGAGGTATTTATGGAATAAAGTTAATTTTAAAGAAGAGTAAACCCTTAAGTTTGTTTTTTGAATAAATGAATCATATATATATATATTATACATATTTATTATACATATATTATATATATATATATATATATATATATATATATATATATATATAATAAATAAGTAAAAGAACAATACAAAGTTTTTACATAATATTATTTACCAAAGAGAAAGAATACTTGAAATTAAAAAGTATGGGTGAAATTGATTACCTCGAACATATAATTAAAGTATTTATAAAGATATAGATAATCCGTGAAAGATATTCGTATTAAATATGATGAACTAGATTTAAGAACAGTGTGAATCACTACGCAAAGACTTTCTCGCGACTTATTCTGGTCGGATCACACTCTATGACGTTCGACCGTCTTGGTGCAATTATAGCGCATTAGTCGTCTACAATTTAATCTGAAAATGTAGGGCGCGCGAAGAAGGCTTGGATCCGTTCCCAAAGGGAGTCGAAATTGGAATAAAGAGAGAAAGGCGAGAAGGAAAGAGGGTTTCTCGAAAATTGCTTTAAGAATAGTTTTATCGAAGTAAGCTATCTGAAAGATTTGACATGTTAAAAAATATGTTCTTGTCTTGCAACAAAAAAATAAATGGAAAGAAAAGAAAAGAAAAACAATCGATCCAAAATGAAGGGTTAGTCTCTATCACAAACGAAAAAGTTTGCGGCAAGAAAACAAAGAGGATATTACGAAGTATTCAATACGATTTTTATCTTTCTGATGGGAACCATTTTGGGTTCAGTTTGGTTTAGAAAAGGAAGAAAAATAGATGATGAATATACGTATATAAATTATTACTTTGCGTATTTTGGTCCACTCGGTAAGTTTTCTCTGTTTGCATTAGAATATTCTAAGAAAACAGTCGTACATTTCTCTAAGTCAATCCTCCCTTTCTAGATCTCGGAGCTTTCTTTCACTCACTCGAACCCTCGAGACGATTTAACTTTTTATTATATTTCACTGTTTCGTCAGGGACTTTCCATTTAAAAAATGGCTAGTCGAAACCTCGGCGTTTCTAACACCAAATTTAATTATAGCATATTTCTTGGTGCACTTCCACCCTCGAGAGTCAAAGAACTTTCGAAACTTATCCTTCCCATTCCCACCCCCGCCCTTTTACCTTTCTTGTAACTTTGATTTGATTCGAATTAGCTTTAAACTTTGTCAGTTTAACGCGTGCATTGAAGTAAGAATAGAAATGAATTGTTTCGCGTTTCGTGATTTACTTATTTATTGATAGAGCAAACTTTTTAATAGCATAAATAAAAATAGATTAATTCTTCAATTGGATGATATAAATAATGTGTGTGTGTGTATGTGTGTGTGTGTATGTGTGTGTGTCTATATATATATATATATATATATATATATATATTTAGATTAATATAAACGTGCATTTCGTATATCGTATATACGTACGAAATATTTCAATGCAAAATTCCATAGGATATCAATTCTAAGAGACTATTGATAGCAAGACTATTATAATAGTTACTCGAACCTCGTGATAGAAGTTATATAAATCGATTTTAAACCTTTTGCAACAACATTTTCTCAGCGCGATATCAACGAGCAAAAAAGAAAAAAAATGAAAAGAATGAAAAGAGGAGAGAAAGTATTGATACAATATTATTCTGAGCAATGATAAAATATCAAATACCTTCATTCAAACTGACGATTCACTGTAATTTATTACCGACCAGCGTCAATTATGGACAAGGGAGAAAAAGATAAAGCGACGATAAATGCAAATATATTAACAATATTATCAACAACGTTAATAGCGGGTGAATATCAGCGCTGAAATAATTATTCCTTCTTTTTTTCACTCTGATTTATATTAATTTTATTGTCAGCAGGATTTTATAGGAACTGTCCCAAAGCTTTCCTCGCTAAATTCTATTCAACAGCTTTTTTTCGCGTATTTTAAAACAATTTCTCTAAAATTGCCAACATAGGTATTATTGTTTATTGTTAATTATTTTTCAATCTTCTTTCTTCTTTTTTAATCTTCTATCATCATATATATATGATGATATATATAAATATATATATATATATATATATATATATATATATATATATATATTTATTATTTATTATTACATTTATATATATATTTATATATATATATATATATATATATATATATATATATATATATATATATGACGTACGTTAATAAATGCACGACGAATGTCAAGGAATAATTTAGGAGAGAGTTAGAAAGTTCTAGGGAATCGTATCATATAATATTTACGTCAATGTACATTACCTGAAATAGTATTAACATTTTATTACAATATATTTTTACGATGAGAAATGTTTCGGAACTATCATGGGAAGAAATACAGAGTAAATTTTAGTGGTAGGGAGCGGCGTAATATCGGAGCTCCTCTTTACGAAAATGTCTATATCGATATAAAAAGGTGCATTCGTCTCGGTTTGACCTTATCTCTCTTTCTTTTTCTTTATATATATATATATATATATATATATATATATATATATATATATATATATATATAACTACATTATATAATGTTATATGTATATATTTATTATATACATGCACACATGTGTATACATAAATATACATATATATTTACAATATTGCATTTGCTTAGACATGGATAGAAGGGATGAATGCATACACGAAGGGTGGCGCATTCGTCGTTACTTCGATTCTGCAGCACAGTAAAGGCCGACTTAAGCGAACACTTGATGGTAAAGGGACAGAAGGGATAGAAAGAGGATGGAATGGGCTTTCTGCCAAGAAGCATTGAGATCTATACTGCCACTCCCTCTTCTTTCTTCTCTTTTCTCTTCGAACATTTGACGTCAACTCTACTTCATCGTGTGATGTGAGTAAGATACGTGGAGAGGAAGATCGAGGGAGAGGGAGAATATCAGAGAGAGAGAGAGAGAGAGAGAGAGAGAGAGAGAGAGAGAGAGAGAGAGAGAGAGAAGATACAGAAGGAGGAAAACAAATGATAAATAGGAACAAGCACTTCATACGATTCAGGAAATATCTAACAGGCCCATGCGATTTCATACGAACGATTTTGATACTCAATTTTTAAATCGCATTAGGACGCTTTACATTGAATTGGAAGCGTACGATCCATTTGGTGAAATCGGACACAGAAAACAGATAAAAATTAAAGATGCGGTGATTTTATTTTATGAGATAAAAATACTTTTGAATATTAGTTATGAAGATATATATATATATATATAAATATAACATTTGCTAAAATTATTCAGTTATATTATAAAATATACATAAAAATATATTAAAATATATATATAAAAAACATATTTATTTACACTATAAAATTCATTTAGTTCGTTTAAAAGTTCAAAAAATTAAATCATGAATATTTAATTTGTAATACGTTTCATTATTAGATATTTGGAGCTTTTAAACAACGTTACTCTAACAATTACTTAATAATATTTTTATATTAATTTTTATTTTCCCAGAGGAGCTCCAAATAAATCCTGACAAAATTCTAAAAAGTTAGAACGAGGATGAAGATATTTCTATAACGGCTTACAATTTCGTTTGCTTTCTTCTTACCGGAAAATCGAATCATACTTTCGTTAAACGAATGAGCGTGGCTTCTCTGATAAAATTATCATTTGTTTGCGAAAATATGAAGGAGTTAAGAAGAAGAGAGATCAGCCAGCTTATCTAGCTCATTCAAACAAATCGAAAACAAGATTTTGATCCGAACTTTGCGACAATTTCAAATGCTATTTAAGAGGATGAAAATAATTGAAAATTATCTTTACAATTATTAAACGTACTTCTCTGTTAAAATAAAATAATATCAAGATTGGCGTTATCATTATATAGTATGATATTATCAATATCATATTTGCGTTTCAATATTATATAATATTCAATATTATATATTTACAATACATTGTTACTAATTGTACCAGATTATATACGACGTATTAATAATACAAATGAAATTAAATATTTAATATACCTAAAGAGGATTTATTACCTGTTTTTAATTAAATCATGCTATATCCATTTTGCAACAAATATTTATCGGAAATACTTTTATGTGGTTGAATTTTCTTAAGCAAATTTATATTTAAAACATTTTATACAAAATTTCATAAAAAATCCTATCTAATTTTTTAAATATAATGTTATGTCAGAATTTGTGAGGACAAGTCATTAGCGGGCAATAGGTTTACAGAAATAATTGACGACACATTTACTATAATTACTATATGGGAAAAAATTATTTTATCGACATATCTCGACAAGAAAAAGAAAAAAGAGGAAGAGAGATAAAATGAAAAATGCGACGAAAAAACGAGTTATTCTTTTGTATACAATTATGAAAGAGAATAAAATAGGAGAGTCCTAATAGAACCAATATGGAAAGATCGGATAGAAATCTTCGGCCTCGTATAAGTAGATATGCGTATATAATGGAAAGAGAAATAGAGAGAAAAAGAACACGATGATGATAAAAAAAGAGGAATTGTTCAAAGATGGGAGTTTGGAAAAAGGGAGAAAGAGAGAGAAGATTAGAAAAAATATTGAGAAAAGCCGCTTATGTCACGAGTCGGAAGAACACTAAAAGAACAAAACAAAAGAGAAAGACGGAAGGAAAACGTACATGATAGAAAAAGAGAAAAAGAGAGGGAAATAGAGAGAGAGAGAGAGAGAGAGAGAGAGAGAGAGAAGAGGAAGAGAGGGAAAAAGAGAAAATAGAGATATAGGAAGACGGAAAAAGAGGAAACAGCAAATGATAAGAGAAAGAAGATACGCAGAGGGAGACACTCGAGAAGAACGTGTGTTCTCATGCAGAATCTCATTCCCCTCGGATGAACCAAGGAAAGAATGAGAATTACCTTACTATGAACACTTTCTTCGGAAAATAATATTCGTTCTGAATTATTCTCTTATTATTTTCTTACAGATGTTCGGATTAACGAGGTTAATCCAAGTGAGTTTAATCTTTTTATATACTATTCAACAAAACATTCTCTTGAATAATAAAGCAATTGTTGACTATATAATGGCTCAAAATGGATTTTTTACATTTAGTATTTCAATAGTCAGACCGATTTTATTTGAAACAAGTGTTAGAATATGATATAATCAATTCCTTTATTGTTTTTCATATGATTATTAAGTCATCTCTTTATATTTATAGATTGTAATTATTTAATGTTAATATTACGCCTGAAAATAGACTTCACATCCATACTAACGTGATGAATATATTCCGTAGAATAAGGAGCTAGAAGAAAGTTTCTTACTGATAAATGGCACTCAACACAACATTATCGATCGTATGGAGTGTAACATGTTGTTAGGCGCAATACTTCATTTTTGTACATATAGTATTTACCAATACAAATATTATTATTATTTCGAATTATTTCGAATATATTCCAATAATGTATCAAAAAAAGAAATCGATGATATTTTTTTCTTTTCAAATAAATTAAATCGTATGAATATCAATATAAACATCCAGATATTTTCAGTTTAAATAAGATCGCAAAAAGATTACCCTTGAGATAATGAATTTAATTGATCGATACATGCATTTCATTGATGTAACTTGTAGAACAGGAATTGTTGACAAGAAGTTCCTTCTGTACAAAGAATCTTTCTTCGACGTTGATTCTGAGTTTACTAATCGCCTTGAGATGTTAATCTTAAAAACGTTAATGAATTTTAATTAGATAGATACGAATAAATGCATAATTTTATCAATAAGAGACAGAAATCGAATGACTTTTTACAACACGATTTTTTAATCCCTAAAACGATAATCGAAAATTGTATTGTGATTTTCGAGAGTTAATCTGTTTTATATATTGTACATTATCTGTAAAGAGCGATCCAGGATCTAATTAATAAATTAAAAATGAGTTCTTCGGAACGAATTATAATTTGAAGTAAATAATTCGAAAAATAATAAATTTAGTAGAAAATTTTGTCAGTTATATCGATTTAAGTTATTCCTATTACGAAAGTATAATATCCTTAAGATTTCCAACAAGTATAGTTATCAACGAATTACTCTTAATGGTAACATACACAGTTAAGGTATCTTCTTCGGATTCCTCATCATCACCATTATTATCATCATCATTCTCCTTCTCATCCTATTATTGTTATGATGTGTCGTAGATAGTATCTATTACAAAGACACGTGGTACGCCTTGTATTCGTTCCAGTTACGAGAGATTTAATAGAAACTACTACAATGACTTGTGTAACAATGAATTAAGTCCGATGTGCTTACGTTTAGATTGTCTACTATTGAAACAAAAGATATTATTCTTGAGATAATTTTGGATAATGATATAATGGAAAAAAATTGTCAGCTGGATCGGACAAATTTTTGTTTGATATTGCATTGGAAACATTTGTATCATCTTAATCATGTTTCATCACGAAAATGAATCGATCAATTCATATTGGAAGTTCTTATTTCGTATTTCGCCTTTCTCGAAGTGACAAAGGCGATATATTATGAAATGGGACGGGATGGTGGAGGTGAGGGGGAGGGGAAGAGAAAAGGGTTGAAATGTGAGCAGGATGTACTTTCGAAAAACAAAAAAAAAAGGTACCTTGCGTCAGCCGAAATCGAAGTCGGATTTTCGGATTTATATTCCAACGCGATCCACTTTCGCGACGATGCCAACGGGACAAGCGGGATGATATTATTATGCCCCAGTTTCGACTCACTCCGCACAATGTCGTGAGTAAAAATATCATCGGCGATCAGATAACAGAGACGATATAGATCTTTTTTATTCTCTTTTTATTTTATTTTGTTTTACGTTTGTCATCATTACTTGATGTCCTTTTATATGAATATTTATATGAATATTATTTTGCGAATAATTCCGATAACAAATTTTTCGACAATAGATAAAAATTAAAAGAAAAAAAGAAAGTGAGAGAGAGAGAGAAAACTCCTTTCTATGTCGACAATAGTCTCCTCTGTTTAAAGACTCGAAACGGGCATAATTGCGTTCGAAAAAATGAATCAACGTTTTATGACATTCATTGTAGAGTTCATAAAGTTTGACCATAACGGAAGGACGGACAACTATTTTTTGCGAACGCTCCCGACATAATTGGAGAAAATAGGTAGAACGACGAAGTGGAACAATACAACCGCTGCAGTACTCAGTTTATGGAAAGGTTTTTCAAGAAGAGTAAAAGAAAAAGAGATATGGTATAGACGAACGAACGAGAAAATACTGTGATCGTTAGGTTTTCGAGCGAACGGACAACCAACCAAGTAAATCAACGAACGCGTTTACCGTGCTAAAATGATTTTAACTTAATCATTTTTATGCAACTTTTCGACGAGGTCAACTCCTGCCAACTTCACGGAAATTTCAACTTCCGTCGATTGCTGTTGCCAACTCCGTTCAGAAGCTAGTGAAAACTGGGTGAAAAAAGGAACTATTCTTTGGCAACTGAATTTTCCCTGTCAACGATTACAGAAAGAGAGAGAGAGAGAGAGAGAGAGAGAGAGAGAGAGAGAGAGAGAGACAACGAAACGATAAGATGAATCCTTGACCGAGGTCGAGATAAAACCGAAACGATAAAGAAAAATAAGCATTATATAAATGCTGCTGTAATATTGAAAGAAAGTCAGAAACAGACGTTGGGAGCATTCCTATTCATGCATTGCGAGTTCAGGAAAATTAATTAATTTCAACGACTCAGCTCAACAATCGATTATTTAAGACGCCGAATACATTCTTTGTTTAATGCGAAATTCTCGTTCCCAAGAAATCCGTATTGTTCAATCCACTTTAATAACACTAAGTATCTATCGATCTATTTCCAAGAAATAGAGATCGAGATATAGCGAAATTGTATTTTGGAAACTCGATCCATAAAACATCCTGAAAAACTTGCTCAAAAATTTTGTTTTCGATATCCACGCAATTTACAAACAACTCATTTTCACATGAAGAGTCTACTCTATAAATTGAAAGTACTTTGATAAAGGCATTAGAGAAAAAAGAAATTAAAGTAAGATTATGTATAATCATGAACTGCTCTTCTCCATAAAAAAAAATAATCTATTTTTCCGGATACTCTCATCTGATAAAGTATATAAAGTAACTACTAAAAACTAGAGGAATGAAAAAAAGATCATAAAACAATAAATTTCTATATTTTCAATTTCCGTTTCTCATCGCATGATCCAAGCAATCGGTAAACGTATCTCTAACAAAATCCTTTTTTGGATACCATCCGATTGGAGTACATTTCTACTACTTGGATCTTTTCTACCTTTTTCACTTGTATACAATATAGATTTTCGAATGACGGAAGAAAGATAAAAATTGGTTGATACATGTCTCAAAACGAAATTAAATGCCATATGAATGACGAAAGAGATATGATGCCAAGGTGAAATCGCGAGATAATATCCGTGGTGGAGCCTTTACAACAAAGCGAATAATGTTGGTTAGATAGAGAGAAAGAGAAAGAAAGAAAGAGAGAGAGAGAGAAAAAGAGAAAGAGCGTGATTAATTACTCGATTCTCTCGAAACGCTGACTAAAGGTCTATACCCACGTTCACAGATTGGCACGTTGAGATGAGGTGAAGGGGTGAGGGGGAAGCTGCCTTCAAATCGTCTCTTCTTTCTCTCTCTCTCACACACACACACGCACGAATACCAATCTTCGACACTCCTTCTTTTACTGCCTCTAGCTTTTCCCATCTTTCGTCGCGAAATTAATAACGGTAACGCAAATGAAAGGGGAGCTTAAAGAGTTCCCTTTCGGCCTCTTTCTTCCACCCTTTCTTCCTCCGTCTTTTTTTACCTCACACCCTTCGATCAAAGGTATCTTTGAACGACAGTGATGCTGGTAGTACCGTCGAGATCTTTGATTCCCCGAATACTCGTCATCTGTCAACGTAATAAGAAGTTTCTAATTCGGCCATCTCTCGACAGGACGTTGACTACAGATCCTTAGATTCTTTAATACTTGTATATTCATACATATGTACATATTCTCTCAAAAAGTAAAATTCATGACAAATTGCTTCGGAACTTTTGACACAATTTATAACATTTGACATTGCATTAACAACAACAAACGACATGCACTATGTTAGAGTGAATCGATCGTGTAAAAAATTTTGGTAAAAATAAATTCGATGATGAACAAGGAAGAAAACAAGAAATTAGCAAATTTTTTTCGTACTTATCTCAGCTTTAGAGATATTGCGATTAAAAAAGAAGCAAAGGAATCGCAAGAGAACGTCGATCGATATTGATGAAATATCGATAATGTGGTACCGATGGCTTCCTTTGCCCTACTCCACCCCCTCCTCACCCTGTAATTCTGTTTTATTCTTTATCGAATTTTTTTTCATCGACCGCAAACAAAGCGGCTATTTTTCATTTGATTTTTTCTTCCTCGATTATGCCGGCATGAAAAGGTGACATTAGAGGGGATTGAGGAAGAATGGGAAGAGGGTTGACGGAAACTATGAGCTCGCAATATTCCTGACGTTTGTTTCGCGGTACGGGAACGAGAGTTGTTAAATCAACAAAAATGAAAGAAAAACACATAAATAAAAGCCGCCAAGCACTTGTTTTATATTTTTTTTCATTTTTCTTTTCCTCATTTTTTTCTTTTCTCCTTTTTTTCCCTTTCTTATGCTTCCTTCTTGTTTTCCATTCTAACTCTTTTTTGCCGAACACTCACTTTTTCATCCGAAGACTGAAAAATTAGAAAAACTTTTTGAAAGAGATCCCTTCAATTTTTTTCGACCTTTCGATTTACAAAAAAACCTTTCAGTACTTTCTCTTCGTTTATAATGATTTCGATGTAATAAATATTTTTAAGAGATTACGTTAACAGAAAAGTTTTAATATTTAATAATTGGTAGATTATTACATATAAAACCAATTTACATGCTAATTCTCGAAATCAGAAAGGTACTTAAACGTTAGCTTGCTTGCTTGTTCCTATTTTAACGTCGTAATAAACGACTTTAATTAAGACGAGTCTTCGGTTAGAACGAACGATCAATGAACGACCTTTGAGAATAACTCCTCTTCTAAATCAGATTTGAACAAGTACTACTTGCAACAATTCCCAAAGTAAATTTATTTAGTACTAAATCAAAGATATAGGGATTTGTAATATCCTTCTTATTTAAATTCAAGAGATCTGATAAAATCATTGATAAAATAATTACATTTATTTTATTTAGTAAAAAAAGGTTGGCGATTTTGTTAATGATAATAAGTGTATTATTTGAAATAGGAGAAATTCATTAAAATTTTTATGTAAATGATGTTATTTTTTCAAATGATATTACTGAAATCGAAGATGGTACAGACAGTGTGAGTCTGATAAAAGCCTTTACGTGCACTCTACCCCTTTCCTATCTTTCCTTCTATGCCTCTCTTTCTACATTTATCTGGCTCATTCAACGTGCCACGTTATACCAAAGTGTCGACGATGAGAGGAATTTATGGTTCATTAGAAAAACGGCTTCTGGAAAATGGTTTTGCAATATTAATGGCATTGCGGAGAAAGCATTCTTGATATGAGATGATACAAGTACAAGAGGAATTAGTCCGAGAAAATGAAAAAGAAATTATCTCGAAAAAGACACGTTTTGTATTTTTTATGAGGGATAATTTTCGAATCAATAACAAAATATTATTGAATAATTACCGTTGTTCGTTAAATATGGTACGAGATTAATTTGTGTTGCTATAGTGAACGTATTCGAATTACACGACAAATTTATTTACATATGCGTATAAAATATGCGTTATATTTGTGTACAATATGTGGACTACGTATATACGTAAATTGTATACAATCGTTATGTATTTTACAAGAATATTAATGAAGAAATGTAAAAAATGTGCGTACGTGTATGTGTATGTGTGTACGAAAATATGGACGTGTATGGTGCTCGAAGGTGAGTGTGCTCGAAGGTGAGTGTGCACGAAGGTGTGTAAAGATAAGGTAATGGACACTAAGGTACTTATGAAAGTGCGAACCTTATTTGAGATGGGAGTATGTGAGAAATTATATAAAAGACTATTAGGACTATTAGTGAAGCTCGAAGGTATATTTAAAAGCAAGTTTTAAGAAAATATTGCAAATAAAAAGAACATGTGTAGAGATTATTTTCTATAAGTAAAAAAATCCGAGTAATTCCGAAGCTCTTGAATCAATCACTGATATTATTAAGGATTTATTAATATCAATAAAAATTTTACATTAATAAATATTTACGAGAAGAAAAGAAATTTTCTTTGCGCTTGAGAGCTATCGAATTGCAATAAAAAATTTAACAGAATTTTAAACAAATTTTGTATCGGCACTCTAATCAAGCAAATGTGTATCACGCGTATTAAAATGCATTTCCAGAGAGAGAGAGAGAGAGAGAGAGAGAGAGAGAGAGAGAGAGAGAGAGAGAGAGAGAGAGAGAGAGGGAGAGAGAGAGAGAGAGAAAGAGAGAAAGGGAGAAAGAGAGAGAGGAAATTCTGTGGACACGATTTAATTGCTAAAAGTTGCGTTATAAAATTTATAAAATGCGAAGAAGAGCAAATCGAATGGTATTTCGCTGATTTTACCCTCGAGACAAATTTCATAAAGCCGCAGGTAGGATAAGGTTAATTTTATTTTACAATATCTCTCGATTATCAATTTGTATATGGGATACATATTTTATAACGATCGCGATCAAGAATAATACAATTGGCAATGGATTTTCAAATTTTGAAAAATTTTGTTGTTCTCCATAATTTTAAAAATAAATAATTTTTATTCTTTCTCAAGTCAAGGAGCGTAAAAAAAATTTCATTTCACATATAAATATCTGTATTAAAAATTGATATTATTATTTGTTAAAACATTTGCACTTTATCGTTGAAATAAAATCAAAATTAGGCGAAAAAGAGAAGCCAAGATAAAAATATTTAGTCTATCAATGTTTATCAAGAAAATCGTGTGTGTTGACTGCAAAATGGACGTGGCCCTATGTAGTGCCAATAGACACCTGTTCGATGTATAAAATAAGCGAAGACAATAATAGAATAGAATTCGTAGCATGTGTACTTTCGAACGTGTAACTAAGAACTTTAGCCGAGCACGATTAAATAGATTCCTTTATAGATAGTCCTCGTATCAATGACAGAAGTTCCTCGAACGAATTTAACTTTCTAGGAAATTTGATAAAATTTAATTATTTTCTGATAACAGGAATAAACCTAAAATTCATGAATCAAATATAATTTATCGTACGTGTACCAATTAAAAATATTGCTACGCGAATAATCTACTTACTCAAGCTTTTCGATACATCACGATAATTAAAATAAAATTTACAATTACTTTCTAATTCACAATTAGCTTAGATCAAATGAAATTGATATATCTACGATGAATTTCTTTTGTTGAAAAATTTATAACATTTTTAATTGTATTTTCGTTAATATATACGACGTATTATTTTTATAAATCGTTAATTCAATTCTGTCACGGCAAAAACCATTATTCTCAAAGGAACTAACAATTGTTAAAATTTCCAACGACCATAGGCAAGACTGTAAAAAGACTCTGGATCGTACCAGCTGCAGAGATCCTCGTAATCGTTATAAAGTAGATATATCTCTCTATATCATCTCGATACGACGTTTGAATCTGTACTTTATTAAATTAATAAAGTAACGTCTACTCTGTAATAAAGAAAATAGAAAATTTAGTTGATGTCACTTTGACAATGCAAGGAAAGCATTTTCATTTCTCGCATTGAACTTTCATCAAAAGTATTTTGACTCTCTCTTTCTACCTATCTATCCATCTTTCTATCTATCTGTCTATCTATCTATCTATCTATCTATCTACCTATCTGTTTCTATCTTTTTACCTTTACCATCGTCGCAAGAAAATTGAATTCGCAGCGAAGAAGAGGAAGACCACAACTGTTCGAGAAGTTTCGTCTCCATCGATCTCACTGATTGCACAGACGACAATTTACTCGACGAATTCGTTGCTATCCCGTTCTTTATCGAACGTCGTTCGACGAATACAAAATGCAGTAGCGCTCACAAACGTGCGCGCACACATACACACACACTCGCGCGGGCACCCGCGCAAGCACTGAAGAAATCTCGTTTTAAGAAGTATATCCAATCTTGGGCCAGTCATCGAAATTCATCATAAATGACGACGTTGAACTCAATCAACGCGTAGCATTCACACCCTTTCCACAAAGTTTTACCCTTAGAAACATGTTCCATCCGTTCTCTTATTTCAAAATCTACTCTCTTTGATCTTTTCTTATTGCAACTTCCTTTTTATCTTTTTTTCTTTTTTATTTCCTTAAACAATCATGAATTATCGATATAGAGATAGAGAGAAAAGTTTCTTACCAACGAAAGATCATTTCTCGAATATATGTCGAATAGTCGAGATAACTCTGAAACTGTATCATCGATTTCCACTTTGTTTTCGAAATAACTATAATGACTCGTGAATGATCACAAAAACGAACCCTTACATTTTGACTCGAGAAATATTTCCTAATCGACTAGAGGCGTTCAACATTAGCGAAAATGAAACTACTAGCGAATAGAAGTACCGTAGATAGTAATCGTGATTTCTATCTATCGTAAATCCGAGAATACTACCGTCTGTCCAATTAGAGAGAAAAAAAAAGAAAAAAAAAGAAGTTCCGAAGAAATTTTTGCGCGGTGTTAAAAATTAGAAAACGTTAAGTTTGCTAGTTTCTTCCCGAAGTAGAGTGACCGGCTCCATGCTTGCGACTGAATAAACACTTCTCTCATGTCTCATTTTATCTTACCTTATCTTCGTCTCTCCCTCTCTCTCTCTTTCTCTCCCTCTCTGTCTCACTGTTTTTTTTCAACTTATCCGAACGTCCACGTATATTGCAAGAGTCTACAGAGAGCTCGTGTGAATCTCTAACAGACGTTTTTCTTGCACTTGTAAATGTTTCGATCGAAATGTAGACAGAGAAATATAGATTTAGAAAAAGAGAAGAAAGAAAGTTTGCAGAATAAGCATTTGGTACATTCCCTTTCGTTGAAGAAAATAAAAGAGATGAAAGAAATGCTGAAAGAGAGAGAGAGAGAGAGAGAGAGAGAGAGAGAGAGGGAGAGAGAAAATAATGACGTCTTTTTTCTCTTTCGTCATATGCAATACCTTCAAGAATGATTCGATGAAAATAACCCTTTCTACTGTCTACTATATGCAAAAACATACAAGCAACAATGTTGGACGACGTTGAGAAAGAAAGTCCTATGAAAAATAACATCAAATACAGTTTCCTTATATTCTACTATCTCAATGTCTTACTCTCAATGTTCTTTAGCGAAGTTGTCATTTCTATTGAAATTTTCTCATTTGATGAAACCACAAAGCGAAGAATTCTTAATACCACGTATTTTTAATAACACCTTCGTAGATATAATTTTTTCTTCAAGAAAGCTTATTAATTATAAATATAAATTCGGTAAGAATATAAATGTAAAAGTTATTATTTTTCTATAATTTAAAGAAATCATTCAACGCGTTCAATCATACATGAAATTGATTAAAATTCTAATAATTTTTCTAAGATAAAAATTGTGAACATAATTAATATCTACGTGAGCACCAGACAAATTCTAACTGTAAAGTCTTGTATGAAATTTCATAATAACGATATCAAATTAATTTGAATTCCAAAGATTCGAATAGCTACGTATCGACTGATCAAAGCTGGCCAAAACGATATACTATAACCCAAAATATCATTCTTAGGCAAAGAGGTAGTACGCATTCGGTGTCACTATGTGCCACGGAATTTCCCTTTTCCAAAATAGATATGTGGACTTACCGTCATTCGCACCACTGTGGCATCGTCGTTTCACATTGCAGCTTCTTCGAACAGAGAATATTAATCTTAAGGAAAGACAAGAGAACGAGGAGGCTATGCGTTTCTATCTCCGACCTAGCCTAAACTCAGACGAATATATATGTTACCCTTGCGATCATATATTTCAGAAAATATTCAAAGAATATATACTACGCATATCATTAATGTTTCTTCCATCTTATTATATTAAATTATTCAAAAATCATTATCATTACAAACACTTTGAAATGTAATTACATCGAGCGCTTTAATTTTCTTGTTAAAAAATTTTAGAATAATCTCGACAGATTCGACTGAACGTTTCCAGAAATAATCAGAAGAATGACCTTAAGAATTGTCAAGTGCTTCGGTAAAATTAGTCACGACAAAATACAAACACGAACGGCTCGTCGTAATTTCTCTTCGTCGCTCCTACTCGTCTTCTCGACTTTATTTATAGCTTATAATATCGAAAGATGTTTTCGCGCATCCCTTCAATCGTTATTATCCAAATGATCCGATATATAATCTCTTATATTGACAATCTCAAAAATCGGTTGTATCCCATTATATATATATACATATATATATATATATATATATATATATATATATATATATATATATATATGACTATAAATTTTCTATAGCCATCGAAATCGGTTTGAAATATTAACGGGAAAAATGTATCTAAATATATGCACGTTCATTGGATCGCTTAAATGATCAGTTAATAAATCTAAATTGTATTGCAAGATAACGCTTTATTAGTCTCCAGATAATCCTTCATTCTTGTTTTGGCTTTCATAGAAATTTGTTTCTGGATACGGGTTATGGCGTTATGGAAGCGAAAATCATGAATGGTCGAACGCTTATCGTTCAAACGTGAATCTAGGAGAGATTAAATACTTTCTCATCTACCCTTTACTCTTTTAGTCCTCCTTTGTTCAAAGATCGATGTATCTTTTCTTCAAGGCGATATATCGCAAAATTACCTTTCAGGTGAGGCTTGTCGTCATGGAAACTAGGCTTGGCCCTAGCACTCCTGGGTCAAGACTGAAACTTTTGCATCTTCTATTTCACTCTCCTTGTCATCTTCCCTTAAATGGTTAAAACCACATAACAGGTGTGCGTTTACGTCACTTTACTTACTTTAAGAATTTCACCGAGATTTCCTATTGATTTTCTATCTCTCATATCATCTTTTCTTCTTACTTTAATTAATTGTTTCAAGATTAGATGTTTTTTGAATCTCGGTATTGTTCTATCATGGTTAATTCTATCGAAAGATGGATTAATTCGTATTTTTAATGTTTAATACGATAAGAAATATCAAACGAATCTCATTCATTAGTATAGAAATCTTTGAAGATATATCCGTTGTTTACTTGAACATATTCTTAACTTTTTTTCAATCCAAGGAATGTTATTAGAAATACTTGAAATTGTATAAGATTCGAGAACTACTGTCCGAAAAGTTAGACTAATAAATTTTTCCGGAAAACTTTTCATTGAAAATGATCGTTAATTTTCTTCTTTTACGAATCGTATTAATTTGATAATTCGACAAGAAAAAGAACCCATAGGTAGGATACTCTGTAAATTTAATGTAATAACGATTATTATATTAATTTCTTTATTGAAAATTCGGTTACGACGACATATTAAGATTTTCGCGGGAAAACCAGTCAGCTACAAACTGTCCCATGGTCGACCGACCTTTCTGGCTGATTAAATATTCCTTTGTTATACACGTTCATGAAATACTACATCGTTCGTAGAAAACTAATCGTACACCCTTCGTTATTAATTACTCCAGACTTCTTACTCAATAAAACTCCTTACTTCAGATTTGATTAAACTCCGACTATAGAGTAACTCTCAAACTATGTAGCTTATTAACGTTATTAATTTACAGTTCGTACGTTTACAATGCTTACATGTCAAGATCGCAAATTTTCCGCGTAACGTAACGCGTGTCGAATTTGACAAATATACCGTTCGTTCCTATTGTGTTAACGCTTAATTGAAAACGCAAATGGGAACGAAAATTTTGTTTACCTCGATAAGATGTAATAAAAAGTAGTCGGCCGTTTCGTACAATTGCAATCGAATTAAATGGTAAATTAGTTTTACTAAGGGTAACGTAAAAGTTTCGGCGTTCCATCGGCATGGCCCAAAAATGCAAATCCCTCCCGAAGGATTAGTGACCTCTTTGCGTGCTGAAACAGAAAATGAAATAATTCCGCAACCCTTTGTAATTGGCTGGCTATTGTCTCGGCAACTTTGACACGTTGTAATTTTCGTCATTCTCTTTTATCATTACATTATGCGCATGTAATTCACGATTTTAATATCAACCTATAAAATATTTACCAGACAAAATTTACTCGTTTTTAATTTGTAAATTAATCCTCTTTGCGTAACCAGACGATAAAATGGAACAGAACGTCCTATGTTGTATGAAAGTATATCATATTGCGACTAATTTAATTAATATCTCCATTTTTTTCGTACACATTAAACCTCAACATTACGTAATTCTTCAAAATAAGCCAGAAATTTTTTACAAAAACTATCTGCTGAATTTGCAGATAAATCCAGCAATGGAACTGAAAAGCATGGCCGTATTAATCTTGTTGGTTCTTTTTTGTTAGAATAAAATAGCCATCTTTTCGTTTTGATTCCACGCTAACATAAGGAAGATAGGGTAGGAGAAAATATAACAAATAATTTGATATCAAAATACGATTTAACAGGATTAAAGCTATGGAATAAATAAAATACTACAGACACTATGATGATAAGATTTACAGAATTGAATAAATATAATTGCATTATATTTCTAATAATAATTAAATAAATTATTTAAAATTTTACAGAAAACATTTTCTTGTACCATAGAATTTATGTATAAAATTTTAATGGAATCGATTCATTTCTTTAATTTTAAATGTAAAAGTATTTGTAATAACATTTTCGCAAATATGGGAATTAATTTTTTAATTTGTTCGAAAATTTTAAATAAACCATTTAAATGTTCCACAAAGATTATTTGTAAAATTTTCGATTAAATCAATTCGGTTATGACATTAATTCTAAACACAAATGTGTCCGTAATTAAATGAATATTACTTTGAAATTTTCCAAACGATTAATTTAAAATTTAAGACATTAATATCCGCATTGATATGGAGTTAAACTGTATGAAAATTTTAATATATGATACTTAAATTAATCAACTTTTTGCTATAGTAAAACAAAGTTAACCCATGCATATATTTAACAATTATCACAATTTGTGCTGAACTTCAAATAGAAATAAAATTTCATTTCTATCAAAAGTTATAACGAGGCAATGTTTTTCGCGTTGGTGATGCCATAAGACACTCTTTGCAGGCGTGTTACCGCGTGATACCACAAATTTGCGATAGATTCCTTCAAAGTAATTATTAATTAGTCGTTTAGTATCATGTAGTGAATAGGAGCATTACAACTTACTTTATCAAAAGTTATGCTTGTGAGAAATATCTGACCAGAAATATTTTAAAATTCCCCAATTGTGTGTGTGTGTGTGTGTTGAGAGAGAAATAAAAATGTAATATAAAATAAACAAAAAATTTAAAACAAATAAAACTTCGTTGTCTATCATACAAAAACAAAAAAAAATTGCTTTCTGATAGGTGGCACTTTTAAACATAATTATCAATGAAGTATGGAGTATTTATTAATCATCAAACGTTGGAGATATTAAACATCGATTCAAATATTTTAATTTAGTCTCCGTTTTGTTTAGATTACGATTGCGAGGCCACAGTGTTTTTAATATTATCGTATGCAATTTACATACGATATAATTTACACGTTTTTGTTATGCAGTTCGTTGTTCTACAATTTTTGTTATATAAATGTAATTTTAAATATACGATTTCCATTCGGTCTCATCCAATTACATATCGATCATATTTTTTCTAATCGTCGTCAACGATATTTTGTTTAAATGTCTGATGGAATTCTGATAACATTTTTATCCTTAAATAAAATAAATTTTTTATCACTCCTTCTGTTTCTGTCTGTAACGCTCCCGAAGTTCACGAAGTAGAATCTTCGGACATATCAGTCTCTTACGTTTTCAATTTCATGCACACAAATATTATCTTAAAGTGACATTTTAGGTGTTATTTTAATAAAATTTTATTGTAATCAGTTCATCCTATCATTCTTTATAAAATGCATCTTTGACATTTTAAAATTTCTCGTCTCTAAATTTCCGAAAGCACTCTCCGCACGTTGAATCATTTACTATATCGGCACCATAAACAGGAGAAATTCCTTCACAAGTATACGACGCGTGTTTCGCTCTTCGATAGTAAAAATGCAAATACGATGGAAATGTTTATTATTTTCTGACATATTCAAGAATTTATGAAAATTATATGTTACGATTACTAGCAAAATTTGATTAAATTACATTTGAAATCTTGATTAAATGTCTGATTGAAATGACAATTGAATTTTTGTAAAATGAAAAGTGGATAATATTTGCATGTGTAAATTTTGATAATGATACAAGAAAGCGATTTTTTAGCAACAAGCGGAGAAAACGAGAAAAATATAGTATGTCATAACCTAATACAAAAGACGTTAAAGGGTGGAAGATAGAGGATGAGGTTGAAAATTACCTCTAGCCTCTGTGCCCGTATCATAGACGAACTGAAGCGAAATGTGTGAAGAATTGACCTTTTTTTACCTTGCAGTCTTTTGTCTGTGGAAAAAATCGATCGCTCCGCCCAATCTCGCTTTTAACCCTCTCAAAGTTTACAGAGTAGGATCTGTACTATTTGACTGGTGGTATATTGAACCGATATGTGTGAATATAAATGAGTTAAATGGAACTATATCTGAATTGGCGGAAAAGATACTTAACTGAGATCGAATCGAAATGTGTGAATCAACCGTTAAACGTTTTTACAATATATACATGTTCTCCACCGCCTACGTAATTAAGTAAAAAAAAAAAAAAAAGAGAAAAAGAAAGTAAGAAAGAAGAAGAGAGATCCTGAAAAAGAAAATATTCATAGCACAATAAATGTTACAATAAAATTGTGATAAGTCGAACTCTTTAAGGATAGTGATCATTATCGTTCTTGAATAAATAAATGGGTTTAGTTTAAATTCTCATTCAGAATTCACGATAAGTAGGGTACTCTTGCGAGATCTCAAATACTGTCTTTCCTTTTTTTTTCAATTTTTCTCGCATGAGTTTTAAGAGATTCGAAGATGAAACGGGGGAAAAGGAATGGGGTATGAGAGATGGGAGACGAGGGAAAGAAAAAGAAGAAGAAGAAGAAAGAGAAACGATGACGATATCAAAACGGAAATCTCGATATGCAGATGACGAAGAAGAGTGAATACGGAGCACGGAGCCGGAACAATCGTAGGGAAGTTTCCACTCCTGCATTTTCCTCTCTCTTCTCTCTTTTCGTGGAATATTCAATTGCCCATCTTCTCCCTCGGTATCCTTAGCCAAATGTGAATGGAAGCAAAATTCGCCTTTAACCAATTCCCCTTCTTCTTCAACATTCCCCTGTTTCTCTCGCATCTTCTACGTCTCATCCTCTTGTTGGCAGAACTAAAAGCCAATCCCTTTCATGTGCTTCTTAATACTTCATTTCTAATGTCAAGAGGTTGGCACTCATCCTTTCATTTTGGACTCCCAGAGAGTTACGAAAACCGGCGCCAATTAAATTGTCCAGATCGAATATCGTTGTTCCTTGAGAGTCTCTATTCTGACCAAATTGTTAAGATTTAAAAGTCCCAATAACTTCATCAAAGTTTTTTCTGTCTCACTATTTCATGAATAATTCGACCTGACAAGATCTAAACCCTTTTTTTATTTTTAAATATTAAAGTTAAAACAACGATGGAGTGAGATATTATCCGTTAATAATGCAAAAGTTTGTATTATTTATTAAATAGATGCAATAATAATAACAAAACAATAGAATTTATCATGAACTCTTGCACAAATGGAGAGCATATTTGCGATTAATAAATTCTTATGGTAGATTTATTTTACAATCGTAATTATACACTCGACCACAGAGATGCGGTGTATTATAATTATGTTACAGCATGAACAGACGAGAATATCGCAATTATGTATACTACCACGTACTAGATGATGCATCACTAATTACCGTGTAATATTTGACTGTCACTTAAAAACGTTATACATGTTGTGCATTTAACATGTGTCAGAGACACACGAGTCAAGATATTAGGACTATCATAGTGTTGCCTCCTACAAAAATAGACCTATTCAGTAGATTTAACTGAATCTAAATAGTTTTGATTTATTATTACTACTTAGATTAATAGAAAATAAATGACGATTAATGTAGAACTTTTAACACGTTGCGTGTCAAATGTCAATGTTTTTCATTTCTATGAAAAATATGAAGAAAAATTTAACGCGCTTCGTTGTCATGCTACCCTCCTATTGTTGCTTTGTACATAAGGCTCAAAATTGGTCGATTATTTCCCGAAAAATACCGCTTGCTGCGTTCTCACAAGTTAATGGGAGAATGCAATTTCTTTCATGGATCCTGGAGAGCTAGTGAAGATGCGTGATAAAAGGTACTTCGTGAATGTATATTTGTAATGATATATTTGAAGTATTTAGGTACAAAGATATTCGTATTTCGTTATTATGTATCGTTAATTGTATTGGTTACCATAGAGTGAGGTAGAAACAGTTTTGCCAGTAGGACTCGGTTATCTTATTACTTTGAGCTCGAAATAAATTGCTCGTTTTATCCAGGAGTTTATTTTCTCTGTTTATTTATTGCCCGGCTCAGCACATTTTCGAAAACAACAGGTTTGACTAAAAATGCCTAAGCTAGGATATTATATCTTTTATCCATGCGTTTTGTTAGTAAATGTTGAACGAATTTTCAAGAATAAATCTTCTTAATAGTGATGCATGATGTGACCTTTAGGAGAAAGTACTGTGAATCACACAGCGCACGTTAACATCTATAATATTTTCAGCAAATGTAAAAATATCTGTAATAAATTGTTTATTTAATTTTTTAATTTTTCTCAAAAAATTTGGGTTACTTACACCGTGTTGAATTCAAACAGCAAATTCAGCAGTTCGAGGATATGGATGTGCTAATAAACGGAGAATATGAGTCGTTGAATTGTGTAAGTAAAAATATACAAAAACGTTTTATTTTCTTCATCATTGTCCTCTCCTTTTCTCTCTTTGGCTTCGTGAAGGAAAGAAAGAGAAAGAGAGAGAGAGAAAGAGAGAGCGAGCTCGTTGATAGTGAACCAAAGTCACCATTATCCACTTAATGACATCGAGGATTACCTGCCGTTCAACTACATATAACGAAACGATCTCTCACATAAACCGCAAGATATTATAACTCATTATTATCACATGTCATGATAAATTAATTTAGTTGAAGATCCCAAGAAAAAATAAGAAGAATAATGAGTAAAACATTTGTTTCGTTCGTTCGTTGTTAAGCTTATTTGTTTTCGAGTTAACAGAATGTAATAACTCTTTCGACTTTTCAATAATCCTGTGGAACTGTTAGAGATCTACATTATGAAAATCTTTCGATGTTCGAGGAATAATTAAGACAATTTATCGACTTCTCTATATCGAAGATATAACTGATCAGCTAAGGATCGCGCTAATGATATTCGTTCTCCTGCACGTAATCCATTAAGAAAGTATTCATCCATGTATCTATCAAATTAAGATCATTCGGGTAAATTCGATTAATTCTGTTAAATGAATGAAAAGTAAAAAATAATGTGATACACTCGAAACGAGAGAGAAAGAGAGAGAGAGAGAGAGAGAGAGAGAGAGAGAGAGAGAGAGAGAGAGAGAGAGACGAAAGAAAGAAACGAGAGATGATCGAGTTCGGTGAAACGTTTCGAAATTTCTATCACTTCTCATTGCTATTTTAACCATTTCTCGTAATTAAGGATAGTGTTCTCTTTGACAGTTCGCTTCCCTAGTCATTCATCAAAGTTTACTTTCTATCCTTCTCTTTTATGCAAGACCACTCGTTTTCTCTGTCTGTCTGTCTTTTTCACTCTATCTCTCTCTCTCTCTCTCTCTCTCTCTCTCTCTTTCTTTCTCCTTTCCTCCTTATCTGTTTTTATCTCTATCACGGTTTATCTACCAACTATTCCAACTTATTTTCGTATTCAACATCGAATTAACGCTTTTAGAAAAAATTTACGAATTTTGCAGTTCTTCCAAAATATTACTTAACCTTGTATTCGAAATAAACTAAGAAAATGATCTTTGAACCATTTTTATTTATTTTTTAAGAATATCACGATAAATAATTAATTATGGACGCGAACTAGTAGCAATAGTAGTAATTAGTAGTAGTAATTAGTAGCAGTAATAGTATTAGTAGTAGTAATTAGTAGTAGAAGTAGTAATAAGTAGTAGTAATAGTAGTAGTAGTATTAATTAGTAGTAATAATCAGTAGTATTAATTAGTGGTAATAATCAGTAGTATTAATTAGTATTATGAATTAACCTTATTAATAAACATTTTTACTTAGCAGTGTTAATTAGTATTAATAATCAGTAGTGTAAATTTTTTTAATTAATTAGCAGTATTAATAGTAGTATTAATTATTTTATTGTGAATTTGTAGTATCTGTTAGTAGTAATAATTAGTAAAATCAATTAATAGTAGTAATTTATAGTGTTAATTAGTATAAATAAAATTATTAGACAACGATAGGTTAAGAACACAGGTATGAAATTATAACTGTCCGAATTTAGAAATGCTGCCTTCAATAATTTTCTTTTTCTTAGACGAGTCCAAGCATGACGATATTAAATTGTTCTTATATTTCTTGTGTTTCTTATATATATTATGATAATTATATTTTGATTTCTGTTTTATTTCTGTTATAGCACATACGATAATTGGTGAACTTGACATGTTTTTAAATAAAATAACATAATTTGTTTATATTTCTTTTGCTGTTGTGAAAAATGTCGAGGAATTCAAAAAACACGTCCTAGTTCGCGAATACTAGCACGACCGAACCTATTTTTATCTGGAATATGTAACATTCTTGAATAAACATACTTCAACTATGTACTTCGAAAGTAACTCAAAGGACAATTTACTTTATACCGAGCGACTCATGATTTGCGACAAAATTTTTGTACGTGGTGGCGCAATTAGATTTAAAATATGCGAAAGTATGCGATGTTCTAATGGATCTTCTGACTGAGGAGTATCTTCGAAAAATTAAAGATTGACCTGACACA
The DNA here is from genome assembly GCA_911387935.1 of Dolichovespula saxonica. Classification (NCBI taxonomy): domain Eukaryota; kingdom Metazoa; phylum Arthropoda; class Insecta; order Hymenoptera; family Vespidae; genus Dolichovespula; species Dolichovespula saxonica. The sequence continues at coordinate 12,714,262 of OU426994.1, read as the reverse complement.
CACACGCCGTTTCTCCATTTCGGAAGACCAGAATATACACGAACTACTGGAACATGAAGAAAATCAATGTTCATCATAATTCCTATGACATATTCAGTAGATAACGACAACGTCCCGGGAAGAATTCTACGAACTTTGTGAATCTCAAGGTTATCGGGGTCTATGCAAGCAATTCACGATACGCAATCTGATGTTAATCTATCGAAAGTAGCTGAGAGCTGGTCATGAAACTTCTCTCCGGCAAGTTTCTCAGGTTCAGATATACCGAGGGTATTATTATAACTTCTTATTATGAATATTATTAAACCTTATTTGAAAGAGCTCTTCTCCCTTGTATCAGTGAGATCAAGGATTTCCATAAAAAGATGAAACGATCGAAGCAACGTGATTTCGGTCAAAGTTCAGATGTGTATTAGTACTATTGTTTGGTAAAAGTTCAGAAATTTGACAAAAAACTACCGGGAATCTTGTAATCATCGCTTGGGAAATGTCGTCATTAACCGCAACAATAAACAACTCTCTATTTTTTTATTTCCGATAGAGCTTCGAAAATACAAAACTGGTATCGATTTTTGTATTTATCCGAGCGTGTATATAAAAAGCAGCGGTCTAGCGCATTCAAAATGTACATATTACTATATATGTACACAGCAAATAGCTAACACATATCAACTTTTGGTACGATTCCATTACGATTGGATTTTAAATTATTAGGAGACTTTACGTGAAATTTTATAGTCGCTGATATAACCAAGTTCATAATCAACGCTGATTTTCTCGCGCAATATGGTTTGTTAGTTAATATGAGAGAGTAGAAAATGATCCACATAAAGTTCCAAGAGAATTTTCAACGAAAAAAAAGGCTATCCGCAATGCAGTCCGCAGATACACGATATCACTGAATACTTGCTGAGTTTCTGATCTGAACCTTTCTCGGTCAACGGGTATTGAATGATTCACTCGGTAATTCATCGTATAAAATAGAAATAACATCTGGTCTGATCGTACATAATTGACCCCAATACTTAGCAGCTGATCGGTTAAAAATGATGAGACAGGAGTTTGAGGAAATGATGTAACGGGATATCATACGACTCTTTCGAAGAGTTTCAGGATTTCACCGTTTAAGGTGTATTTCCAAAGAACCAGGAAAGTTGGCAACTGTGGAGATATTACCGTACATTTAATAATCGAACAGTCCCAGTCTGTATCACAAATTTAATCGCTCGTTTCGGAATATCTGCTAAAATAACGACCAATCAAAGCAGACAATTCGAGTCGTATCTAATCTATTTAAAAAAACATAAACTATTAACAAGTACAATGCATCTTAAAACGACATCGTAAAGTACACTCTCGCAGCTTACAAAATCGTCGAAAAATTCTATCAGGTGAAAGCATTTATTAAATGTCACGAAACAGAACCGTGAATGGAAGTTTTGCCTTTAATACTTTCTAGTATTTCAACAACAATTAAATATCTAAAGATGTATCACTCGAATTAGTTTATGAAACACCACTCCGCTTATCGGGAGTTGAGTTTTTCAAAAAAAAGAACAATAATTATTAATCCGTCCGATTTTATAATAAAGCTATAGTGTCGAATGAAGAATTTTAAACATACACCAGCGACGACCTGGTATAAAAATAAAAGATCGTTCACATGAATTTCATGTCTACTCCGTTTCTCTTTCTGTGAAATGACGTAGTAAGAACACAGCTTTAATGGCCCGTACGAAGTACAGAGAAGGCAAAAAGCTCTTCATCAAAAAAAATGAGAAATGGGGATGAGTTTCAATCCACAGAATTAAAATGGACCACATCCTTGCCAAAAATCACGACGATGAAATTTGCCTTACTCGTAGATCCGAACAATACTTACTCTAATCATAATATTGATATTCTAACTTACTACGATTTAAAACTATTATAGATCAGATAGATGTGTATACTTTTTGGATTGTCCATAAGCAAACGTTATCTGCTATCACAGCCGAAAAAGTGACGTAGCGATTCAGATATATATCATTTTCGTTTTATTAATTTTCTTTTTAGATTAGACGAAGCATGACGAACGAAACGATGCGAACGAAAGTGATAATCGAATAACAACTTCACGGCAGACTGACGATTGAAAAACAAGTTCATTTCTTTGTGAACATGCTATTTAAAGACATGAAATCGTTTTTATATTCGTTATACTACTTGTACATTTCCCATAGACATATTCATTCCAATTATATTTTGATTTGTGTTATAAAATTGATGGTTTATCAACTCATAAAATGCAACCGTAATGACGCCCAATCAAGCGTAAAGTCATCAATGAAATGTTGAAAAAAATATTAATCGTGATAGAGAATTGTATTATAAATTTTATTATACAAATAGCTTCTACAATCTACAATATAGATATAGATATAATCTATAGAATAATATAAATCCGGTACCATCAATATTGACTGATTTTTTACGAACGTAGAAAAAAATAAGCCTAGAGTAAAAATAAATACACATAAAGGGAACGGCTAGTTAAGAAATCGATTAATTTAAAAAAAGGAAATATCATTAAAGAAATGAAACCGTATAAGGAATGTTTTGATCTGTGTTAGATTAAGAAACATAACACGAACATCCTTCTTCCATCGTCATGTTTTTCGACTCCATGAGGCAAAAGTGGCAATCTACTTCCAGGAAAGTGGCATTTATTGTCCACTAAAAGTCTCTACGAGACGATCTACTTACGACGGTAACGCTAGTTTATAGTTACACGGGAAGAGTTTTTACTATCTGATTATTGCATACTAGAAAGATAAAGGAGTTCATATAGCAAATAAAATTATGTTAACAGTCCACGGAAGTTAATTAATAAGGAATAAAAATAATCGAATATAATGTTTTCTAGATGACAATTTCTTTGAAAATTTGAAATTTTATAATATTCGTTAGATCGTAGAGACGAGAAGAGAAAGTAAATTTGATTCGTTACTTTATCATTTGTCGACGAGTTGTCTCAGGAGAGGTGTCAGTATTTTTTTCTTGCACGTACTTGTAAATAGAAAAATACGAAAAGGAATTCTATATCTTTTACATGTGTTTGAATTTTCCTTTCAAAAGATATTGTACTATCGGTTAAAATTGACTATGGAGTTATTCGAAATTCATTGAAACTTAACCAATCAAAAAAGAAATTCAAAAAAAGGTATATATAGAATATCCTATTTAAATTCAGATATTAAATACATTAAATATCTCTTTTGAAATAATTGATATAGGTAAATGTTTAAGAAAAAAGTCGCATCCTTTAAAGGAGGAAATACAATGATACAGAAATTTTTGTTTTCAAATCATTTTTTCTAAATATCAAGATCATCAACACGGCACATGTTCTAAAACATACTATTTCATACTGCAATACTTGTTGCACAGTATCTACTATGAGTACAGCATCCTACCTTAATAACGAGTTTTTGCATAGCAGTGGGTTATTCACAGTAAGTATTACTGTTTATCTTTTTCCATAGAATAGATCTGATGGTGCCGTCATAGAATCCCATTCATATTGTCCTACCTAGTAATTTGAGAAATTTTGATTTAAAAATTCTATTATTCTACGTGAAGAATAAGATAGATATCCATCATGTTAGTTACACATCCTATTGCGAATGGCAAGTAAAATAATTCGCATTAGTTGCGATAAAAATATAAATACAATAATAAAATAAATTCGATAATCTACGATATATGTATATATACAGGGTGTTCCTACTAAATTTTACAGGTATATTCCTGTAATTAAAATAATGAAAGAAGTTCACGTAAACATGAATTCTAGAACGCTTTGTTTTCGAATTAAAGCCAGTTAAAGAGCTACTGCAGATATCTGGCCATTTAAATCACCCTGTCATAATCCTCTTGATTTCTTTCTGCGGGGACATATAAAAGCATTAGTGTATGTTTAAAAGTCGGAGAATGTAAATGAACTTTCAGAAAGAATCATTGTTGCCTCCGAAGGAATCAGAAACAATCCAAGAATGTCGGAAAATGCAATTTTGTCTATAACTCATCAAGCTGAAATCTGAATTTAGACTGTTGGTAGTGTCGATTTGAACAGTCGATGAAAAAATTTACCTTTGGAATGTGAATAATTAATTTATGAAATAATTATTGTTTCCTTCGTGAAAATATTTCGATAATCAGTTTTTATTAAAAAGAATAACTTATTACTCTTGTGACGTATTATTAGTTGATCTTTTTTTTTTATATAAATGTGTTCAGCATCAAATACTTTACAAGATACTTTTTTTATTATCTTAATTATATAAATATATATTTAATATTTAGCAGGAATCTTTTGAAACCTCCTGTATACAAGGCGTCTCACTTAACTATTGTCACGATTTTTTAAGGTCCTTCTGATAATTTGAGAAAATGTTTCAAACAAAAATCATTCAGTTTTAAGTCATTCATGAACAAATCACAATAAAAAAAAAAATTGAAAATAAAAACAAACCTTTTTTTCGATACAAATTTCAGGTCACCTTTACTTTTTAAAATAACACTATTTTTTTTTTTTTAATTGTTATAGCTGATATTATGCCTATGCTATGATTTTATATGACCTTGAATATAAAAATGTCGAGTAAATCAAGAGAACCATTATCACGAATTTACACGCTTAAAATAGCTACCTTAAACATGAAAAATCCCTACAATTAAAATAGACAATAAATCAAATATTTATTATAGTTAGACACATAAAGGTAATGCAACATAAAATAATTTTTCTTTATTTTATTATCTACGAAAGATTCAAATTTTCCATGATAAGAGTGGTTATTTTGAAGGTATAATTTCGTGATAATGTTTCTCTTTATTGATTCGACATTTCTAAATTGAAGGTCATGTCAAGGTTACGCTATAGGAAAAGGTTGAATTCGTTTTGATATAAACTGCAATACTTCAATATTAAAAATATATAGTATTACTTTTTTAAAATAATGTTTTTTTGAAGAAATCTGTTTCATTGCAATTTGTTACCGATTTAAAAGCGAATAAGTTTTGTTTGAAATAGTTTTTTTTCTTTTTTAGATTATCGGAAGTGCCTGAAAAATTGTTTTGGAGAAAAAAAATTGTTGCCAAGAGTTACGTGGAACATCCTGTATATATGCGAGGTTTTATCAACATAAAAATAGTTACAGGTTTCTAGTTGACACGAGAAGAGCACGTTCTATTCTTTCGAGATTCTATTTTTGACAAACTACTGCTACTTCTAGCACGCTCTAACTCTCTTTTTCTTTTTTTTTTCTTTTCTTTATCTTAGTATTGATCGAAAAATGTCACTGCGCGTCCTAACGAATCCTACATCTCTAAAATTTACAAATATATATATCGTAGATTTTATCGTAAATCATACAATTCTGTACCAAAGAGAAAGGAACAATTCCTTTCACTAAATGAACATTCAATAGAAAATCCTCCGATGTGATTTATTTATGCGAATATAGACGCAACTCCCTCATTACTTTAGCGAAATAAAATAACCTCTCCTAAGATCACGTAAATGAAAATAAAAAGAATAAAAATTAGATGTAGCGTAAGAAAAAATAAAAGAGAAAAATGAAGGAACGTCCTCACTGGTTCTTAAGCAACAATAACAATCGACCGGTCGAAAAGTTAAGTATCCAAGAGGAAAAATAAATTCAAACGATAAAATGACTCGACAATATACCGAAGCACTTAATCATCGATCCTTATAGAGGTCGAGAAGGGGGAAGGGAAGAAAAGAAAAGACAAAAAAAGAAGAAGAAAAATAAGCGATCGCAAAATGGGTAAATCCTCTAATATAAATGTCCTTTCTGACGTGACAGGATTACAAGATTTTCTCCAAATTTTATGTAATTACAATGGAAAGATTATTTACATTCTATCCTCACTATCATCGATCAGTGAACGCCTTTGATTTGCACCTTTAAGATAAATGTCTTCAGATAGAACAGGTTGAAACGGGTTTAAGATTCGGACTGTTGGTCACGGTTATCGTACAGTATAGAGCATTCAAGCTTTTATTACGGCTATAAACCACTGGCTATCGTCGGAATTATTTGACTCTCTTTGGGATTTCGTAAAAGCTTTTCCATTATCTTTCTTTTCCCTCCTTTATTTTTTCTCGATTTCGTTGCTTTCAACGAAACATCGTTCTTCGCCAGTTTGACATTTAATTCTCAACAATTTATAGAGTGCAATCTCGAAATTTTTATAAAAACAAAAACAATCACAAATCATAAATCTTTTGTAATTTAAGGATATAGAATTATGACAGCGAGTATCTTTATTTTTTAATATGTTGGCATTTGTGGAAAGATTGACCTATAGTGAATATACGCTAAAAATATCAACTTGTGGAAGATGAAAAGTTTTAAAAGATAGATAAATTCACAAACTTTACAACTTGCTGCTACGAAATTATGGGCAAATGTAAATAAGTATTACCTATATTTAATAGTACGGAAGTTAACACAGAAATCGTGGCACGAATCTCATTTACTTTTCATTGAAACAAACCTTGCATCTTTAATTCTTGGTAATGAGAATCACCAGAATACGGAAACTTCTAACAGCAAACTACACACATACATATACATACACACAATTGGCCTACTATATCGGAGCTCGTAACATCAGACTCGAATAACGTTAAGCAGGATGATTAAATCGAAGAAATTTCTATCGATCATTCATCATCGATCGCGTATATTATCCACTTAATTGTTCCATTTGTTATCTTCTTCATTGTTCAGCAATTATTGTCCTGTGAGGTCTTACAAGGAGTAGATAAAATTATGGTTAGATGAAAGAAGTAACTCGTTTTTTTCAATGCTCGTTTAGTGAACTCTCCTGCGTAAAATCTGGAACAAGGTATTACAGTAACGGTAATTGTAGTCCTAAATTTCGAACAAAATGATCGTTCGTGGTCCGATAACCAATCGTTTACACGCCGTTAACGATGTGTAAGTGATATCGCGTGAGGAGAGCCAATCCACGGATGTGCACCCTTCAATATTTCCCTACATATTTAAAGAACGGATCTGGTCAACTCTCCTCCCTCTCCTAGAATTCGTGCGAGCTTTCAGCAAACAAACGTTCGATCGATTCTCCCATAAAGCCTTCATCTTCGGTGTTTCTTATTTTTCTCTCTTTTTTTTTTCTCTCTAAATCTACGTTAAATTGAGATGTTAGTCTATGGAAAAAATTCAATTTGACAACTAAAAATTCTATTATCAATACGGATATTGTACGGTAAATGGGAATACACAGAAAGAATTTCTGATGTGTGATCCGTTTGAGTTTAACCTGTTAACTGGGAAGACTTTCGATCGGTTAACGCAAAATAAAATTCATTTCGACTAAAAATAAAATAGTACAAATGAAGATTAGGAGTTTCGGAAAAATGAATGAATGATTAGTAAAAGAAGAATTGAAAAGTATAATGCCCTTTTTAATAGTAATCTGAAATAAATTATTTATATTTATTAGGTTAACACGAGAGAAGTTAAATCTTCGTGAAAATTTAATTCATATTTTCCTCGTTAACAGAAAATAATATACGAATGAATTTGTTGCGAATGAACGATACAACGAGTGCAGAAACTTGTTACAATTAAAAATTTACTTAATTCTATCTAACGTAATGTAGAAAACTAACTTGGGCATGTTAAATAGAACAAAATTTTTCTGTAACAATTATTCTTATTTGTTACAAAGAATTATTTTGAAGCATCATCGCTGTGCATGAAGTACCAATTATTCGCAAATTCAATCGGTTATTAAATGAAATTGCTTAACATTATAACAGGAAACTATATATTCACAAATAATCTCATTTCTGCATAGATACCTACCGACAAAAAGTTACTTAAGGAAATTACAATTAAATGGACGACTAGTCTTAATACCAAAGCCTAGTTTCTAATCTTCTTTATTCTTACTTGTTTTTTCTTCTTCTTCTTCTTCTTTACCTGAAACAGGGTTAGTCGATTCGCAAGATTATAAGTAAAAGAAGACGAGTTCAGAGGCGTGATCACACAGTCCCATCGCGCTAAGTACAACGGCAAATCCCTGTTGTAGAGAGTTGATGATGAAGAAGGTTGTTGGCCGTATCGGCGTAATTGTTTCTTCCTAAACAATGTTGCTGTTGCTGTTGACAGTGTTGGTGGTAGTAGTTACGATGAGCATCAAACATGGGCGTCTTTCGAAGTAACTTCAATGGTTAAAACGACGGCGATGACGAAAAGAACGACGACGACGTTTCGAGAGTTTTGGAGGTGGCCAGTGGGTGTTGCTCGTTTACATATCATGTGTGTCTCTCTCAAACCAAATCGTCCTCGAGAGCAAGCCCCAGAGTGTCGACTCGAGAAACTAAATGAAATTGAAAGAATGAGCTAACTAACAAAGGAGCTAATATGTGCATCATACCAATTCGGTGTTATTCAAATCATTAATAAAACGATTAGGCGTATTAGAGTAGTTTAAAGATATGAATCTTATCGTATGGAAAGCATACTCAGTTTTTTAGGAAAACCAAGAACGCAACCTACAAATTCTGCGGGTGTATTTAATTGTTGACAGGAGTTCGTTACTGAAATTTCAATTAACTCGGAACACATTTTCGGGATATAATGTACCTCATTTTCTCTTGTTTCTATTTGTCTTATCCTTTTTTTTTCCTATCACGAAGAAATTTTCCTTCGACTCGGTATTAATGAGATCAATTTCCGTTAAATTATTTTCCGAAAGATTGTCTAACAAAATAGGATCCATATATTTTTTCCTTATCTTATATTTTGTCGATATAGCCGTGGAGGAACTGTGCTAATAGTGAATAAAGATTTCCATCGGGCACACTTTTCGGTTATGCTCATTTATTTTTTATTAAAAGCGAATAGTATCTTAACCAGAATCACCACGCGTTGCCTACCACTTCGTTCAATCTCATAATTGTCTGAATATATGGTAATCTAGCTCGAAGCTGTTCTCGAATTTACCTCTGTGACTCTTCACACTACTCTTTCCTATCTCTCTCCATCCCCCTCCCTCTCTTGCTCTCTTTCTCCCCCTCTCTTTCTTTCTCACAAACACTAACACATTCTCTTCTGGCTTGATTATATATATGTTGTATGCACCATTACTGCATTCCTATTTACACACGTCGACACACATATCCTTCCACATTCGTATTACTTCGATATGAATTTATGAACATGTGTATGCACTTGTGTGCATGTGTGTTTTTGCTTACTCGCATAAATACAGTAGAGGAACGAGAGTCGACCGAATTAAACTACTCACGTTGCTATGACGCATACGACATTAATTCTATTTCTTCGATGTCCGTTGTAACTGTTCGAGCAAAATGTCTTGATGAAATAAATTTCACGGATTTGGATTAGTATAACGAGGGAAGAGGTTCGACAAATTCAATTAGATCGAATCAGATTCAATTGACAACGGATAACGATTAATTGTAAAAGTTTCGTTTAAAAAAAGTCTTCACGTATTAACGATATAATATAAATTATTGTGATAATCGAAAATTCCTAATCGTTGTCGTAAAAATATTTTGTTTCTTCAAATTCAGATCTCGAAATGTTTCTGCCGTTTAATACAATCTCCAACTAGGACTCGGAGGCGCCTCAGAACTTCGAAATCGAGGAGAATATCGAATTAGCGATAGATGTGCTTTCTTCCCCCACCAAAATATCACCAATCTCTCTCTCTCTCTCTCTCTCTCTCTCTCTCTCTCTCTCTCTCTTTCTCTTTAACTTTCCTACACTGACTGGAAACAATTTCTCATCCCTCTTACGACTTCAAATTCACGCCATGCGCACACACTCGATCTTAGACTACTAATTAGTTGAAAGGTCTACGAACAGAGATTTGACATATTCATCGAATCCGCGATAATTCGACAAAGATAATTTCCGAAGGACTATCCCAACTCGTCCGCTTAATTCCCACATAACTCCTTCCGCTAGGATTGGAGACATCCCCTTCAATCCTCAGTACACCAATCCGAAGAACTATTTCTTTGCTAACCATAATATATTCGAAAGATGTAATGTATTTCTACTAAGATTGAAATACGATTGCTCTAATTGGATTTTCAGATTCCAAATAGAGATCGAAAAGATTTTTTATTTTATTTACAAATATTTTGAATATTCTATATCATGTCAAAATACAATTAAAAAGGCGTTGTTAAATATAACATCAAAATGAAAATTTCGTAGGATACAAACGCATTAAAAATTCATATCCTCTTTTCATTTAAGTTTCCAACGCCACATACTACTGAAACTTGCTTGCATCAAACCTAGGAAAAGTATCAAATATCCATTATGACGTCAATCTCGTGGTCTCTTAACTTGGAATGGTCGAAAATAAGATGTAAAAAAGTCCATCAAACGGACTTTTCACACGTGTTTCAAGATAGAAATGTTCGTTGCAATGAAAAATCGCGAACACGGACGAGCAATCAAAGAATTTCTCTTTACAAGAGAAAAGACTGCACGACAGGATGATGATGATGTTTAAAATCTTCGTGAATCTTTTTCTGGTGGGAGGGGGGTTGAAATTAACGTTATAGACATTCGCGTCAACGCCGCAATAAGAATTATTTCACTTGGTAAATTATAGGAGGTAGAGGAAGAGGAGGTAGTGGAGGTGGAAAAGGAAAAGGAGGAGGACCTTGATACAGCTAAAAGTTGGAGTACATTCGATACAGCCAAAGTTCACCACATTTTCCGTAGAAATGTGCAGGTAAATTATATACGCTCGCCGCTCCCTGGAATCTAAATTCTCCGGGAACGTGATGGAATACTCCGAATGACGAGTACTCGACGCTTCCGGCTGCATGTTCCACCAAATTGATGGCTACGTGCCCTATCTCTGTATATCTTTGCTCTATCCTGTCTCTCTCTCTCTCTCTCTCTCTCTCTCTCTCTCTCTGTCTCTCTCTCTCTCTCTCTCTCTCTCTCTCTCTCTCTTTCTCTTTCTCTTTCTCTCTTTAATATTACATCCATTCTTTTTAAACCAGTGGCAACGTAATCTGGTGTAACGTGAGAAATACAAGTACAGCTAGTGGATATGAATACGGTCGGTAGGTAAAGCTTGGCAGCTTTAAAAATCAATGATGTAGGTTTAATGCAATACATTTTATGTTTACATTAACTTTTTTATATTAAGGTCGCACTTAGATTTACAAAGTTTCTCTATTGTAGAAAATAGATAAGAGAGAGAGAGAGAGAGAGAGAGAAGGAGATAGAAAGAAATAACACGAGAAGAATTAATTAGGGAATCCTTTATCCTCGTTACCCAGCATATGACATCGAGAGTGTTTCTCGAATTAATCTTCTCCCGTTTTGCAACGTGATCAAACACCGCTCAAAGAAGAAAGATCTCTCTGTTCAGGTTGGAAACTTCACGCCAAAATCGCCCAGTTTGTCACGATGCTTTGAGAATTAATTGTTAAGCGTTTTTCTTTTCTTTGCGCTAATTTAACCATAGAAATAACGTTCATTTTTTTAGAGAATTTCGCAACAAATCACGTAATGGAATAAAATACTGTTGGACTTCGATTAATTACATATTTCGTAAAAATATTTGTATTTTATTATCTTCCAATTTATCTGCACTATGGGTATATCAACGATGTAAAATTTTTAACATACATTAACGACTGTATAAATGATAAATTAAAAATTTAAAGTAATTAAAAAGTTAATACTCTTACATAATTATATAACTTTATATGGTATATAAAGTAAGTGAATAATTAATAACTTAATCTAAGTTTAATTAGACGTTTTAATAAAGGGAAAAGAGAATGGAATTTGGGTAATCTGATCGGAATTCTTCCCTCCCAAGAAATATTGTGTACGTATGCGAATATGTTCAAGAAGAAAAAAATTCTAGCCGCTGGAGGATAAGTTCTTATTTCTCGCACAAACACGTAACTACTAGTGGTAGTGCTAGTAAAGAAGACAAGTTTCGTGAAAATACATCTGCTGCAGAGAAAGGCTGACATATTCTTCGTGCATTTTAACGAAGAAACGAGATCGTTAACCTCTTTTCTCGGCTTAACTCTTTCCTACCGTGAAAAAAATTTCTTGTTCTTTTTCAAGTCCGGCCTTTTAATTCAAGTATAACTTTTCGCACGTTTCGAAAATATAAAACAGACGAATTTCATTCGAAAGAAGTAAGTCGAACAAACGAACGAGGCAAAATTTGTAAACTTCCAAGTACTCCATTCGAACGTACATGTTTTTAAGGGAAAAAAAAAGAAAAGTATTTCTATCGAAAGTTTACTACACTAATTCGAGAGAAGGATAAAAAAAATTCGATTTACGAACAAGAAGACAAACTACACACACACATATATATGTTTTGCAACGTTTAGCATAGATGAATAATGGGATTTGTGGTCCCTTTGGCCAGATTCTGGCTACAGAGTAGCCTTTTCACAACAAAACCAATTCGGTCTTAGTCGTGTAGCGTGAATATATACTCTTCTCTAAATGAAACATTTTCATAGTATAATTACTTATTATTAAAGGATGCCTTTATGGTTCACGGAACATCATATCTATCTATACTTTTCTACATTGTTAACATTAACTTATCATTATCAACTTCTATACGAAGAACCTGCAGGAGGGCGACTTCAATGGATTAAATGGAAATAATAAAGTTTCAAATAAGAAATTTATTAATCCTTTTAAACAGTAAGCTATTCTATCTTTTACTCCTTGTTTTTTATGACTCCTCTACAATTTAAAGTCCTCTCACGTAGAGTTTTAAAATAGCAAGTATTCCGTTACATCCTCAGGTACTACACGCATTCATCTTTTTCGTCTTCCAAAGAATTTTCCGGCCGCGTTCGTCTTTATTTTCTACTCTCAATGTAAACTACTTCAACAATGTTCAGTACTCGACAGAAGCGATTTTTCGATAGTCGATGTTGAAACAGGAGCTCGATCGAGGTCTACGTGCATCGTAACAAGAAAGAATTCGTGAGTTATTGAATCAACATTCTGGATTCTCTCTCTTTCTCTTCCTCCCTCCCTCTCCGTTTTTTTCCTCCAAATCCTCGGTCTCTGTCTATTCACTTGAAATACAAGATACAAAACCAACACGGTCAAATCGATCGATTTTTGCAGGCTGTCGCTATTTCTTAACGAAAATTGTTTCCGTTAGATTGCATCGGTGCTTACCGATTGTGTCAGCAAGGAGGATTTCATCCCATCGATGTTCTCCAATCGATTCCTACAAGATGCATAAATGTATTAGCATTGAATAAAACGTTTCACAATGAAATAATATAAAAGGAAAGAATTAGTCTGTTCACACTCGGCAATCAATCTCTCTGTCTGGCAGAAGACATTAATTCGATCCGCGGGAAACACGAGGATCCTGCAGAGGTCGCAAATTCGTCGAAATCAATGAAACACAATCAAATTACACGAATAGCGGCTGCAGAGACAGCAACTTTCACATATCTACTACCAATTGGAAAAATATATCTATTATCATGAAATGTATAAAATATAGCCTTTGTTCCAGAAAAATTTATTCGAACGAAAAGCGTCAACTGTTTAAATGGCGATCGCAATTATTATTTTACTCGGCGATAAATAATTGCAAGAAACAAATATCGCAGTATTCCATTCTTATTTTCGCTGATCATAATAACAACAAAAAATGATAAAAAAAGAGAAAAAAAGAAACACATCCTACAATCTAGCTCATACTATAGCGAGAGAAAAACTCTCTACGATTTTAACGACGTCCTTGAAGATGGTAATAGAGTGAAAAAATCGTTATTTTCGAACGGAACATTCGCGTCAAAGAGCGAAACTAACTATATTCGATCTCTGTTTTTTTCTCTCTCTCTCTCTCTCTCTCTCTCTCTCTCTTTTTCTCTCTTTGTTTCTTATCCAAAAAAATTCCATGAAAAGATGTATCTTTATAAAAGAGTTAAGAATCGAAGATCGGAGTGAAAAGAGAATCGGCAACGAAACTATGTCGAATTCATGGTTCACCAGACAATTTTAATAGTGGTATCTCTTTGAAGGAGGTCAACGATGTCACCAATTAAAAGCGTCATAGTTGTGCTAGGCAAATTTAAAGGGGTCGAATGGTGAACACTACAACCCCGAGTCTCTCTATGAACATATGTAACCCCAGGCACACAGAAATACGTAGGTATGTGAGCTATATAATACGCCCCACGAATTTATTACACGTGTTGTGATTTGGAGGCACGATCATTTGTCGAAAGATTAAATTGCAACAGCACCGAAAAATGACTCGTTCCATGTGCTACGGCTTTGTGCCGCTATCATATTCGTTTTCGACGCTTCTCTTTTTCGCTCTCTCTCTTTCTCTTTCTCTCTTTCTCCTATCGTATACAGGGTTTTGAAACGGTACTTTTAAAACTATCCGGTTAAAAATAAGAATATATAAATGGTAAATGGGCACGGTTTAAAGTATTACCGCCTTGCGTTGTCATTTCATCTAAAATATATAATACTTAGATACATATTTTCATCTAGAAAGCTTTTCAACAAATTGAGTTTTCAATTTGTTTGAACTTTCGTAAACTTAAATTTTATTCTGTATGAAAGTTATGTTATACATGGGTAATAAAATATAATTACTTTTATGAATTTCAAAATAATATTTTTAATTTCATTCCCAAACGTATGAAAAACTTTATGCTAACGTGAGGAGTTAAGAGAAGTTTCATAAATCAACGATGTTCATTGTGTTCCGAATTAAATAATGTTAAGTTTTTGTAATTGTTCTCGCTGATTACCATTCTTGAGATAAATTCACATTTTCTGAATAGTTTTACGCTAAACTCCTGTAAATTTCATTATCTTCTAATTCAGAGAATCGTTTTCACGAAGTCATTTCAGAAATGAGTACTAGAAAATCTAAAAAAAATCAATTACTTTTTCGTACTTACTGATTTCCTTTGAAATTTAAAAATCCTCCCATTAAAGAAGAATCTATCCCCTTGATCAAAATAATGAGATATGTATGTAGCTATATATGAAACACAGTTACGTTCCAAATAACATAATCCTGTATAAGCATGCCCAACGAAATAAATAAAAATATATAAAGAATAAATAAAAATACATAAATAAAAATTTATCTTTTTTCTGTTTCTTTCCTTTTTACTTCGTCTCACCACTGAAATCTTTTGTTGAAGTATACTTCGTTGATAAGACATACTACTCTAACGATGTGGAATTTTTCGTCCTTCTTAACCAACATTATGTGATCTAAGAAAGAAAAATGGACATATAGAAAAAAAGAAATGAGAAAGAAAGAAAAAGAAAACCGAACCGGATACTTTTATTCTCCTCCGCGTCATTATTTCCACGCTATAACCTCATAAAATAAGTAACATTTTGTAAAATGAACATTCCATACAGCATTATTAATATTGATCAACTCTTGAATTAATTACGAATGTTTTCCGAAATCAATTTACCTGTTGACCTGGTCTAATAATAAAATCTCAAGTTTTATTGTTTCACGTTGTTTAGGTATGTCTTAAAAAAAAAAAAAAAAAAAAAAAAAAAAAACAAACAAAAACAAAAAAAAACAGAAAAAAGAGTGCAAATATTCGAATTTATTCGATGCTGGAACGTAAAGTGACTCAAAAATATGAACTCCTAAAGAGGTACGATAAACGAGAATCATTCACAATTAAAAAGAGAAGGATGGAGTAAATAAAGATGTTCGTGAAGATCATTTAAAACGCTTGAAAAATCGAACTAGACCGTTTAATAGGAAATATTGAAATATCGAACAGGTAAATACCGTTGTTGTGTACAAGAGAATCGGGATATTTGGAAATGGGGTCGACGCTGCGAAATAACAAATGGCGAATAATTCGTAACGGATATTCAAACTACCGAGAGTATAGTCCGATGAAAAGAATAGCAAAGAGAAAGAGAGAGAGAGAGAGAGAGAGAGAGAGAGAGAGAGAGAGAGAGAGAGAGAGAGAGAAGAAGAAATAATCACATCGTACATATCCTACGTTTCATGAGCGATAATATCTGTTACAAATTACAGTTATTAAAACTTTTGTCCACTAATTAATAATTCTTCTCTATTGTTTCTCTTTCCTTCATTTCTTCTTGTCCTTCATTTCCGTTTTCATCTAAAAAAATGGACAAAAAAGAGTTTGAAGGAGCTTGAAGGAACTTGTAAAATACGTCATACCACGAACTATGATGAATCGAATCGGATAAGTCTCGCCTGTTAACGAAAACTTCGAAATAGCTCGGGAAATAAGCTCGAAAGCATCATTGGAAGAGGCTACATGAAGCTCCAGCGACATGAAAACTAAGCGAAACTTTACAAATTTAATCAAAGCGTTGAAGACTTGAGGCCTCCCCCACTCTTATGCCGTCCCCATTATCGAGCTTTTTTAAATTGGAAATATCGGAAGAGTTTGCGAAAAGGGCGTTACATCGACGATAAGCAAATCAATGGTTTTATAGGAACGAACGATCGTTATTGAAATAAATTTTCTGTTTTAACACTATGTTAGTTCTATTCATCGGACTAGGTCCTTTGATGGTGAAAACGCAAACGTGATTAGAAGAAGAAAAAATGGACTTCAACCTAAATTAAACGATTTTCTCTGGCTTCGATGCAAAGAAAAAAGAGAAAATACAATAAAAAGATATAATAAATTGGAAAAATGAATTTCATGACATATATATACATAATAATTACCGAAATTGTGATTTTCGTAAAAATATGGAAACATTAAATAAAGTAATAAGTGGATAAAAGCATGAAATGATAAAGGACAAAATTAGTGACGAACTCCCAAGCAAAATAGGGCACAACGAGAATTAAAAAATCAGACCGGTCAGCGTTTTTTTCGCTGTAAATTTTACGCATGAACCGGCTTTCTATTGCAGACTCGCATTCTTGATTGTTCTCTCCCTCCCTCTCTCTCTCTCTCTCTCTATCTCTCTTACACATATTCTCTCTTCCTCTCTCTGTGTTTTATTTTTACAACAAAATTTCATGCAAATAAACTAATGAGCCCCGAGTAAGATAACCAAGGTTTTGCGTAACGAGATTCAGTAGCCATCGTGATCATAGTAATTACTTGGAATTCAGCCTTTGAAAATATTTTCTCTGTTGTTTTTGACACAAGAATACGATTACTTTATAATATCGGTCGTCATAATCACAACTTTCTCGAAAATATGGCGATTTAGTGAAATGACACACGTTATTTCACATATTTGATTCGATATTCAATCGGTTGGATAAAACTTCTTTTCAAAAATATTTTCTCTGTAATCTTTAGTATAATATATAATATATGTAGTTATTCAGTGTAGTTGTGTATTTTTTTTTTTTCATTTCTAAAGTTGAAATTTAAATTTGCATGTAGGAGATAGTAGGAGAGACAAAAGATCAAAGCAATTCAAAAGTAATCAAAAAATGAAAGTATTTTCGAGCGAATTACAACGACAATATAAAACTACGAAAGTAGATGGAAGACGAACGATTTGAAAAAAATAAAATTTCCGATACGTACTTTGCATTCTCGTGATAACAACAATAATTAAAACTGAGAGAGGAACGAAATTTTAAATAAAATCTATCTGCGAAAATTCACATTGGAAAACTGAAAGAATCCGTGACCGGTAGCGAAAGTTTCCGATGGAATTCGCGTGACTGCGACCACCAACTGAATAGGATTTTTACCCAGGAAAAATTGAATCGTTAACGTAAACCGTAGCTGGTTGAGGCTTAAGGGTTGTGTTATACCGTTATTGATTCGACTAAAACTTTTCATCGGGTTTTGTCTATCATAAACATGATTTGGATTTTCTTTTTCTTCCTTTTCTTCCTCTCTTTCTTTTCACTCACAAATATATCAGATTCACAAGGTAGTTCAACTAATACTTTTTTTCATGCTCAAAGATACGAGAAAATATTTATTCCGTTACTACACTGGTCATCTATTTCTAAGCACCATTACTATTTGCTATAATAACGAATCGTTTTGCAATAAGACAATTCTCCGGGACAATGCCAATCGGAAAATCGAATCCTATCGAGAAAGAAAAATAAGTTCGAAGTTTGTTATCGGTCAAGATATTTACTGGAAGGTATATAAGCAATTTGGTTCGAGTTGAAAATTGATAAAAATGGGGATGCAGATTTTTCACTTACATTAACGGATCTTGTCAAGTTTGATAATAATTAATAATTTATTCTCTTTAGTGGGCCATATAAAATGATGTTTGAATTACTCAAATGAACGCGACTAAAGTAGTTCGTTCCTGTATTACAGGAATTTATGGTCAAGTGCAGTAAAGACTTAGCTGTAAGTGTATGCGAATCTGGTCGGATCGGGTCGGGATATCGGAAGTTTAGAAAGTTTGGGTACCCGCGATTTTGGGTTGAAGAATATCGCTAAATTTGGGAGTGTCGATCCGAACCGAAAATTCCTGATACGACCAGAGCACGAAATATCGGCTATCCGCACACACTTAATTAGCTGCCAATTAATATAGTGTTCGCTGCTGTTCATTCACTTAAGCTAGGAGACGTTCCGATCGAACATCTCAATGTTGCTAAGTGTTGTAACTAATTATGTTTTCCTCAACGGTACAATAAGCCACCTACTTAGATAACAGAACATGTCCTTACTTCTCTCAAAGAGAGTGGAGAACGGAGTGAGATTGAAGTTTAGCTAAAATCAGTACAAACTCGTTGATTGCTAAATTTTATGTGATAATTCCGCTCTTACGGACACGGAGTGAGGAAACCATACGAGTGAATATGCAAGTTGTAGACAACTTCATAAACTATTCGAATGTATAACAAGTGTTTTCCATTCGTTTGCCGATCCGAATGATTTTTAGATGAAAATCCCTTAATCGCAAAAATTTGTTTATTTTCTTTATAACTGCTTTCTAACAACATTCTTCATGTACTTGCAATATTTTGTACTGCGGATTTAGAGAGTATTTATATACAAATTTATATATATATATATAAGATCAGTAGAGTTATTATCGCTCCAAACACTTTTATAGTTAAATCCCTTAATTTAAACACGATCTCTTATTGGTCTCGTCCATCCTAATACGACCTGTTCCTCCAGTTTACGTTATTACGTCCCATCGGATTCATCCGAGAAACATCCATTTCTTCACTGTCAAACGATCCTCCCTACACAGTCAATTGTGTTATCTCGTATCCGTAGGAAATATTACGTTACACGTTTCTTGATGATGCTCCCCGAGAATTCGTCTTAACAACAGATTACGTCCGAACAACAACAATAGCAAATAGTTGAACACAATCATCAAATCGATCCAATATCTCTTTTAAAGTCAAGCTCATAATTCAGTTTACATTTTTTTCCTCATTAGTTCACACTACAGTTGTCTCATGTATTTTTGCGAGAAACCTGAGGAAGAAGTTAGTTCGGCCAAGAAGTTGTTTCTCCTAAAAACTAAAAGAACATGACGAAGTTACTAACAAATTTACTAAAATTCAGGGAGTAGAGAAACGCTCCATACAGATTTGCTCATATATATAGAAAGAGAGAGAGAGAGAGGACTCCCTACTGTCGAGCAATTTTCGTCGTTTTACAAAATACACAAAGAAAGTTATTACTCTCTCGTTTGCTCAGTTGATCGAACTACTCGTAACAGCGTGATGCAGAAAATTAATAGTAGTCGAAGAAGTTCCAAAAGTCTTACTTTGTAAATTCTCTTCGAACAAACACATGTAGCCGACTTGAACGTTAAGGACAAACTATTGTCATCGAATTGCCTTGATACTATATTATTGTGATTATGTGAACGTTATTATCATAAGTCGTGATTTTTCACAATCAACGTATATTCCTTTTTTCAAACTTCAATAATGAAAAAAAATCAGAATTTTTTTATAATCGAGATGAATTTAATTAATTTTTTTTTTCCATTTTTCTACCAACGAATGTATCGATAGAACAAAACGAAATTTCGATAAATTCGATAGATTCTCGATTATTTATGAAACGTATTACTTAAAAGTGAAAATGTGATAATATTCAATGATTGATATATCGAATCGGATTCTATTTCGGTATAATCGGTTCACGTTAATATTGAAAAATTATTTCAGAAAAAGTAAATGACTCATTT
>OU426994.1:12447616-12693510 GCA_911387935.1 Dolichovespula saxonica | reverse complement strand
GTTGCAAGTAATAGATGTCATAGGTGGAATTAATGATTAAATTTTGTAACATACACATACGACAAAACAATAATCGTTACAATAGAACAGAAATTCGTGGTTAATTTGACCATAATTATACATTTAAGACATAGTTAATAAATCTCATTTATTCTAACGAAATAATTTTTCTCGATTAATGAGTTATTCGATAAGATTAAAAGATAACGTGTAGTTTAGAAAGAAAAGTTGTAAGCTATGATATACGGGCTTTCGTACACACAATCTATTACTGTATACGATTGTGTCAATCACCGAGAATGTAACACGGTAATACGAGCGAAAACTATAGATTTGGAGAAATCACGCCGTTAAATGTTCACGGATTTCCTGCTTTGATTAATACATAGATACCTACCTAACTACTGCTCGTTAAATCATTGAAGAGAATACCGGAAGAGCACTCGATTAATTATTCTTTTTTAGTCGAACGTATCTAAAGAGAATTTTAAAGGCATTCGTGGAAAAGGGAACTCCGTAACGGAGATATCTAATCGTTCTATCGAAATCATTTCTTTTTATCTGGATAGAAAATTCCTGAGATGTACGGCTGATCTTATCTCGCCTTCCGGTGAACTAATTTAATTAACTATCTCTCGTATTTGCATTTATACTTATCTAAGACTATGGATGAAAAAATAAATTTGATAAAAAAAATTATATTTTAATAATTATCTTAAATATATATAATGTAATAAAAAGATAATATGGTATGAATATCTATATACTAATAAAATATTTTGTTGACACTTCTTAATATTTCATTATATTTCTTTATTTAATTCACGCGATACGAACAAAACTTTCAGGCTAATCATTTTATAATTTTTTCATAATGCATAGAGAATGTACTTTTGTCATCTCTATACTCAAATATGATAATTTTTATAGTAAACTTCTCACTACTCATGACGCATCCACTTATATCGTTCTCACGCATACACTTTCACGTTCACTTTTATACTTTCTAACTTTCATGTTTTGCCATCCACTCTCATACTCACATATTAAATAATATATTATTTTTATTATTATTATTATTATTATTATTATTATCGCCGAAAGCGAATTATAATTTGTCGTTGGTTCACTTTAAGTAGAGAAAGTAGTCTCATCGTGTATTTCCATCCCTTCTTATTAAGAGCCAAGCTTCTACGTTCGCACAAAAGTGGATCATGATACATTGCTCGGAAAAAATCTATTAAATAAAAAACTATCGGTGATCGTACCTTAATTAAAATTAAAACGCAAATTGATGTGGTTATGTATGACATTCACGATAAAAACGGTGACGTTTTCACACAACACCACTTTCTATCCTTTAAATAATTTATTATTTATTCTTCTAATAATATAACTTATCTTCGATGGGACATTATTCGTCTTTTGTATTTCTGTTTCGTCTTTGAGAAATTTAAAACAAATTAGTCAATCCTGAAATTAGAAACGTTGAGAATGATAATCGTTAATTAATATGACGAGACGCTGATCCTGCCGAGTTTCCGAGATAATTATCGCGAAAGCTACAAAGCTAGCTACAAACTAGTCTCAAAGGATGTCAATGTGATACCATGATTGACACTTATGTCATGTGTTTGCAAAACATGAGGACGTGCATAATGTAACCACTTCTACTACGAGAAAACACAGGTTTTATGGTTCATCGACCATTTTATGAATTATGCGCAAAAGGACGTGCATAATGTAACCACTTCTACTACGAGGAAACACAGGTTTTAAGGTTCATTGACCATTTTATGAATTATTCGCAAAAGTTTCGATTAAAGGATTGTGAAGGTTGAAGTATATGTAAGAAGGATTACTTATACGAGATACAAAAAAAAAGAAAGAAAAAGAAAATGAGCCAAGAGGGTCTTACAAACTCGGATGACGCGGTTACCAAGCGATCATCCTTGAAACCCTATTCGTATAAGGAAGCTCACCAAAGGACAACAGTCTAAACATCACGTCATGCGAAACAGCACGTCCAGCCTGTCATGCATGTGAAGAATTTAAACAGGATTCTCGAGTAAGCCTTCTAAAAAAAGTGTCAATAATATTTTTTTCCCATACTCGAGCAATGAGCTACGTTTTATTTTCCAATGGTTTAAGCGTTTTAAAATATTATTATAAATTTTCTTCGTTGATAGAATATATATAATAAAAAAAATAAAATATATATAATAAAAATCATAGAAACTTGAAATTACATAATAAATATGTAAACGTCGTTATACGATACTTTTTTGAAAGTTTCGAAGTTTTATGACGTTAACATTTACTGGAAATCTATATCAGCGACAATACATAATACATGATGCATATTGATGAGATATAAGAAATATTTTAATACATAAGACTCGTCGAATTTTAAGATTCCTTTATTAAAACGTTCATAAACTACGTCCCTTATGGACGGGAATCATTAATTAGACCATTAGATTACCTTAGAAACTTTAGAAAATTCGTTCGCAATCCGGTAGTATTCGAGAAAATTTTTCAAACGACAAGACAAGACTTCCACCTCGTACATTCGATTGCTTGAAGCAAAATATACAAATACAAAAAGAAATGAAGGAACCAAAAACTGCATCCAATTGAATCGTAGCGATGTTATCCTAAAACTTAATCGAAATGTTGAGTCGACGGAAGTGAAAAAGAGAGAAGAGAAGAGAAGGAAGGAATCATCGAAAGAACATAACGCAACTTACCTCAATGGAGGCGATCAGAAACCACAGCTGGTAGTCTCGAAGGACAGGAAGGCGGTAGCTCGACGATCCTGGTGGCTGCCTCGAGGGAAGTTCGCCCGGGCGGCATGGCTCCCACCTCTATACCCTGATACTCCCGGCTGCTATCGCCCGGCAGAAAGAAACGTTTTTTCTTTCACACTATATTTCACAAGTTATTATCCTTTATCAACAAGAACTTATTCGATATTGTAATATCTCGATTAAATCTATCTATCTATTTATCTATCTATCTATCTCAGTCTCTTTTGCTTCTTGTTCACCGTCCTTGTTTAAAAAATTCATTAAGGAACACAATAAACAAACAAGAAAATTCCAGAATCACACCAAATTATGTTCGACAAGGAGGAAAAGAATCCGTCCTTCCTCCCTCCCTCTCTCTCTCTCTCTCTCCCTCCCTCTCTCTATTTCACCGAAGTTCACATCGCGTCGCGACGACCACCGACCACGTCCGGCATCGCACTGGGTCGATATACGTGTGTGTGTCCTTGCGAATGTCCTATACTTGTACGTGCGTATCGCGTAAACGTTGAATAAAACGTAAGAAGATAAAAAAGAAATTAAGGAAGAAAGAAAGAAAGAGAAGGAAAAGTAATGAAATATAAAGGAGAAAGGTGAATAGTTAGGACAGGATGGGCAAAAACCGAGGGAAATTTGGAATAAAAAGGGATAAGAAGAAGAGTGAAAGTAGAAAGAGGATGACAAAAAGGAGATGGAGGATAGGACTAAGAAAGAAAAGAAGAGGAGAAGAAGAAAAAAGCAGAAAGAGGCTCGCGACAAGCTTTCGTAAAGGATGCTTGGTTCAGGGAACGTGTGTGACTATCAATAGGATCAGAAGTGGAAAGAGAAGAGCACGAAAACCTGGCCACAGGACACGATGGCCCGGCCACTGCGCCGGCACTGAGGCTACGCCGCAGCCTCGGTCTCCTGGTGCTTCCTCCCTCTTTCTCCCTCTCTCACTTACTCCCTCGTTCTCTCTCTCTCTCTCTCTCTATCTACCTCTTTCCATCTCTTTCTACACAGAATCTCTACTACTGCGCACGCAGTCTTTCTCTCTTTCCTTCTCTCTCCCCTTATTCTGTTAGTTCTCCGTTTTCATTTGATCTTTCTCCCCTTTCTCCAAACATACCACCTCTCCATTAAATCTATTCCTCTCCCTCTTCTTCCCCTAAATTCTCTGTCTTTATGATACATTTTTTCTTTTTTTTTCCCTCTTTCCTCCTTCCTTCTTATTATATTTCTCTCTCTCTCTCTCTCTCTCTCTCTCTCTCTCTCTCTCTCTCTCTCTCTCTCTCTCTCTTTCTCTCTCTTTTTCTTTTTCTCTCATATCTTTCGAATCTTTCTGCGTACTTGTATCCTGTCTCCTCGTTCTTTTTTACTCAGTTATATTTCACGATAATAAGTGGTATAGTATATAGTACCCTTTAGAACAATTCTAATTATTTAAAATAACCGGGCACGCGGACCCTTTCGACACGTTCCTGAACTATCTACCACCTCCTTCATCTGCACCACCTCTACCCGCCGGTTTCTTCTCCTCATTCCCCCTCTCTCTCTTTTCGCGTTCATCTTCCAACGTATCCTCCACTGATTCTCTCTGGCGCGCACGTATACGACTACTATCACCCTACACCTACCTTTCCCCTCACCAGCGAGCGAATGCGTTAACGCGTCTCCGTTTCCTTGCCGATTTACATTCTACGCTTCTTTTCTCTGATAAAGAAAAAAAGAAAAATATCGGCCTGTTAAAATGAATAACTCTCCCTCTCTCTCTTCTCTCTCTTTATATCTACCTATCTTTCTATCATTTCTTTTTTTACTCAATGCCAAGTATGAATGTATCATTTCATGGTTTACCATGAAATATAAAAAAAAAAAAAAAAAACAAAAAAAAAGAAAATAGAGACTGTGTCATATGGCGTATTATATAATAGGGGATCTTTTTCAAATATATATAATCTTTTACATCGTACACATTTTTATACGCGAGTCTTTGAACGTTTTACCGTCATTATTTTATTGTTAACTTGAGCTCCGTTTCTTCTTTGCATGAAGACGTGTAATAAACTGTTACGACCTTAGATACTTCAAATTTTCTTCCGTGACGGTTACTAATTAACAGGAGAAGAACATTTACTCTTCGTTAACTCATACATATGTAAGTAATAATAAACACGCACGCAAAGGAAGAACTCATTCTAAGTCTTACATGACCTCAATAACTGTTCCGCCCACGTACCCGATTAAAACCAACATCGATTCGAACTTTTACTTCACTATGCGGTCACGCAAGATGAAAAGCCACGGTTTATCCTTATTCGGCCGTATCGATTACCGCGATAAGAAACGTGGCATGCATGTCCTTGACTCGCGTACACCTTTTCGTTTCCGGGGCCAAGGCCGGCAGGTGTGAGATTAATCGTCCCGAAAATGTGCGGGTTTTGCAAAGTTAAGGGCGAAGGTACAGGTTACTCTCTAGAATCATTAAGAAACACGGTCTAAACGTCTTCTTATTTCGAAGTGAAATAAGAATAGAAGATAAGGTCGGCGATATACAACTCCGCTTTTTTATTCAATTACTAAGATCGAAATTAAAAATCGTAATTAAGTAAATAATAATGAACGAAAAATGGATTTTCATTCGTAATTACCTTTTGGAGTAATCTTAATGATAAACAAAAAGAAGAAGAGTAATTTAAGGATAATTGATTTAATGAAAAAGAGAAGTAAGAATAACGTGCAACTCATTAAAACATTCGTTCGAACTTTCGTCATGAAAATATTAAGTAGTAACAGAAGAAACAAGTCCAACCAATCATATGCAATTCAATACCATTCTCAAGACTGCTTTCTGTTTCCTATCAAGAATCTATATCGACCGACTAAATAATACACTAATAAATTCACTTGATAAATTCCCGTTATCAGAGGCGTTTTATCAGTGTAAAAGGGCTCTAATATCCTTGTCCGAATCATTTTCAATGTCCGATTACGCATGACTCTTAATAACACTGCGAACCTATGTTCCTTTTTCGTTATCGTGCCATCAAACTTCCTGCATCACTCTGGTAATGTGCGCATAAAGGCTCGTACCTTCTGATATTGTTTCTTGATTTGATTGGCATGAATCCTGGAAGTCCCTGTAAATTCCATGGAACCCTAGAATTCCGGAAGGATCTCTCATTCAACGGGAGAATAGGTAAAAGAAAATACTCTTACAGATTTTCCATCGAACAAATCAACTTTATAGAATCAAATTTGTTTCGCTTTGTCTCCGATCTCAAGAGAAAGAGAGAGAGAGAGAGAGAAAAAAAAAGAAGAAAAAAAGAATACGATGTCTCTTCGATTTGCTTCGTAAAGAAATAAGGTAGACGGAAAAATGTAAAGGCAGAAAAGAAAAAACTACTGCCTTATTGATACTTCGTTTCATCGATAAAAAAAAATACCAGTGCGAGAACATGAACGAAGATGAACGATGCATCTGAACGAAGTTTTTTTAACGGAATCGTGACTGGACCCATATATTTAAGTATGTCTCCTGATTGGATCAGATTCGAATTTGGAGCATCACCGATGAGTTTCGAAAGCTCGTCCAGGCTCGCGTTGTCGTCTGTTGCGTACTATGTCATTCGCTCACTCGCTAGCTTACTAGCTAGATAACTGGCTGGGCACATTTGCATCAGGAAATAATTCGAGTGCTCGTTGATGCTCTCTATAACACACTCTCTGTCCCTCAGTGTCCTTTCGACAGGATAAAATGTTTCCACTTTTAGTCACTGCGTCCTACATTGTACTAGCAGCAACAGTACCAGCAGCATCAGCAATAGCAATAGCAGTAGCAGTAGCAGCAACGCCACCACCATTCGAGTCGCCGACGAGCTCCCAAATAGAAACAACGGTGGATGTGACGTAGTCTTGGCAAAGCCTCTCATCGACAATTGATTCTCTCAAATTTCAAAACATGTAGAACTTAGAATTCACTATTTCGATTTACGACGTTCACAAAGAATGTCTTTTCTCTTTACTTTTATACTACGATTACTTACAGTCATTAAACAGTCATTACATTTGTATATATGTAAATAAATCAATTAATTTATAAAATTCTAAATTAAAAATATTGTAACATGATTATTTTTTTGAATGAAAAAATCTATCAAGTTGCAATATATCTATTCAATTATCTTTAATATAAACTTCTTATGTTTTAGGATCAATTAAATTATTATTCCATCAGCTGTTAGATTTCGTACCATCTATTATATTCTTCTTTTTTTACGTACTATTCGTTTATACAGGTAATCATCAGTTAAAAAAATTATTCATCGCGTATAATATTGAAGAACAAAAAATAGATAGTAATTACGTAATATCTCAAATGAAAATCATTTACAAGAGAGAGTAATAAAGTACACTAACTCGTGTGTAATGCAAACTATGGATCCTAAATTTCGAGTTATCCATACTAACCATATCCTTCCGGGCAGGACTGACAATCTAAGGAGAAATATCAAAACCAGACACGCATTGCTCATAGTGCCGAGTATTTTACGTGTACTTAATGGGTAGGAAGAGAAAATTCGAGTGAGATAGATGAAGGGAAAGGTGGACTAGTCAGCAGGAAGGGCTAGACAAAAGAGACGGAGTCTATTTCTGCGTGGTTGGACGATAGCAGGGAAGAAGAAGAAGAAGAAGGGGAGGAAGAACGAGGGAGAGAAAGAGGAGGAATAGTGAAAAGCGGGTGTGCGGGGTGGAGAAGAATAAGAAACGAAGGGAGGGGTCCTGGTGTTGCACCCATTGTCAGCGACACTGTCGACTAGATGCAACAATAGCGATTCTACTGTCACCGATGCGTCGACGGCTTTTCATCGTCCCGTAAACGCTATCATCGACCACGATAGCTATCTTCTCTCCTTCTTCCTCTTCCTTCCCACTATTCCTCTTCTCGTTAAATCCATGTAGTGAACACTGAAGAAGTCAAGAATGTAGTTCAAGTACATGAAGGAAGTTGCCCGAGGCAACATCTCTTTATCGTTACTACTTCTCTACTGACTTTTTCTTTCTTTCTTTCTTTCTTCTTTCCTTCCTTCCTTCCTTCCTTCCTACTTTTCTTCTTCTCTTTTTGAACATTTCGTCATTCTAAAGATATGAGAAAAGAAGCTGCAGCTGAACAGCTTCGTTGCGGCTCCGTTTTTCGTCTGACAAATCGCTATTTCGAATGGACAAATTGCAATAGGACAATCTCGTAGTTTCCATCGATGGATGACAAAAGTATTTATTGAACTACTAATTGGAAATTCTCGATTCTCTTCAGTGTTCATTAATAACGAATGATTTTGTTGACATGTTTGTGTTCCATACGAAAGAGAAAGAGAGGGGGGAGAGAGAGAGAGAGAGAAGTTCAAAATCCACTCGAGCGATTCACGTAATATGTTTGTAACAAAGATGCAAGCTTGCTTCAAGAAATGTCACGCAAGCAGGAGCCTAAAACTAATCCTTCGGGAATAAGCCGACGTGTATGAACGTGTATGCGCGCTCCTGTTGGATTTTCTTGAATAAGCTGCATTTACATATACTCGATTATGGCTAACATAATTTCTCCAAACTCTTTCATATGGAATAGACGACCTTGACATTTTACATGTTATGTGAACGATGATTATTTCTTTTTTGTAAATTTATAGATATATAAAGAAAGAATTTTTGAATTGATTTGAAACGAAATATACGGAAGAACTGAAATTAACGATAGGAAACAAATCGTTTAGTTGGTTCCTTGAACGATAGTCCTACATCGTATCGTTTAATTACCGAGACTGAGAGTATTATACCTTAAAAGTCATTATTGATCGTTAAACATTGTCAAATGAAAGAGCTCTGCAATTTCAGTTCTGCGGAAGTTAGAAAATTCCATTTATATTAGACGGGTAAAAACTAGCATAATGATATTTTGAAATTAGTCGAGAAATTCGATTGAATTTCTATATATTTTGAAATTTTCTTTATTGTTTCTTCAGAAAAAAATAAAGAAAGAAAAAAGAAAGAAGATAAAATCGGATCGAAAATGCGACTTTTACTTTTTCAACATTTTAATCTGCAAAAAACTGAAAGAATTCCAGAAAGTTCAAAGTTTAAAAAACAAAGAAGCAGAAATAGCGTAAAAATATTTTTACGGTAAAAAAGAAAAGTTCTCAAGTAGTTCAACGTTCTTTCACTTACCAACGTAATTCGATACTTGTAAAACGTATTATTGTAGTATTGCGGTAATTACTTCCGACTGAAACATAGAGCCTGTATTATTGCTAATATAACGATGAAGTAGAAGCCGTATCGTTGACGTTGATATATTCCAAGTTTACCGGTAATTGTCAGATATGATGCGTAGCGATATTTTAGAACCAACGTTAATTTTCCTTTTCTTCTCCTTTCCTCTCTCTCTCTCTCTCTCTCTCTCTCTCTCTCTCTCTCTCTCTCTCTCTCTCTCTTCCTTCATTTCAAATTTACGATGCACTTTACCACAGAACGCATATTCGCGGTTTTCAACGCGACCAATTTTCCCTTTTACGTTTTCTAATTGTTCCTCAATGATTCGTATTACCAAGATTTTGCATTATAATCTCAACTTGAAATTAGATCTACATACACATTATTGTGTAGCCAATAATTATAAACGATCGAATATAAATTTCAATGATATAATCAGACCTATACTCTGTCTCTCTCTCTCTCTCTCTCTCTCTCTCTCTCTCTCTCTCTCTCTCTCTCTCTCTCTCTCTCTCTCTTTCTTTCTCTCTTTCTGTCTGTCTCTCTTTCTTTCTCTTGTTTTGGCAAAAATCACTGTGAAAAATACAATACTACGTTAACAACAGTTCACGGGATATACATCTTAACGTATAAATTAGACTAAGGCCTTTTCTGTCCACACGAATCACGTATATCTTGACGAAATCGAAATGGTGCTCTTAATGACCGAAGAACATGGCGAAGGTTGTTTTGGCATGCAAACTCACTTTACTGGATATTTCTTCGTTTGATTTACAATTTCGTATTATTGCTATCCTAAAAGACACGCGAATTTCTTTGCAGTTATAACTTCTTCCACGGTATATGATATTCCGCGAAATATTTTTCCCATGTCTCTTTTTCTTCTTTTTTTTTTTTTGCAACGTTGTATGCAGATACAAAGATGAACTTTAACCGTTTTACCTCAATACAATTTTGATACATGTTGTTTATTTACGATTCGTGTTATCATTAGTTCGAAACACGTGCGTCATCCTTCTCTATCGATAAATCTTTAATCGTATTCCTTAATGATCTTAGAATCGTCTCGTAAAACCTTGAAAAAGATTGACGGTAACATCGTGTCAGCCAAAACCTCATTTTTTAGGAGACATCCTGGAAACATTTGAGTCGTCTGTATTATCTTCGTTGTTTCTTTTTTTTTTACACAGGTGAAAAAAGAAATAAAAGAAAAGATAACGTGAAAAATATTGAACGGGAAAACCGCGATAAAGCAATAAGAAATAACATCGTCGAAATTTCGTAAGGTTTTATATCGTAACAACGAAGAAGAATATAATTCGCGTGTTCTCGAAGCATCACTCACTTTACTGTAGAGACTAGCTGGTGCGCTCGTTTGATCGAAATAAAGCTAAAGAGACAGAGGGGAAGTGAGAAAAGGAAGTGAGGGGAAAGAGAAATATAACGACCTTGAACTGCGATTTTAACAGCGAGTTCGATTCACGAAATCGCTGACATTTTCATAGTTTCTCACGCGTTTGTCTTCGTGGAAATATTTTCTTCTTTTTTCTTTGTAATTTTTTTTTTTTTTTTAACACGTACCTATTAAATCGTTCAACTCGTAAAAAAATTTAAAGAATAATAATTACGTAAATAAATCTTATCATCGTACGGTCTTTTAAAATTATAATGATCGAAAAGTCTTTTTTATTTAGCGAATGGTAGCTTTAAGGCGGAGCAACAAGTAGCACGATCGTATACAGATTCTGACAAACATTGTAAGGTATCGTTGCGTGATAGATCGTCGATATGGCAAACATGATAAATCTATTTTAACTATGAATGTACGATCTTGTTTCCTGATTCTATTAAATGGAAAATAAAAATTTACATACCGAAAGTTTTGTGATTGATAAACGAATTAGAAAATTATAATTAACCAGAAGTGATGTATTTCTTTTTATGTTTTGTAGATCGATAAATATTGTAAAGAAAGAGGGAGAGTTTGAAAGGAATATCACAATGTTTTATACGTAAGAAAAGTAGCTGCGTATGCGGGAGTTAATAGTCTCTCCTCTCATCACACGCACCGTAAACCACTTCCTATACCGACGCCAACGTCCAATCAGACTCATCTACCCTTTACCGTCTAAAAGTGGACTGCCTGTACCAGGAGGAGCAAGACGAAGCGCAGACCTTCTTAAACTTTTATGGTTGTAATAAACGTAGAAGCAGGCCACCGGTCTCTATGACTTATCATTGTTTTTTAGATCGTATAAGCCTCTTGACACCTTTTATATACGAGCTCCGATATCTCTTATAACGAAGAACAAATGAGTATGAGTGCGATATTGCTTAGATGCGATTAGATAACAAATTTAAAGCTAAACTTTCAAGATATTCTTGTTATATTTCCTTACAAAAAAAAGTAAACAATAAATTTTTAATTTATAATAAGTAAAATGTATTTGAAATAATATATGTATTTGATATAATTTAGCAAAATAAATTATAACAACAATTTTGTAATAACAAATTCAGTAATAACTGAACGCACTGCGACTAGTCAAACTGCGAAAAACGAATGTTTCTACTTTTATCTGATTTAAATTTTAAAGCGAAACGTCTAGCACGAAATTATGCATTATCATCATGTGTATGTCGCTATGGAGTATTATATCCATAATGGCTGAACGTTAGGGAATATTACGAGAACAATATGAGATAAAGAAAAAAGAAAAACAAATTATATTTGTATATCCACCGAATACGATCATAGTCCTTAAATGTATTCGTATATTTTGAATTCAAGGAGAATCGACAGTGTTGAATATATCAATATTTTACAATCTTTTTAGATGTCGTTTATTCGAAATGGAAAAACATTTGTTTACGACATCGCATAGCAAATAAAGCTCAAGTATAACCACACGCAAGAGGAGCAGTCGTACATCTACTCTATCCAACCTTTCTCTGTCTCTCTCTCTCTCTTTCTTTCTCTCTCTCTCTCTCTCTTTCTTTCTCTCTCTCTCTCTCTCTCTCTCTCTCTCTCTCTCTCTCTCTCTCTTTCTCCCTCTTTCTTTCTCTCTTTCTCCCTCTTTCTCTCTCTCTTTCTCTTGCATTCACCTTTACTCTCTTTTATTCTCATATACCTAAATTCACAAAAGCAGCAAAGTAAAGATCTCTACAGAGCCATGCCAGCTATTGTTTTCTGTGACAAAGAACGAGGCCCTATAAGATCTTACCATTTTACTCTCTCCTACTACCACCTACCTTTCCGACTTCCTAACATAAAGAGAGAAAAATGAAATGAGAATCTAAGGATGAAATCGTGCTACGGTAGATAGATGCAATGCGCCAATGCAGAGAATGGAAGAACGGCTGATTTTAATCTTGCAGTATGCCGTCGTGACTTCGTTAGTAGTGCCGTGTAATCCTGACTCAAGCCGTTTTAACGATGTCAAATAAGATTTTTTAAATGGGGAAACAAAAACTCGATATAATATATGTCGAGTATTAATCATACTTCAATAATGAATGAAAAAATATTTTGAATATTTTTATTTTCATTCAGGATGATCAATGTTTATTTATTTACTCATTAATTGTACTTGTTAACTACATAAATAATAATTGAATACCCTGAACTGTTATTATCTAAAATGAAAACTTGATTATTAATTGTTTACTGTTTTCAAATGTTGTCTCCTCATTTTCCGATATGTATATACGACGGGGTATGAAGCTTTTAGTTTTTGATAGAATGTCAGGATAGTTCATAATGTTAAAATTTTTCTGAAATTTCGAAAATATTTGTGCAAATGTATCAGCGTAAATTTCAATATCACTCGAAAGCGATTCCGTCCACTCACTTCAAGCGTTTGCATAAAAGAATTTTCTCTCTCTCTTTCTCACACACTCACAAACACACAATGAGCGGTTTCGAACAAACATTCTTTTTCTTAACAAATTTTTCTTCCTTCGTTGCTTCGAATTCCAGGTCAGTGGGCCGCTGTAAAAATTTACCTTCTCGTTTGACGTAGGATACACAGAGACGATGACAGACGAATTTATTAAATTTGGCGAGAAGTTGCTTTGACCAGAACGAACCAGCGAACGGATCATCTTTTGGCAACGAAATACGGACTTCGAATTGTGCTCTCGAAACATTCGCGACCTTGAAATTTGAAAAAAAACGTACCACTAAATGTAAACTTTTCCAACTTATCGATCAAATTGGAACAAAGTAGATTTCTTTTTCGTGCAATGGAAAATTCTACGAATGTCCTGACACTATTGAAAATCGATATATTTATTGTGTCATTTTTTCAATCTTAACAACGAATATTCGTAATCGAAATTTTAAGTTACAAATCGCTCGCAAAATGAATATAAATTGGCAATTTAGAAATAATATGTAATAATTCGATTATCAATGATTTAAAATACACCGAAAAAGGAATTTTATTTGTTCCATCAGGTGTATTCGAAAAGTTCAATTAAAAATCGCAGTTTCTATTATCCAATTTGACTCAAATCAAAATAGCAACTCAATGTTTTCGATGATTGCGAGATAAATGTTTCTCTAAATTTACTCGGAGAAGTTTACTATGTATCGTTCTTAAACAATAAAAATCCCTTATCTGACTTTTCTTTCTCCATTATTCTTTTTAATGATGTCATACATTCTTGATCATTGAAGAAAAAGGAATATTGAAGTCAATGAGCTTGAGACAGGCTGAAACAATCGCTCCAGAATCTATCCATCGTATGATAAAGGTGAGGCAAGACATCGAACAGCGAATGTGCTTCATCCGTGTAAGTAATCTGTTCGAACATTATATCAGCTTTCTCTAGGGCTTTTGCCAATGCCAATGATTGTTGATAATGAACGTTATCATCGCCGCTACCATGTATCAACATAAACTTCTTCCCACGAATATCCTCCACTCGTCTTGATACGTCCGTTCCATTGTAACCACTAAGATTGTCCTCTGGTGTTGGAAGACCCATATATCTTTCCGTATAAATCGAATCTACAAAAATATAGTATTTCCTGATCTCATTAGTGTTTTCTTCGCCTCTTTCTCTCTCTCTCTCTCTCTCTCTCTCTCTCTCTCTCTCTCTCTCTCTCTCTTTCTCTCTCTCTTTCTCTCGAATGCTATCTCTAATAAGAAAATTTATTTTACTTTCAAAATTAAAAACAAAAACGTGAAATAAAAAATTATATTCCCAACTATCAAAGTTATAGACAAAAACGACAAATAAGAAATTATGTGTTTAACTTTCAGTTGGAGAAAAAAAACGAAAAATAAAAAATTATTTCTTTTGATAAAGAACAAATGTTGTTCAAATGAAAAATAAAATGAGATTATTTTAATTTAAAAAATAATTTCTCGTTAAAATAAAAGAAGCGAAGAGCAATGAATTTTATTAAAAGACTTGCAAAGAGATTAGTCACCATAATAAATCCAAGAGGATACTGGTGCTACGGCTATTCCGCACTTGAAAACAGAAGCCGAATCTTTCGCCAAAATCATGGCGCTGCAGAAGCCACCGTAACTCCAGCCCCAGACGCCCGTTCTCTTAGAATCAATCCAGGGAAACATTTCTTGAAGTTTTCTTAAAGAAAAATATATAAATTTTCAGAATTAATAATTTAATATCGATCATGATTTAAAATATTAATTACCCTTTCAAATATATCAATTTTCAATATTTTGTTTACCTGGTTACACTAATCTGATCCTCGACCTCAACGGTACCTAATTTTCTATAAATCTCGAAAAGCATTTTGCTACCCTTATTCGATGATCCACGACCATCTATGTAAGCATATATCACACTACGATTCGTCGTCATGTACGCTTGATAACCGTATGAAGCAACGTCGATTATTTTCACCGTATTTGGTCCAGCGTATCTGTGTCGAGAGAAAAAGAAAGGAAAGAAAAAAGCAAATAAGTATAAGAAAATGAAAAAACATACAAACAATAAGAGAATTCAAGGAAGAGCAATAATTTTAAATGGATATTGAAATTCTCCTTTCTGAGAAAGATCAATCATATTAATCGTCATAACCTTAATGACATCGAAATGAACCCATTAATAGCGAATGCGAACTAAAGGCATACATACATACTTTCTTACTCCTTACAGAATACTATGTTTGTTCGAGAGAAATAAAAGTCTATTTCTCACGCAACAATGATTTGTAATTATTTTCTTTAAAGACAACTCTCGTACTCCATTTTAAGGGATTAAATCGAATAGGTCATCACAAAAACAAATCTCTTATTAGGATATCTGTAAAGTGTATGTCTTTCAATCTGATCAAGAAATCGAATCGATCATCGTATGATATCGATCGATAATAATACAACTATTATCGTCGAGTATTTACGATTTCCGGTTGATTTTCTTAAAAGTTATTAAAAACGAATTCGTAAGTAGACGTATCGACGATAATTTTTAACACTTTGGAATCACCTCTAACGTGACAATAATATTTTTCTCTACATCTCTTGAGTCATCTCTGACGTGGTTTTATTTAAAATTAATTAATTAAACGAGGAAAATATTTTAAAAAATAAGCTTTTTTAAAAAATTGCACTGAAGTATTGTACTAATTTAAATCAATTTACAGTCTTAGTTTAGAAACAACTAAAATGTTTCAAACCAAACATGCTCAAATACGATTGGGAAATATGAAATTTGTTGGGAACGTTATATTTGTTATTATAGGTAGCCTAGCTCTTGTTAATTTTATGTTTAAAACGAATTAAAATAAAAAAGGTAAAAAAATTAATTAAAAGTTTTTATGAGAATTTTTTCCTAATGAACTTGTAAATAAAATAAAATTAGTTAAGAGGAAAGAAAAAAGAATTGGAAAAAGAATTTTGATCGGAATTATTTTACGAACTAACTTACTGTTAATCGAAACTTATGGAAGATTTAAACTAAAGAGTTAAATGACCAAGCCAAGTAAGCCGAAATCGATTAATTCAATTCAGTTTCGATGCACGAAGTCGACTTACTACAATTCGAAGTATTCTATACATTTTTCAGAAAGGCACGTCGCTTTATTTTCTCGTAAAAGAGAAGAGAAAGAAAAGGGGGAAGCGAAAGTCTAGCGGTGGTTTCGCGAATTCTCTGCTGTGGGATTATCGTGCTATTCTTAAAACGAGAAGGACCGTTTGCAAGATGCAGTTAAGGAGGTAAAAGAAAGTACTTACACATTGACCAACATCGGATACGATTTACTTTCGTCGAAGTTGTGCGGTAGAAAGAGTCTGACTTTACTCTCGTAACCGTTCGCTCGAACGTATAAGTCTTTGACAAGAGGTAACTCTCTCTTTGCAAGTTTTCTTCGTAAAGACAGATTGTTTTCCCATGAATAAACTTTTCTGTGAGTATTATTGAAAATACCGACAATCGTTGGATCGGGACCTTGACAGATTAACACGTAATGTTGTCCAGATGGCGAGAATATTGCATCTGCGTATGTACACGCGTTGCCTGTAAAAAGAAAAAAGAAAAAAAAACAAATATATCGCGAATAATAGAAATTACTTTAATAGAACAACTTAATAGAACAACTTTCTTTGTCCAATCGTAAAGACTCTCAATCGACTTTTATTATTTTTTGATACTTCACAAAAATGTAACTCGTGTGAATGTAATTCGTACATAATAACGATTGATTTTGATGAAGCTTTTCAACGAATATAATTTTGACGTAAAAGAAAGAAACAGTTATGATTTTTCCATTCTACTTTTCGAAATTCATACTTTGAAATTCATACTTCGAAATTCATGTCACAATATTTTACGCCTTACGAGAGAGAGAGAGAGAGAGAGAGAGAGAAAGAGGGAGAGAGAGAGAGAGAAACTATAAAAAAGGGAAAAAAAGGAACTTTTAATTCTTTAAGGATGGGATTTTTTTTCAACTGTTCTTCTCGGTGAGTCGGATATATTTTTTATATAAAGCGAGATTATGTATTGTCTAGTAATTGTAGTATTCTTCGTTTCTTTTTGAAGAATAATTTCATTACCACTGCTATTATATTATACCAGTATCTATTATCTAAAGAAAATGTATACTTCTATAGTTCTCATTTGGTATATCATTATCATAAATGTAACTTGCATTTGCGAAATTCGTTCACAAAGGGTTAATATTCACATACCTAAATGATCAAATTGTGTATATGTTGCGCTATCGCTCTTCGTGTGAATTTCATTGAATTGTATGTTTATACGCTGTGAAATATACAGCCGAGAGGACGGTCGATCTAATTCCAAAGATAAAAATTCAACGAAATTACAAGAAAGGGAGATTTATAAGCGTCTAATAATTCGTATTGTAAATTTATGTAAACATACTGGTACATAAAATATAATTCAAAGATTTGAATCTTTAAAACGATTGATTAAATTTAAAATAACTAGTTGTTGGTGAAATAAAAAAAAAAGAAAAACAGGAAAAATAAAATAAAATCGTTTAAGTTAGAAGAATAAGAAATTTCTCTCTCGCGAAACTTACCTTCCGGTGTTAAGACGTTGCAAGATATGCAAGTAGGTTTCTCGCTACCGTCAGCAGACACAGAATATAAATTTCTTTGGGATGGTTCCCCGAGTCCACTGGCCAAGTAGTAAATTCTGCTATATGAATGGTCGATTGCACGAATATCCTGAACTTCTATAGCACCCGGAGTTAAATCCATTTGAGTCGGCGATGATCGGATAGTGTCGTCGTATTTTGTCACGTGATAAAATCTTCCAGCCTTCGTACCTAACAAACAAAAAAAAATATATACATACAGTAATGAACAATTCAAACGTACGGAAACAAACAAATAAAATATTCGAGAAATATTCGAGCTATCCAATAAAGAATTTCGTTTGATTGTATTATTCGGTGTAATTTAAATCTTATATTGAATGATAACTCATTTACTTTAAAACTATACATCCACGTTTCATATCACAGCATTCATTTCATCCGCAATATAAAATTCCGAAACACCGAAAACTGAGTAACCTCGGACGAAAGTTTAATCCATATTGTCAGTCTACGTTTCTCTAGCAAACTCTCGATTTGCTCTTACAAAATGATTCATCATGTAATAAAATGCAACGGTTTCGAAAGAATAAGTGACATTATATGTGTGTGTTTCATGCAAACATACCAGACGGTTGTAGCTTCCGTATATAAACGGAATCTTTGTAGAAGAATAGATTTTTTATTTCCACCCATCCCTCGTGTTCCACAACGTCCAACGTCTTAACAATTTCACCGTACATATTGTACCAAACTATTTCAGTCTTGTTTTGTACTCGATTTGACCACATAGCAATGACGTGATCAAAATCTTTCCATTGAACGTTGGACAGTACATTGTCTCTGTGCCGTAGAACGAACAAAAAGGGTTATAAAATATAAGTAAAAAAAAAAGATTGGAAATATTTCATTTACTTAAGTAGAAAGAAACGTCACTTACGTGCCAACAACGTCAATGGGGGCTTTCAAATCGATCTTATTTAATGTAGGATCATGAAGATCGACGAGCGTCAAAGATACCACAGGATTCGAAGTGCCAACCTGAAAATAGGAAAGACAGACATCGATCAAAAGAATAATTCCGTTAGTATGATTATAGAACGCCGTTACTATCCTCGTTTCTATCGTTTTTCCTTACGTTCATCCTCCATAGTCACCATACTTTTCTAAATCTAGATAAGTCAAAATAAATCAAAGTATCCTTATAAAAAGAGAAGAAAGAGAAGAAAAAAAGGAAGAACGAATGAAGGGGTACCTATCGTCGAAGTTAGTCTCTTGTCGACGATACAGGCAATCCTAGAGACCTCGATCGAGAAGGAAAACCGCGAAGCACTTTGGGTTTGTTCAAAACCATCTAGTTTGGTAGAGGTGAGGTACACTTCGATAATTATCCACGGAGAACGTACCGATAAACGAAACCAGCTACACGAGAGAAGAGAGGGAGAGAGAGAGAAGAAGATACAGAAAGAGAGATAACCCTTTTCATTCTGCGAAAGCCGCCGAGTGTGCCGTTGCCAAGATTTTTACGTCCGTTTTAAATCGTCACTTCTGTGATACCTTACTAATCTACGGACGAAAAAACAAAGTTAAAGGATTACCCAAGCTGATCCTCTTTCAACGACGAGTTGCTTTTTGTGACATCCAGAAATGAATAAATCTTTGCGTGTTTCGATGCATTCATTGTTTGAACGAATATCAACGTTTTACGGTTCCTATCTCGATACGAGTTCGA
Organism: Dolichovespula saxonica; assembly: GCA_911387935.1. Lineage (NCBI taxonomy): Eukaryota > Metazoa > Arthropoda > Insecta > Hymenoptera > Vespidae > Dolichovespula > Dolichovespula saxonica. The sequence goes on along the minus strand of OU426994.1, from coordinate 12,674,186 downwards.
GAAAATTATTATTCACAATTTCTAAATGAGATGGTTGAAAAGACGATAAAATTGGATGGCAAATCAATGGCCTGTCAATCTAAATATTTCAGTCGGCAACGAGTACCGTGAATAATATCGGGCTATAACACAAATCGAGAACTTACCTTGGGGTACTTAATTTTCACTTCCGTGGGATATTGGTCCCTGAGGTTACCGGGTTCTCCATAATGAAGGTACAAGATTTCCTGCACATTTCTGTCGTCGAAAGACGCGTAAGCTATGTGACTACCATCTGGTGAAAACCATACAGCTGATGATCCATGCAACACTTCCTCTGCGATAACAATTCTTATTATTCTTAACAAATTTTAATGATGCAACGTAATAAGCGAAATTAAAAAAAGAAGAAACAACTTAGTCGGAAATATTTTTACAAAGAAATCAATACTTTTCGGATAATAAACGTTCGAATCGAATTTCTCAATCTTAATCTTTTGAATTTTTTATTTTCTGTAAACACAAATCGACCTAAGGAAAAATGTTTATATATTTTCGTCTATATATGTAAATATTTATAATAAGGAACAATGGACTCGAAAAATTTATAATTGTGAATATAGGTATCCGAGTATAATGAATAATTCATTTATCACTGTTACCTTCGTAAACCCAATCAGGCACACCATTGTAAACGATTCCGGTAATGCCGTCATACGTCACTCTTAGAACATCATTAAAACCGTTGTTAGAGAAACGCATGTAGTAAATATCGTTGTCAAGAATATATATCAAATCGTCTGTTAGCGGTGCCCATTTGGCAAGCGCTATATGCATGCCATTAGCAATTTTATCATATCCACTGAAAGAAAATAAAACAAAAAATAATAAATTGATTAGAATGCACAAGCCAGTAATTAGACAGCACGCCCATGTTTATATTTCGAATAATTGCAATATCGATCGTCGGATTTAAAGATTAAAAGTATCCTCGTTGAGAAATATATTGTTTGGTTTTATAATAAACATCTGATAAAAAAAAAACTAATACGATTTGCTTTGCAAGCAGTACAGGATTGACCAAATAAGAAAACTCGCATTTTATCTTTTAGTAATATGATCTCACTCTCTCTCTCTCTCTCTCTCTCTCTCTCTCTCTCTCTATCTCTCTCTCTCTCTCTCTCTCTCTCTCTCTCTCTCTCTCTCTTATCATAAGATTCTTATCGTCTTGTAGTGCGATGATAAAAAGAAATGTTAGTTTCAAAGCAAGTAACACTACATAAAGATAAAGGAAACATTTTACTTACCCAAGTTCAATATCATAAATGACGTATCTCATGAATTTCGAATGTCGGAATCCCTAAAATATAAATTGCTAGAATTCTTCTAATACAATTTATTAACAATTTATAAAAAAGAAAAAGAGAGATAAAGAAATTTCAACTCACATTTTGGAGATCGTATCCTAACAGAAGAAATCGTCCTTTCGGCGACAATATGTAATGCGAGACTATGTAGTCGTCCTAGAAAAAATTTAGTATCTATAAAAAAAAATGATTTGAGTTTTTAATTATCAGTAGTTAACGAATCGAAAAATGGTTAAAATCGCGCGATTATATTACCATACTATAACAATCCAACCATCTTTTTTTTTACCATAACTGATGAATCGACGATCACGGTCGATCGTTGCTTAATAACGTCGAATTGAAGAATATCTCCAGTCATTGTATCCGTATAAACTATCGTGGTGTCCGATGTCCAAGTGCCATTGAAAGTGTATGCTAGAAAATCGGCAGTGTAGGTTTCTTCAAGATTGAAGGGTACTTTGGAAAGGTTCGGACCATCCTGAGTCTCGAGTATCCCGTCCAAGTTGTCCTTGTCAATAATACGCGTCACTACTATACACGCAAATATTGATCATCTTTAGACAAATTTTATTAGAACATCATATCTATGTCCGTTCGTTATTTTTATACGAATTGATATTACTCGATTATTATGCTTACTCCTGGTAACTTCGGGGCTGACCGCTAACATGATTTATCTACTTTACGTTTTGAAATGTACATGGAAAAGTTAGATAAACTAAACGGTCAGTCGTGTTTCAACTAAATGCACTTTGCAATTTGTTCGCGATAACATTATTAAAAAGTTTACAGACTCGTTCAATGACTCGGTTTTATCTAGAACTCTAGGACTTTTAAATGAACTATTTAACAAGATGTTACTTCTTTGCGATAGAACGTCGAGCTTTTTTTGATACATTGGGTATTGTTATGATAATAGACTTTATGAATTGTAAGTTAATTAAGATCGTCTAGCATTTTGTCTACTACTTATTAAGATGATGAAAGTTTCAAATGTAAATATTTGCAATGATTATGGAAGATCTAACGATTACTCTTACGATATATTCTATTTCGATAATAATACTCGATGATATCGCCATGCTTCATCGATTCTTTTGACGTTACCGCTTCCTTTATTTTCAATTTTAATTCAATATCTTCGAGCTCTAAAATTTAGAGTGACGCTCGAATAGAACGTGCTGAGAGATGAAATTAGAAGTTCGAAAAATGTTACGGAAGTGTGTGATCGAACGTCAGTAAAGGCGTAAATTCAAATAATAAATCTTTCTCTTCGTGAGAAATAGAATTTAGAGTCTTAGAGAAATAATACGATAACGTACGAAATAACAACTGTTCTAATCTTACTGATACATTAACGCGTATATCTTATCGTTCGTATTCTTATCAGGAGAAAAATTGTTAAATTAGTTTATATAAAAGAATGAAACGAAAATTCGAACAATGAGTATTTTTATTTATTCTACTGTTTTTAAATTCATGTAAATTGGTCTACGGTTTACCTGTTCGCGCTGCCAATAAGATAAAGAAGAGGCCGTCCAGAAGTACGAAACTTCGTAGTGGAACCTGAAAAGAATTCCAAACTATGCAGAATTTTGCGATATTAAAAATTACAGATCCATATTACCGTTCCCTTTAACTTTTAATCATTTTTTCTGTCTTTCCCTCTTCTCATCGTCATTTGCGAAGGCAAGAAATCAGAAGAAACCCATAAAGTAACCTAAATGCATATCTCAGAAATAGGAAAGTGTCCAAACCGTAGAACGAAATAAAGGGAAGAAGAATATTTCGTGCAGGACGATAAGAAGAGAAAAGGAAGAGAAGAGAAGAGGAAAGGAATGAAGAAAATAAAGAGAGAAAGAGAAGAGAGACGACGTCTACGTGACAGAAAACTTTTGGCAATGGAACATACGGCATTGCACGAGGTCGCTTTGGCTGCAACGACAATAATTCCATACTCGAGAACAAGCCTAAAAAGCACTAAAAGCTATAAAATTATTGTCGTCGTGCCAACTTCTAACTGCGCTCGTAAACTTTTTTATCGAGGCATAACGTACGATGTCGGGTCTGCTATGCGAAATATCACGAAACCGGAGACTTTCGAAGGTTTTCTTAATTTTCTGATTGTGTTTATGCGTGTCCATATATTCCAAAAAAAAAAATATATATATATATATATGTATATATATATATATATATATATATATATATATTTATATTTATATTTATATTTATATATACATAAAATTTACACACATATGTTTGTTGATGAATGTATAAAGATAAGACGAGAAAGCAAAAAAATGAGCACGTATATGAGAGAGAAAGCCGCACACGTCGAGTATGCCCTTTAAATGTTTTACATTCGATTCTATTTTGAAAACAAACCAGTATAATATATTATACAATATATATAATATATTATTACATTATATATTATATTGTATATGTTATATTATTACAATATTATATTATGACATTATGTGTGTGTGTGTGTGTGTGTGTGTGTGAGAGAGAGTCGTTCACAAGTCAAATCGATTAACTCCATTTTTTGAATGTTGTAAACTTATGTGTCAAAGCACTTGATAAAGTCCTCAATTTATATATTCATAATAAATTTCCCTAATTTCCGTTATTTAATACTATTAAATGGCAAAATTTATTTGGCTATTGAATAAAGAATAATTTATTTCAGTAATAACGATTATTCTAAAACTATTCTATCTTATTCACTTTATACTTAGTTAGATGAAAGCTACGTTTGCATTTATACATTCTACAATGTTTATTTGAATTTATATTTTAAAGAGAATTTCAAAAAGCAATTTATATTATTTCATCACATTTCTCCATTTTTTGTTTTATGAAGTTAATCGATTTGGCAAGTGAGCGGCTCATATATACATATACATATATATATGCTTGTTTTTGTGTATATATACACAGAATTTATACAAATACGTTTGTTAACACGCGTATAAGGATAAAACGAAAAAGCAAAAAAAAATAAGCACACGTATAAGAGAGAACGACACGTCGAGTATGCCCTTTAAATGTTTCACATTCGGTCCTATTCGGAAAGCAAACTATAGCGAATCACACGATTATTACAACGAGAACACTCCAATAAGCTCGATTGTGATATATATCACATCTACGGCTATTGTAAATCTTTCGAAATAAAAGTAAAATGATTAAGACAAATTGATACAAATCAATTGTTTTATTTTTATTTTATTTTTTATTTTATTTTTTCTTTCTTTGGTAATTCTAAATAATCCGCTTTTTAGGTAGTTCCAAGTAAACTGGTAAAATAATTTTAATCAGAAATTCATATAAACCCTTAAGAATTCTAAAATCATTCCAGGTTAAAGTGGACCCCTTTCTTCTTTTTTATGAAAAAGAATTTCTCATCTCTTACTCGCTGGAATGGAAATGTGACTTATTATTAAAACAGTCTCTCTCTCTCTCTCTCTCTCTCTCTCTCTCTCTCTCTCTCTCTCTCTCTCTCTCTCTATCTCTCTCTTTCGCCGCACTCGCAGGAATTTTCAAGTCTTATACATAGATTCTTTACAGGCTAAAAGTATAAAATAGATAGAAATAAGGTAGGTAGTTCGAAATTCTCTAAAAGTTTTGCGCATATAAAATCCAGCCAAGAATCGAATGAATTCTCTCGCGTTGCTATCGATCGATACGGACTCTCTCGTGGACCGGCCAACGAACTAGTCGTTTCATGAAACAAAAAACGTTCATAGATATCGATGGATCGAGATATCTCGTAAATGAAGTTATTTGTTTAAAAATTATATTATTCGAAAGGAATTTATTTGAAATAGTCATTAAACGCGTTTAAAAAAATACATAAATAAGAAAATGGATTGAAAACGCGCATAGTTTTTTCTCGCGCATAGACGTGTGTACGTTCTCTCCATCTTTCTTCTTTTCTAACCTTTCTTTTTCTTCGTCGATCGAGAGATCGTTTAGATTTTTTTCGATTATGCCATATAATTTCTAATTCATCGTTGCCATATGGCATGCACATATACGTAATTAACGTTGTACAGGTAATAATTTTAACCATGGTAAATCATTTTGTTGCCGAGATAACACCAAGTTCGTAAACGCATCGTTAAACCGCCGTGACTTCCGCGATAATGAAAAGGTTCGATTTTTTCTTTCTTTTTCTTTTTTTTTTTTATGAACGACGTTATTATTCGCCGAGGTTATTATTCGTCGTTATTCGTGATCGAACTTGTCCTTGTTATAATCGAGACTACATATGTGACTGGCAAATAAGGAAACACGACAATGGAATTTAAAAAAAAACAAATTTGGCCGTCCCTGGAAATAACCGGTTAGCTATGAAATATAGAATGAGAAACGTACGCATTCGATCATGTGATTAATCACGACCAAATAATTAAAGAAGTATATAACGTATGTATTATAACGTATACTTATATAAAAGCACTTTGCGTATTACGTACGTACATCCATCTCGAATTATAATTAATACTTTACATAACATAATTAAATCTACTTTCCTTTTCTTTTTCTTCAATATACCGAAGAACAAGGACCTTTCGCCGATAAATAATCGACTCGATAAATTTAACGACAACTAGCCAGCAACATCTTTCATTTTTTCAAAAATATCGAACAGATGCCTTTTCAAGTATACCAAGGTAAGAGTATCGAGTATTTACACGGGAAGTAATATAGTAGATATTTAATTTTATGTACGTTCACCTACCATGTTTCTTGGGGATGAAGGAGAGTGCGCGCGTGTCGATTGCGAGGGATCTTCTTCGACGATGATCGAAAAGACCAACGTTCCAACAGATCCCAGGAGAACGTTGGAGGAAGACTGATCGATCAAGTATTCTGCCGACGTGTTTATGTTCTCGTGTGCTCCCACCTACTTCGATAAATCGTAATTTTTTGTTTTGTTTTTCTAAATGTTTCCTCCTCTCTTTTTCTCTCTTCTTTATCCCTCTCTCTATCCTTATGTTTCCCTATGTTTAGTCGTATATACGTAATAAACCGATAAGAAACATGCGTGCTCTTTCTCCTATTTCCCCACTCTATTTTCTTTCTCTGTCTTCTCTTTTCTTTTCACTTGTTCTTCTTTCCTCTTCGAATTTGTTCACAGCCAAGTTTCAATTGGTTGAATCGACGATACAATCAACGATTTTTCTAATTCTTTTGAAACTCCTATATAAATGAAACTTTCTTCTTTCCACGAGAGGCTCTCTTAAAATGAAAAATATAACAATTTTGATAACCCAGAGACCACATCCGCATTCTCATCCGACAAGGCTCGACATTGTCATCGTTGATAAATATTATAGATTACAACGATATTTTTCTATATTAGATTCTCTTTTGTTTTAGTCGAACGATCGTAATGGCAACGAGTAATATTACGAATTAATTATAATTTATTTTTAATCATCGTACTCTTGCAATAATAGTTTCGTAAGTTTTCTCGAAACGTTAATTTATTTGGTTATTCGATCGTTGACTATGACACGTAGGAAACTTTCTCTCATCACAGCTCATTGTATCTTCAAACTTGAAGCGTCAAGGACAACGTTATCTTGAACGATAAGGGATAGACAACTTATCCGTCGAATATTTTTCTAACATTTTTCAAAACTTTGATGTCTTTCAATCATTTTATCGCTCGCGAAGTATTCACACTCATCTGGTATGTTGCGATTCATCAATTCCTCGATAAACAATTCAAATATTTAATTTGTAGAAATTATTTGTTGTTCGCTTGTCTCATTAAACTCCAACGATATTGTTGCTTTACGTCTCTCTCTCTCTCTCTCTCTCTCTCTCTCTCTCTCGCTCTCTCTCTCTCTCCCCCCTTTCTCTCTCTCTCTTTCTCTGTTTGTGTGTATGTGTTTATATGTTTGTATTTTTTCTTTGTCGAGAAATAAAAAGAAAAAAAAAGACAAAAGAAAAAGCGTTTTAGAATCCATATTTCCCGATGAGTTTTCAAGGTTGACGCAGGGTCGACGACGTTATCCGTTATGACGAAACGTTCATGGATCGTTACGATTGGCACGTGACGACTTGAAAACGAACTGACCTTATTATATTGCGTTTATATTAAATAAAGTTCTAAGTGAGGTATTAACATAAATAACTATTGACCGTTGTCTCTATTCGTCAATTTTGTAATTATCTTCGACCGTTAACGTTTTAACTTTAAGACCAATAATCGTACTTGTTACCCGTTATCTCGTACAATTAATTCGAAAAAAAAGAAAATAACAATATGCCACCGATTATCAGATTCTTCTAATTATCAGATTATGTTATTACAAGCATCGATCGATATTTTTTAATACCCATATATTTTTGAAGTATGAATATTGATATATATTTGTATATATAACCTTTAGTCATCGTTGATAGCCGCATAAACGAATAAGTACAAATTAACGATTAGACGGATAATATTAATTATTCCCATTAACTATTCCTATTTCTTACATATGTTAAGACTTTTCTATATATATTTGTTTTTCGAATTAATCTCAAACGTCTGTTATTGAAGATTTACGAAACAATATGGCAATCGTTATTTTTTTTATAATTCATGGGAAATACGGAAATAAATTTTAATATTACAAAATATATTCTCATTCTTATCGATATATCTAAATTTATCTCTTTACCTTACATTTCAAGTAACTTCGATCAAAATTCTTCCCCAAAAAAAAAGCTTTTTTCTGCATACCGTTGACTTCAATAATGTCCCTTATTAAATTTGGAATGAACTTAGAATTTGAACGACAAGCATGTCAAAAATACTTATCGAAGTACGTCACTTTTTACTAAGATTACGATGTAGAGAATAAAATAATGCAAAGGAAAGTTGCGATCTTTGCATCGTAAAGTCGATCTACGAACTGATTTGTAGATTAGTGACCCTTCGTTTTGTTACATCTTCATTCGTGACACGTTACAAAGTATGAGAAGAGGGGAAAACATAGCAGCCGTTCCATTCCTGCTGTCATCGTCAAAGACCTATTATCACCGATTATCATTATTATCGTCGTTATTCCGTTACATATTAGAGTTGGACCTTCTACAAGTGCAATTGAAAGTCAGCGATGAAAGATATCGGTCAAATATATTACGCAATCTGTTAATTATCATGAATAAGTCGTGGATGATAATATTACTGGATCATTGATCATTGAATCTAATCTATAAAAGTAATCGGTTATACTGACATTAATCGATTAAAAAAAAATATATATACATATATATATATATATATATATATATATATATATATGTATATATATTTTTTTTTAATCGATTAATATATATATATATATATATATATATATATATATATATACATGTATATAAAAGTTCTTGTCAAAGATTTAACCATACTCATTGAGCATACGCTTAACTCAATAGTCAAAAGTAAACAAATTGGGTCATTACTCTAGAAAATTGCTGAACTAATTAAAAATGATATTGCCGTTCAACTAGATTCGTTATGGTTTGTTAATGCACACGATCATCTATTTGGCAAGCTCGATGTATGTTCAATGAAGCTAATTTTCCGTCGATCATGAATCATATAGAAGATTATATTTATCAACATATTTATTAATTTCTAATGATTGATAAAAAAAGTTGAAATAAAAAATAAAAGGTTTAAAAAAATATATATATAAAAATAAATATATAAAGGTTTACAACTTTGCTTCCGCCGTTTTTTTCTGATATTCGAGGCTTTATTAAAAACTGGTTATACATTTATGATTCAAAATATTGTCCATCGCTGGCCACTACTTTCTCCCATCTTTCGGGCTGTGTACGAATCCCGCGTTGAAAAAACTGGTCATCTTTTGAAACGATCCACGAATCGAAAAGGGTGGAAGTAAAATTGTACACCAAAATATATTATTTTTATTATAATCCTATATATACATATATCGGAATTTAATAAAGTTTATATTTATATTTAAACAAAAAAGAACAGTGACGACGACGACAACGACGAGAAAAAGTAAACAAAATCAAGAAAATAATATTTCTCTCAATGTATATGTCTCTGTAGTTACATAGATAAGTGCGGTTTGACATAATGAGAAGAATGAGAAGATTCTATGGGATCTGGCATTAAAGTTAATGGGCTTATACGACGACTTTCCATACATGTGAATAATAAAAACATGTCGCGAAAACTGGGTCATCATCATAGATCGCTTCTAAATGATCTCTGCGTTCTTCTTTATCGACCTATCCTTTTAACCTATATCGAAAGAAATCGTTTCTATTTTCTTATAATAAATTATAATATTCGATATTAGCTTTATCGAATTTTTCATTATGGAATTTATTATTGTATTAGTTATAATGGAGAAAAAGAGAGCAAGAGAGAAAGTGCGATCGTCAGACATCTACGATTGAAATCGAAGTTCAACGCGATCTGTGTGGAGGCAAATTTGAAATTGAAAATTTTCTTCTTCGCGAAAAGGTTGATGAAAATATTACATCAAAGACGATAACATATATTCATACAACGCAAGAATTTTGACTTTTAGGAGAAAAGAAAGTTGGTAAGATACAATAAAAAACAATTTTCGATATTACGGGTAAGTAATTGACGGTATTTAATTTATTATGAACAAACAATTTAATTTATTATGAACAAAAATATTATTATAATTCACATTTGAATTTGTCCGCTAAATTAGCGGGACTTATTTCGCTATTTTATTGAGAAACACGTGTTGTTCGTCTTTTATTCTTGCCTTGTAACTCTGTAGATAATTTCCATTACAATTTGAGGTAGGTCTAATTGAAAGAAAAAAAAATAAAAGGTAAAGAAAGAAAAAAGAAAGGAAAAAAGAGAGGAAAACAATAATAAGACAGAGAAAAAACGAATACACATGCGCATACGTATATATAAAATAAAAAAAAAAGGAAACAACAGAAAGAAAGGATAGGAATATCAAGGAGTAAAGAAAAAAGCAAATTGCTATAGGTAGATTGTAAAATTCATAAACTTTTAAATGGACATCATCTATTTTAGAATAGACCGGAAATATAATTATATAGATCAGTTCCATCAAATATAATGAATGAAAAATGCACTACTGCCATCTTGGCATCATAAATCGAGCTATCAAAAAGGATCATTTAAAATGAGTTACCGGTAGGTCTTAAGCCTCGCAGTAGGCAACCCGCTCAGCGTCCTCGTCTGCTACGTCTAGTTTGCTTTACTTACCACGAGATGGCCACACCTTTAAAATGAGATATACATTATATTAAACAAGGAAAGAAAAAACAATGATCGTGATTAAAATTATACGTATTAATTAATTTCCAAAAAAAGTTGAACGTACTAAAAAGAAAGATGATTTTGTACTCTTTCGCGTTTTAAAAAAGCGAAAGATATTAGAAAAGGCAAAAGCTTTCCTCACCACAATAAATAAATAAATCTTTAAATTAGAAGATCTGATCGAAAGTCTTTAATCAATCTATTGTATATTACAAAATAAATCACTTGATAATAATAAAAAAAATCGTTAAAAATAACATGCAAAACTTTAAAATATACGCATATGAAATATACGTAGAGCAGAATTGTGGTTGTTCCAAATTATAAGACTGTTCGAAAGATTGACCCGATAGTCCGAGTTATTGCGAGGTGAAAGCGCTCGAACACATATAAGGAAGAGGCTCAGAAAGCGAATATACGGATTAGAAGCAGCACCCTTTCGTGGTCGCGTTTTACTATCGATCGATGGTGAATGGATATAAGCAGGTATTCACGTTGCCACGAGTGGAGAAACCACTCGTTTGCATGAAACAAGGAGAGTGAGAGAAAGAAAGAAAGAGAGAGAGAGAGAGAGAGAGAAGGAGACAAAGATAGAGGGATAGAGAAAGAAAGGGTGGAAAAGCCACCCCCTTGGTAGCACAACGTAGAGAACAAGCGCTGACAGAGTCAACGAGTATGTGCGGACCTATTCGATCGTTCTCGTTCTCGGACACTTTCTTTTCTTTTTCTTCAAGATCAATATACCTTATTCATCCTAATCCTTTCGTTCGTCCTTCTTCCTTTATTTCTCTCTTAATCCCAAGAAGAAGATTTTTGAAAGTTCCACGAAAACACAAAAATCTTCGAAAATACTGTTCGATATTTAACACGTCACGGAGAATCTATGAATAGACCTCGATCTTGGACTTCCGCCATTTTCAGACACGCTTCGTACCATTATATACGCACTCATTCGAGCTTTACGTCTTTGTCGTCGTCCTCGTTTGTTGCTTCTGGTTGATCAGTGCTTTATCATTATCGCGAATCGAGTCCTTTGTGAATTTTTCTGCTCTCGGTTACCAACACAATATTCACCGATAGGTCATCAAAAAGGAAACTGCCTGGACAATCGGTATGAGGATGTTTTCGAGTGAACGGTTTCTCGAGGAAACCACGAAATCCTTTAAATTTCGAATGAACCGTTCAAGTAGTATCGAGATAAAACGGTGATGCCAATCGACTCACTGGACAAAATTATCGAGCGAAAAATGACTTCTAAAAGAGACATCATCGAAGATATCTGCGGATGTTCTGCGATATCCTCTATCGTGCAAAGAAAAGATAGTCTTGGACACTTCAAATCCACTTCGGGTGAGTAATTTTTCTTCTTGGAAATTCAAACTCTCTAAAGCTTTTCGTGCTTTCTTTTTTCTGCACTGTTGTAAGAGGATTTTTCGATCGATTGGTCTTTCTTCTTTTTCTTTTTTTTTTTTTTAATTGATTTTTTCTTCCTTTCTTACCATTTTCTTAGCGAGAGAAAATGAAAGAGAGAGAGAGAGAGAGGGGGGGGGTACCAATGATTCTAGCACAATGGTGAAACGACAATGATCAAACTTATTATACGTTCAAGTACCACTGAATATTTTATAACAATCGCATAAATCGTCAAGGTCTTCGACACACTACAGATCTATAGTATCGGACGATCGATATCCACATACATGTTCTCTCCTTTGCTGAAAAATCGATTGATCAGAAAGAGACCCTTATAGAGAAATATTTCTTCCGTATTTGAACCATTGTTCAAATCCATCATGTCTCTCCGTTGAAAAGAAATTCTCGTTGGAATAATACTTTTTAATTATTTTTTCTCTTTCTAATTTCATTCGTGAATTGTAATAGCTTTGTGAATCACGGATTGCAATACCTTGGATTACCTAGTTACTATATTTTTTTTTATATATAGATACAATATTTTTTAACGATACCATAGTACCGTTCATTCGATATCTCTGACAAGCATATCGTATAATTTTTTCACAGTTGAATTTTCGATGGAATTTAGCTCTAGAATTTATGAAATTTCGTGTGTTGAATGGTTTACCCTTAACTGAAAGTGGATTTACAGAAGAATCCGTAATCTACATTCACCATGTCTACATTCACCATGAAAAATAAACATTGCCTTCATTTTGAAACCCCGGAACACTGCTATGTAATCTACGTTAGTCTACAAAAAAAATTTCTAAAATTATGCTATTCATTAAACTCGATTAATTAAACAAGACACGTTTGTATGTATATATAGAAATCCAAAATACAATTATTTATATTGATAAAATGAAATTTATAAATGTTGTAGACATTTTCGAACAAATATTATTAAATCAACTTCAATCGAATTTTATAAAAAAAATTAAAACAATACTTAATGAGTCGACGTTAATCAAAAATCATATTATGTATTAACCCATTTATTTATTTGACAAAATTCTTTGTTTTCATGAAACAAAGAACGCTACACGTACTTCGTACTTCGTATTAAAATTCGAAAGAAATTGCGATAATCTTGAAAGAAAGAACGTTGGAATTATGTCATGAAACGATATAAGAGAAGATTTCTTTTCTCTAAATTCAAAGCTCTCCGTAGATTTTAAACGTGAACGAGACGTCTGGCTTTTCGTGTATCGTTTCTATCACTGTTTCCTCGATGTTTCTCTCTTCTACCTTCTCCCCCTCTTGTCTTCATTCTTTCCTTCTCGATTTATTTCTCCCCTCCAAAGATATTCAAAGAACAGCTGCTTCGTTTCCGAATCCATCGACCCTTCTCGCAGTCTCGAATCTCTGTCGGCAGTTTGAAGCCGGTGGCGCTTACGGTTTCATTTCTTTCTATGAAAATAATTCTATTTTATTTTTTTTTTCTTTTTCTTTCCTTACCATACATCAATCCTGAAAAGTTTTCGAGAGTGCAACGATATATTCCAAATGGTATCTTTTGATATAAATGTCGATTAAAATTTGAATTTTTATTTTTATTTTTATTTTTTTTTTGTTATATAAATAATTGCAATGAGAGATCAAAACGTTCAAAAGATGTATATTGAATCGGTATAGATCGCATGTCGATCAATACAACACACGATGGGTTTTTCTCTTGATACCATCTTAATAGTGTCCAATGAGCCCACGAACTTTCTCAAGATCCATACACTTCCGTGGGGTGTCGCTTTCTGTCTTGGCGCTTAGACCACGGGGCCTCAGACCCAGTCAGGTATAAGACAGTCTCTCCATTCACCTTAAGGAGGTAACGGGGAAAGCAAAAGCAGAACAAAACGTCGTTTCTTTCAACTTCTCCCACCATTTTCTTCTCGTCACAAGTTCTACTACTCTTACTTATTTCGATGTTTTCATTCTCAAGAAAATGAAAGTGATCGTTCAAAAGGATTCAATAACATAGATTGATCATGGAAGAGGACAATTTTTCTAATTAAAAAGTGACAATTTTTTCTTTTTAAAGGAATTTCAGTGTTCCAGAACATGTGGAAGTCATAATTTTAAGTGGCATATTTTATCAAAGTATGAAGCAATAATTGATAAATTCGAACTATAGCCTCGTTGAAATAGTAATTTATATGCGAATTTTCTTTTATGTGTTGGCACCACGTATATATACAAGAAAACTTAATACAACGGGTTTATGTTAAACTGCAAGGTGAACATCTCCAAAATGGTTTTTTTCGGGAGGAAAGAAAAGATCGAGAATCGTCGATTACTGGCTAGCATGGATGCTATGAATGGCACGAAAATGTATCAAGTTGAAAACGGTAATATAATATAAATAACTTCGTAGAAAATAAACATTAAAATGTGATATAATGTATCATAATATGATTTATATCAAACTATGACTTAACGAATGCACTGAAAAATGCTAAAAGCATATATTTATATACGTTTATTTTATAAATATATATTACATATATTTATATAATTAGATGATTAAATGAATGAAAGAGATAATCAGTAAAATTACGCAATCGTGATTCTCTGAAATCAAAACAAACTATTTCCCATAATTTCCGCTCGGCATACGAAACGTTCTTCGAACGTTAAGAAATTTCTTTCTTATTACATATATATATCATGTGGGTGTGGATATTATCTTTGGGTCTCATCTCTATCATTCTATTTACTCTTTCACCTTTGTAAATATATTATCTCATACAATCGATCTTAGATCGAAGATCGCAATAATAGTTACCTTCAGTCTTTCCCGTTTACTCGTTAATATAGAAAATAAGAAAGGAGCTTGCTTCTTGTAGATGTTATCCCGCGCTAACATATATACCTAACGTTATTATCGTCACGAAAACCAGGTCGGTAGATTATGAAATACGGACATGCGATACGAATGTGCAATACTAGCATATGCATAATACTTATCTACTTACAAACTTACGTACCTCGGGTTTATCGATGCAGTGCACATCGGTGCGTTTTAATCATTTATACGGCATGAAGTATATAAATGTCTTTACTCTTTTCTATAGGAATATTTTAATGATTCATTTCCATGAATTTGCTATACACTACTTTGAATTATCTTTTATTCAACTCTATTCCTTCTTCGAACAAAGAACCGTCTCATAAGTTATTTCATAGTGTGCCTTCAAATAAAGAGTACGATAAGAATATTACATAGAACTATAAACGTTATAGAAACATCATGAGAAAAATAGATATATACTATAGAAAGATAGAAAAAATAAATTAGGTGGAAAGTTTACAATAATCCTAAATGTCTATTATCTGAAAGAAACAATGAAAATAAACCCATAGAAAATGATCCCTCCAAATGTATATGAAGTATGTGTAAAACGCGAAACATTCCTAATGGATGAACTTTAATATCCTGATAGATAAAGTTATAAAAAGACGAAATACAATAATGGACAGGGGGAAATTTTATCTCATTACTCCTGAAACACCTTTCGGGATGTATAAAACCGTAGTAACACTAGAATTCATTATAGATCAACGAATAAGTTAGATATAAAACATCGCCTAAGGTTTCCATCCTATCGTTTTCATTACCACAAACAATAAGAAATTAAGTTAACATATTTCAAACGGGAACCGTTCTAACTAACATCTCGCTTTGATCTCCTTAAGTAGATTTATATACAAACATATATCGATAATCGAAAACAAAGCTTCGTACGTCACACTAATGCACTCACTCGACAGCGACATAAGACGCAATGCTAATAGAAAAGCACTTAGAACTCTACCATTAGTATAGTACAATACTTGAAAGACCTTGAAACCTTGATCCAAAAACATGTTAATGAGAGCTAGGAAATGCATCGAATGTATATATTCGTTATCCTCTCTTCTTCTTTCTTAAAAAGAGAAAAAACAAAAAATGGGTGATTAATGACGATAAAAGAAAAGAAACAAAAAAAGAGACGTAAATAAAATATATCGATCGTTCTAATTCGACGAGTAAAACGTGATGTCTCGGCCACCTGTAGCTATTCTAATATTGATCCTTGGTCCGGAACATAGCCACACCCGAGGATTGGTAAAGAAGGCGAGAGAGAGAGAGAGAGAGAGAGAAAGAGAGAGATTATCGTTGCGATCCCCTATTTTCCACCCTCTCTCGTAGCTGCTGCTACTGCTGCTGCCACCCTCGTTGTAGCTGCTGTCGCTATTACTGCTGCCGCTACCATTATTGTCTCGCACACATAACCTCGAAACAAGTTATGGAAAAGTACGCGGTTACTGTTCCAGCCGCGTTCATGCACGTACGTGAAAATCTCGAGGAACTGGGAAAAGTGGCCAACGACACGGATCTTCTCTTTCTTAAGGGTCTTCTCGACAGCCCCGTTGTAACTTCTCTCGTTAAGGTGAGTCTCTGGTGATTTCTTTTTTCTGTCTTTTTCGCCGATGACTATCTTATCAATGATATATATATATATATATATATATATATATATATATATATATATATATATATATATATATACACAATATATGTACGTACTTGTCGTTTGATATTCCAAAGATTTCTCATTAAAGTTAATGATAAAGATAACGTACTACTGTTTCGAGGATCCCTAGAATCCATAATTATCTAGGGTTACTTTCTTCTTGTTCAAATTAATGATATATCACGTTCAATCAGTTTATCTATACTAGAATTAATCATTGGGCTCATGGGTATCGTACTTTAAGATCTTTCAAATTATGTTTATGTTCAAGATGATGACTATTAGTTGACGTTTTTGATTGATTATGCTATGTTTTCTATCGACTTCCTGTGATTGATTAAGCCGGAATAGACGAATGAGGAGACAGTAATAATCTTTCCTTTTATCTATTCTTTATTTCTTCTTTTTATAATCACTCGGAATTTCCTTTACCAGGTGAAAAATTGATTAATTTATGATTGCTCTGTTTGATCAGCCAGAACACATAAGCATATCATTGAGCCAAAAATAATGTCTTTTTGAAATCGATTTGCTTCGTCATCCTCACAATCGATCAATACTCTGGAGTGACTCGTACGTGTCCATTTTCAAAAATAAGTTTAGTGAAAATCGAGAAAAAAGACCCAAAACCTTTTTTTCCAAAATTGTTGCAATACCGTTAGCAGTTGTCTCAAATTTAAGTTCCAAATTTAATTCCACTTGAACAGAACGAAAATTTTGCCACGTCTTCAACTTAATAATTACAAAAAAATGATCGCATTCGAAATTTTGTGAAATTATACTAAATTTAGCAGTTACAAAAATAAATCATGACACTAAAGACGGATAATGAAAAATAAAACAAAAAAAGAAATATGGCAAATGTGAAAGAAACTCGTGACGAATTTAGTTCGACATAAACACTGTCTTTTTTCTTACTCTTTCGAATTCCACGGGAAACAGAGGAAAATGCTTATCTACGTCACGGGACGCGCGTGGCAGAAATTTTTTGGAGAGTCGAGTGTTGTTTTTTTTTTCTTTTCTTTTTTTTTTCTTTCCTTTCCTTCCCTTTATGACGTACCACCATTATATAGAAGTAAATTTTTACGTTATTTCAATCACGACACACTTTAAAAGACACTCTGAAAAGAAGAAAAAAATTACAAAAACTTTTATAACTAAAAACTATTACCACTGATAGATATCCAAATATCTTTTGATAGCCAAAAGAAAATTCTAAATAATGGAGGAAAATATACACATATAATAATTTATGAGGATACTCGAGTTAAGAAATATCATCAATTTTAAATAACATCCTCCGACTTGCTCGTAAAACGTAAAAATTACGATCTATTAAATGAAACAGTAAAACGAAATGGATAATATACGGAATAAACCATGCAACGTGATTACCTTCAGATGTGTAACCATTTCAAAATTTGAAAAAAACTTTTTGTTCAGATTACTATGAACAGTTAGCGATCCTATTTATTACATAAATAATTCGAAACGTAAGAGTAAAATTTTTAAAGTTATTGACAGAAGAATTTAATAAAGAATTAATATTTTATTCGTAACTGATTAATTTTCATGGAAAGTATTCGTCTTGAGCTCATCTAATTTTCAAGCACTACTCGTAAATTGAATTTCCATGAATTTTATCGCGAAAGAATTGTTACGTTTACTAGATTGGAACGTTATCAAGGAAGGAATAAAAACGGGGTGAAAAAAGGAAAAAGAGAAAAGCTCTCGAACGAAACATTCAAGTTGCTATCCATAGTCTATCTCGTTTCATCACCGTAACCATCGTTTCAAAATCAAATATATAAACACACAGAGAATACTTTATTATTTAAATCTTCATTTAAAATCATATTATCGTGATCGCGAAACAGACAGCATTTCATTTTGCAGACAATTTTAAAGAGATTTTTTCTCGCGTTTTACGTTTTGCAAATGACGTGACGTTAACTTTCGAATCAACTTATAATATAGATATACACGAATGTACGAGTACGTACATTTAAACCATTCGAAAGTTTTCTCAAAAGTTTTTTTTTAGTGACGAACTCACACGTTTCTTCGAGTCACCTATCTCGACGTTGAGTCCACCACATTCCAAGACCCGTACCTGCCGTAATGATATTCAAAAAAAAGAAGCAGGTAAAAGAAAAAGAAAAGTGTTCAATGCGTGTCTGGTGTTAAGAAGTCGTTAAGTCGGTTCTCCGTTTCCAATTTTCCTTGGTTTAGTTTAACAATGAAAGGGCGTTGACAAGCACGGCAGGATATCAACACACTTTTGCCAAAAAGTCATCGCGAGATATTCTAAAAGCTTTTCTTCAATTTCCACCGGATAATTGGTTAACAGCTCGAGAAAGAAAATAATAAAGAACCGCCGAAAGTGAGAAATAATTTTTCTTTGATTTATTTTATCAACACGTCTTTCTTCCATTTTCTAACAGAAATTACTTCAAACTTTATTCTTACATTAGCATATCAAAATGGTAATATAGATTTAATTGGTATCATTAAACGATAACTACGTTCAATATCTCACTATGATAATCTAAACAAAAGTTTTATAAATTATGTGAAAATTCGCAGACTACACGTATATTATAAAGTATTTCCTTGATAAGTGCTAACTATATCTTGATTATTGAGTAAGGACAAAAAAGAGAAAATGGATGGACTTGTGACGTTAGAATAAACGTCCGCTAATCAGAGCAATTTCGATCATTACAATAGAATACTCAGGTAATGAGAGAGTAATGTTAAGATCAAATGACAGGAGTGAAAGTTTCGTATGTAATTATTGGACATAATCATTCTCCATCGTTCTAACGAAATCATTAAAATTCCAGGCCTAAATTCGAATGTAAACGGACGGGAAATAAAGTCTCTCTTGATGCATGACATGCGATGAGATTTAAAAAAAAAAAAGAAGAAAAAAGAATTTCAAGTTTATATTCTCTTTCCAAATTTGTATAGATACGTTTGATCTTGCTTACTTATTTGAATAATACTGAACATAATTTATATCAGTATTGCCATATAAGTCGTATTGCCGTGGTATAATTATTACTACGTCACGTATTAATTGGATCAAAATTTGTCTCATCATCAGATTTCTTTTGATCGATGAATAAAAATCTTCATTAAAAAGAATATATGATTTTGAGTGAATAATCCTTTTAACGTCTTTAATGTTGAAGACAAAAAATCGCGTTGCTCATCCTCGGTAGTATCCACGTAATAGGATCTGACCCCGTCAACTTCGTTGATTGACCTGATCGTCTTAAGCGCCTATTCCGCGTGGAGTAGGCGTTCTCTCGTTCGCGCGAGCACATATTCAAAGAAACATGCATGCGCACTTCTAAAAGATAGAGAGTGAAAGAGAGAGAAAGAGAAAGAGAGAGAGAAAGAGAAAAAGAGAGAAAGAGAGAGAGAGAGAGAGAGAGAAAGAGAAAAAGAGAGAGAAAGAGAAAAAGAGAGAGAAAGAGAGAGAGAGAGAGGCAGTGTACGTATTCTCTTTCTTTCTCTTTCATATACACATATGTAAGAGAGTAGACGTGTGTACAAGACGATGTAATTTCAAGCGAAGAGCCGGCTTTTGCAATCACCGATGGAGGGAGAGCGATGGGGAGAACGTGCGCGTACTTCCTTCCTCGATTGTATTTGTAACAGGGACGTAACAACTTTCTTATAGTGCCATCGGTCGACATCTTTTCCAACAATACGAATTTAAACAAATTTATTCTATGGTTTTTTGGAATATATATATATATATATATATATATATATATATATATATATATATGAAGTGCTCGCATATTTATAAACATCATTGAATTTTTGCAAAAATTTTTCTATCGTCGTTTAAAACTAATTTGATCAAAATAATTCACTTTTTCAATACCCATGTGAAAAATTTATATACGTAATCCTATTTTTTTCACTCGTAGTGATATAAATTTTTATAAACTTTTGGAATACAAAAAACGCTACATATAAACGAAATAAGATATCTACTTCTGTTTGACTTCGTCAATATCATTCTTTCTTCTGAATGAACGATATTAATGTCAAACGTAATTTTGCCGTAAATTTTTCGGTACGTTTCTTAAAAAAAGGAAAAACAAACGAACGAAAAAAAAATAATTTCAAATTTCCTGTCGCGCGAAAGGAGGAAATAAAAGAAAAATAAAAATCAGTGAACTTCTCATGGCACTGAAAAATATTCTATACGTCCCTGTTGACCATATCGTATGCGAACGTAGCGGTGCGTCGCATGCCAGAGAGTCGAGGCAAAGCAAGAGAAGAAGAAGGGCCCCCACCTGTTTCAGAAAGTCGAACGGACTGAACGGGCTGCCTACGCGGAGGGGAAAAACGTCAGTAGTAGGCGCGGCAGTTTTCAGACGCCGCTACCTCAGCGTACACCTCTTTTACGACACATTCTTTTCTTTCTTTCATTCTTTCTTTACTTCTTCCATTCTTGTTTGAAACCCTTTTTCTAATCGAAACGAAAGGAGACCTTTGTTCTGGTGCATTAAAACAGTGTACTCTACGTATATATACATATATATTGTCTTTATCGTGACGTTATACGTCCTATCTACAAAAACGACGGCGATCAATATCAACGTTGTAGTTGCTCTTCATCGAGGCCATTGACTCGTTTCAACGAACTACGTCCAATTCAACGAAGACGCGACGTTAAAGAAGTTTCCAAGGATATCCACAGTATTCGTTTCGTTTTTCTCAGGTGAGCGCGTCCGCTATACTCAAGACGATCATTGGTTAGACTCATTGGATTTAAGATATAAAAAAAAATTCATTAACGCGGAATTACAAGAGAAATATCGTATATGATATATCAATTATATTATACGGTAAAGTATATAATCAATACGGAGATTTAAGTATGTATGTTTGTATTCGTGAGATCATTTCCGTAGCTACGTCTAGTAATGGTTGATGAACAGAGAGTAGAAAAGTTGCATTGAGTGGATTACAATAAAACGAGCATCGCCAGTGGAAAGTTTACAAATCTTAGAAACACGTGATATACATTGTGTCAAGCACGATGTTTTGTCAAAATGTTAGAACGTGCTTTGCTATACGCTTAGTTTCGCGTAGGAAGATTTTCAAACGATTTGGAAACAATGAAAGAAGGTTGGTGAAAGGCAGTGTACGAGAATAAAAGAAGGATAGAAGAACATTCTAAAGTTCGATTGAATAGTATTGCTACTTTTCTATATACATATATATATGTATATAAGTACATATGTATATATATGTACATATGTATATATATATATATATATATATATATATATATATATATATCAATCGAAATATAGAAACGGTATGAATTCTATCAAATTAAACGTTTTACTGTTATAGTTATCTTTAAGAAGAAATTCCAACGATTCTCGATTAATCAAATCCAAGGATAAATTTGATCTCGTTAAAATTGGCAAATCCAGCAAACATATGTCTCACATATGTCTCGCATATGTCTCGCATATCGTTTCTTCGCATACTCGCGTACTCGGTTTACCTCGATCATCCGACAAAGCATTGGAACGACATTAACGTTTATTTTGCAACCACGAATAAATCCTATCGATGAATTCCGTGCACCGCAATTTGATTTATAGCAAGAACCTCAAACCTCGATTGGCGCGGGCCGAATGTCTAATAAACGACCGGTAACACATATTTAGTGAGCTTGAAATCTTTAGAAATAATTTATCCTTCTAAAACTAAGAACCGATTGATAACGAGACAAAGAATAATAACCTTTGCGGAATACATAATACATACGATGGTGAAACAACGTGATTAATAAAAATGACCGCAACGTCTAGTCGATCGAGGCATTCATAATACAGTACAGTAGTACATACTACGTAGTAACATATACATATTACGAATGAACGTGATTCAATGGTGAATCATCGTCATCATGTATCTCCGAGTAACATGTTTAACATATACTCGCAAAATCTGTTGCGCAAAATATAGTAGACGTACGTTTTAAAATTGGCCCCGTGTTAAACCGATTATGTAGAATAAAGAAATAGTTCATAAACGACAAGATATCAAATTGCACAATTAATCATGAATTCATTTTCAATACGTTTTAATGCAAACTCGTCTCTCTCTCTCTCTCTCTCTCTCTCTCTCTCTCTCTCTCTCTCTCTCTCTCTCTCTGAATAACTCGATTTCTCTTCAAATTTAATTGTAAATCGTGTAAATATTGTTTAATTTCTTTTGTGTGTGTACTTACATTCCTTGTTTCGAGTATATTTTTAATAGCTTTCTAATTGAAAACGACGATATATATATATATATATATATATATATATATATATATTTATATATATAAATAAATAGTTTTTTAATTAAAAAAAACTTGCCACATACGATATTCATTGTTTTTAAATCGTTTTATTTTATTAAAAAAAAAAAAAAAAAAATAAGTCAAAAGCCGTTTCAGATAAATTTATTGGTTAGGAAATATTCATTAGCGACAAAGCATTGTTCTCGCTGAATTACCTCTTGAAGGTGGCTTTCGAAGTGATGGGAGTAACCCACTTTCGTCATTAATCCGTAATTATTGTGACTCTGTATTGACTGTAGACACTTAGAGTCAGATCCTGACCATAGGCATTGACTCTAGAATTTAATAAGCCTAATACAATTAATCCTCATTGACATCACCATCCTTGTTTTTCTTTGATACATTTTTCTTTCTTACGATTTTAAATTAGTTCTTTCAAGTGAAAAATGTGCTTATATTATCAACATTTCAAATATAGGAATAATAAATGACTTTTATATAAAAGTCATTTTATCTATAACGTGAATTCATTAAACAAAAATTCGTTGATACAGCTGCGCGATGATCATTACTAAAGTTCTCTTATTCTCGTGGAAATACAAAGACGAACGATAACCAAGGCATCTCTCCATACCGGCTTTGAAAACCCGTTCTAACTTTCACAACCGGAATATTATTTATTAATATTGGAAATTTAGTTAAAATTTAAAGCTACTTTGGGCATTAAAACAACTACTGTAATGTTGAACCAAGGAAGATGATTTAATATATGTATATATATTTTTGTTTTGTTTTTAAATAAAAATGATCACGATAACCGATAATTATTAACATCTATGAAAACATTATAGTCTTTTTTTTAACGTTATCAAGGAACTAAAAAATTATAAATATTTCGTGGTTGAATGGGTTAGTTACTTAAGCACAATCGATATCGAGAGTTCTTCAGCACCAAGACTCTCTTGTGTCCATGACTAAAGCTGGAGTATATAAGCTACGAACGAAAACCTGTTTTCAATGGATCCCAATGTGACTTCTGACTAACTTTCAGGTCCAGGAACGTCTCGAAGACGCCCCGGTCCCTGTAGAACCGGTGTGCTCTTCTGTCTGTGACATCGTCGACGAGGTCTGCCACGAGCTTCAGTCCTATAGAAACGAGTACGGCCGTGAATTGGTAGCTCTGTTGAGAAACTCCCATTTGAAGGCTCTCTTAGAGACTCACGACGCTGTCGTGGAAAGTAGAGAAGCTTCACCCATTTCAGAACCGATTTCATCTTTAGTTATGCCTTCCGACGAGAGGACGGAAGTCATGAGAGTCGTTGGACTTACAAGACAACCCGATGAACCATTGGTAAATAGTTGATGACTTTTTAAATGACCATACGAGCTGTTGTTTTTTTTGAAGGCCGTGCAATCGAAATTTGTTTTATTTTTTAATTTTATTTCTTTGTTGAATTTAGAAACAAATTTTTTTCATTTAATTTGATTGGAGATCGATATTTTATTTTTATTACTTGTAATATTAAAGTCGATACAGGAACAAACTTTTACGTCACTTTCAAAAATAATACTCATATTATGAAAATTCCAGGGAAACATATAAAATCTATTTAAATAAACTGATCCAAAAATAAGACAGAATTAATGTAAAATCTATTAGTGATTTATCTATGTGATTTATAACGTATACAAGTATATAGATAAATGCGATTTTGTATAGAGTTCTCAAAATAGAGCTTGAAATCGAGAATCATTTCTCTTTCCTTGAAATAAGCATCAACATATCTCTTTCTCCCTTTCTCTTTCTTTTTCTTTTTCGAAAATGGAAAGAGAAACGTTGAAAATCTTTGCCAGACGAGTATCTCTCTCTCTCTCTCTCTCTCTCTCTCTCTCTCTCTCTCTCTCTCTCTCTCTCTCTCTCTCTCTCTCTCTCTCTCTATCCTACTCTCGGAATTAGATTCGTCGAAAGGAAAGACGGAAATGCCACATGTAGTTCATAAATAAGTGGAAACGTTTATTATTCTCGCTAGTTCGATCTCGTGCCATGTGGCCAGCGGCAATTCGATTTTCTAATTCCCCCATGTATCTGGCATTTCGTTACCGAGAACAGCAAAAAAAAGTAAATTCGAAGTATACGAAAGCAACGAGAAAATTTTCTTATATTTCAATCTTTCAGGAACAGCTTTTGTTCGCTATTTAAATGAACATATCGAAGATCAGCAATTTTACGTTGATCGTGTTCAGATATTCCAAGCTTGATTCATTTAATGGATTCCAACTAGAACGATTGGATTTTAACTTTGATAAATAATTTTAACGAAACAATATGACTAAAAGTTTGATATTCTTTCAGGGTCTGACAGTGCAAGTTGACGAGTCTGGCAATTTGATAATAGCCAGGATCCTTGGTGGTAGCACAGCAGCAAGACAAAGACTATTAAGAATAGGCGAGGTGATCTTGGAGGTGAACGGAAAGCCTGTTCACAATCCCGATGAATTGCAACAGGCCATACACGAGGCTAAAGAGAATCTCTTTTTAAAATTGGCTCCTGGAATAGCTAATGATGGCAGTAAATCGCTCAAGTCCACGGTAAGCGAACATATTGCATGACGTTATTTGTTCCGCTCTGCTGATCGATACAACTTCAGACATATTTATATATATATATATATATATATATACATTTACATTCACTCGACAACGTAATATCTTCGGTCCCAATGGAAATGAAAATAATTTATGCAACAATTATCAATAGTTCTCATAACAGGGATAATTATCGATAGTACTCACAACAGGAATACGACTATAATAATTGGATCGTTTTTGATGGATTACTTCAACGGCATGCCTAAATCCTTTTTATTAACATTCATGGTTATTAGAGTTTTTGGAAACTACTAATAATTATTAATAATAAAACGAATCGTATAATAAATGCAATGCAAATAATAAACGTCTTTGTTTTTGCAGTGTTACATGAGAGCTCTGTTCGATTACGAGCCGTCAGAGGATACTCTCTTACCCTGTAAAGAGATAGGTTTGCGTTTTAACAAAGGTAACGTCCTGCAAATAGTGGACCAAGCCGATCCAAACTGGTGGCAGGCACGAAGGGTTGAAGGTGACGGGCTGAGTTCAGCTGGTCTTATACCGTCCTTGGAATTGGAAGAACGAAGGAAGGCTTTCGTTCCGCCTGAGGCAGATTTCGTTCACAAAATAAGCATATGTGGGACAAGAATTTCGAAGAAAAAAAAGAGGAAGATGTATCAGTCGAAATCCAACGGGGAATTTGACGGTGCTGAATTGCTTCTTTACGAGGAAGTTGCTAGGATGCCACCATTTAGACGTAAGACTTTGGCTTTGGTTGGACCACGTGGTGTTGGTAGACGAACGTTGAAGAACAGGCTAATAAACAGTGATCGAGAGAAATTTGGCACGATCGTACCATGTAAGAATTTATAGATTAATCGATTAACAATTAGAAATTAACACATTGTTGATCGATCATGAGTTAACTCGTGTTTACACTTGCATTAGCTATGTCAATTTATGAAAACCAGGGCAATATAAAATATCGCAAAAGCTTTATTCATCTTATCTATTCAGTCGCGTCCGCTTTATTATAAAAAGAAAAAATAATTTTCTTGGTATTTAGGTTTTTATCACAATTTTAATATTATAAAAATTTCAATCATGACGGAACGTGAAGGTGAAAAATTTTTCAATGAATTATGCGCGTATGATTTATCGAATTGTCCGAGTGATTTTGAAATAAATTGTAGTGAAGAAAACGGCAGAAAAGAAATGTAATAGAATTTTAGATTATTTAGATTGTTTCGCTTCCATATTTAATTACAAAATAATAGCCGGTAACATGAGATAGCTTCTGCGTAAAATTAACGGCCAACAATGCGTTAAATTATCTTATATTATAAGATAATGCACGAACGAAATACATCAATTTTAATTTATAATTTGTTTGAAATTTATAGAGATATTGAAAACAATAAAGTTAATTGATCTTGATTGTATCGTTAAAATCTTCTCAAAATGATATTACGTACACTCACGGGATAAAGTAATAATAATTCAAATGAGAAATATTAATAATTTTTTTATTTTTAGATACATCTCGACCTCCCAGAGTTCTCGAAGAAGATGGAAAAAGTTATTGGTTTACTGATAGAGAAAGTATGGAAAGAGATATCAGAGAACATCGGTATTTGGAATATGGTGAACATGGTGGTCACTTATACGGAACAAAATTAGACTCCGTTCGGGAATTGATAAGAGCGGGAAAGATGTGTGTTCTTGATTGTAGCCCTGCAGCATTGAAAATCCTTCATAATAGTACAGAATTTATGCCTTATGTTATATTCATAGCAGCACCAGGAATGGAACAATTAAAGAGCTTGTACGATCTTGGAAGGTCTACCGGAGCTAGCAGTCGAAATCTGACGGTATCTATACGAGCCGAGCAATATTGATAATTCATAAAGAATATAATTAGACAAAACTTAACATTTTATAAGCTAAGAACAGTATTTTCTAGATCGAATTATTTATCTAGTTATTTTTAAATTATTACTTTAAATTATTTTTTTATCCTTGTCGTAGAATCGTAGTTTATGCCCTTTGCATTTTATAAATGTTGCATTTTATGAATGTTGCATTTTATAAATGTTGAAAATTCAAAATTATTATTTCCGACAAGATAAAATATGTGCTCATAAAATATTTCATTGCTATGATCCCTCGTACACTGAACTTTAGAAACATTGATTATACAAATGCATGATTCGTAAAATAACATCCATTTTTATTGCATGTAAATTTTGTCAACGCGTTTATCTTACAACATTTAAAATAATATCATTGTAGCGTTAAAAAAAATAATTAAAAGTCTAAGTCAATTATTGTTATCATTGGCATCTCTTATTTGCCGTATTAGACGTATTTGTATGCAATACTGAAGAAAGATTCTCCCAAAGTATTCAATCTTATTTCACATAGAAATAATTGCATTTATTTAGTTGTAAAGTCGTCAATCTCCTTTTTTATATTTAAAAAGTTTTAGCAACTATTTGTTAAGCTTAATCATCCTATTTGATTTAATTCCTTACATATATTTGATGTTCGCTTAATAGTTTGACCGGCAGAGTTCGATAAGGTACAGCTCGAGGAGGGCCAGAACACTAGAATCTCTTGCATCTTTATATGAGGTTTGTGTTGCATGATGCATCATCGTTATCTTCAAATCGTTTTTATTTATAGCAGTTAATAGATATTAAAAAAAAGGTTTTCTATGATGTTGCGATGGGCAATAAATTAAAGAATATATTTAATGATCACAGGAAGACGATTTAAAATCGACTCTGGAAGAATCGGCTGCTTTACAGAGGGCCTACGAAAAATACATCGATCTCGTAATCATCAACGAAGATTTTGATCAAACCTTTAGACAAGTGATCGCAGCTTTAGACGCTCTGGCCACTGAACATCAATGGGTTCCAGTCAATTGGATATATTAATCGAAAGTATGAATCGACTTAAACGAAGTTTTCGTCTTTGATAGAAGATTCTCACAAGTTTCGGATTAACAATTACGAGTGAGAACAAGTAAACTAATAATTACTGCCGATTATACGGTTAAAAACCGTTAATTTCGATAGGCTACTTAGGAGAAAATCAAGCGAAGACGATTAAAATAACGCTTGAACGATATTCGCTAACAATCATCGGATCGATTCGTTCAATCGCCATATCTGATAAGAATCGATACGTGGAACCTGAAATTTCAAAATGATGTTTACTGATTCAAAATAATATCAAATGACAGAATAATTATGATTTCGTCTTTAACATGATTATTATTAACCGGTTGCATTTATTTATTAATTTGTTATAATTATTTATGCGAATATTAAATATAGGTCCTGAAAATAGGCCATATTCTTTAAATTTATCTATAAGTAACAAACCTTTTTTGTCTCTTATAATTGGCAACGTATTGATACATTATATCTCTAATAAGATGAGCATGTGAATATGTTGGTATATCATAAGTTACTTGGAAATACCACAAGGTGTAATATTAAATATTCCCATAAAATAATTATAAACCAGCCATAAAAAAACGATCAGTATCCAAATCAATTTCGTGTTTCGAAAAGTATCGATATGATTTTCTCAACTCCGGGTTAGAACATTTCATGCCGTTGTAGGAAGTACAATCGTAGAATTAGTGTTAATATTTTTGTAAGTTTATAAACGAGATCATTTCGCCATTGTTAAAGCATTTATTCGGATTTATACCGTCTTTTAACTATAAATACTTTGCAACGTTTCATCTTGTGGTTTTTATAAAATGATGTTGTAACAAGTAGGCGAAGTCTTGTTTTTAATCAAGTTTGGTCGATTAGATCGATTAAACTTAAAGATTATACCGCCGTCCAATTATTTTTAAGATAAGATATGTTTCGTATTTTCTTTCTGTGCAGGATCACGTACTTTGTACTTCTCTTTAATCGAAAACGATCACGTTCTTTTGTAATAGGTCAAATATTAATTGTAAGATTCCGTTGATTAATTTCATTTATTATTTCCTGTTTTATATATGTATATTCTATCCAAATCGCCTTCGATGCTCATACATGCTAAATTATATTCCTAGCATATATAGTGCCTTAAAGAAAAATTCTTATTAAGAGTTTAACGCGAAGACTCACTTTTTTTTCAAGAAAAATGTTTTATGTGCGGGTTTTACGTAAGTATTAACATACATATTTTCTAATTTATAGCACACTCACGAACATACCCATAGAAATTAAAATAAAATCATTCACCTGCGTATAAGGAAATATGATGAAAGAACGAATGCATATATCGAACGGTGCGATTTTGATCGGACCAAATGATACGCAAAATCAATAAAATGTATCAAGTATTTGTTGTAGAGCAAGACTAATTTCATTTAATCCAATTTATTTTTCATCTAAATATCAATTATTCAATTTGCAAGAAGAAACGATCTATACCTTCACATTCACATTTTTTTAAAGGAAGATGAACAAGTTACATCTATCAATTAATGTAACTCTTTCGACAATATTCTCTATGTTAAAAAGTGCTAGTGCATCTTGCATCAAAAGTATTGCCAATTCTAAAAGTCTCATCGCATGAAAGTTACTTTGTAGAATAATCTAAGTTTAACAAATAAATAAAATATCGGATATATTTTATTTTCTAATATGTTAAAATATTTAAATAAATGCTCTTTTTTATTTATTTTTAATACTTTTTATGAATTCGATAACTAATAAATGAGTCGTTCACAAGTCAAATCGATTAACTCCACTTTTTAAATGTTTTTAAATTGATGTGTCAAAGTACTTGATGAAGTTTTCACTTTTTATATTCATAATAAATTTCTCTTATTTCCGTTAATTAATACCAATTAAATGGCAAAATTTTTTTGGCCATCCAATAAAAAATAATATATTTCAGTAATAACGATTATTCTAGGACTATTCTATCTTATTCACTTTATACTTAGTTAGATGAAAGCTTCGTTTTCATTTATAAACTCTAAAATGTTTATTTGAATTTATATTTTAAAGAGAATTTTACAAAGCAATTTATATTATTTCATCACATTTTTCCACTTTTTGTTTTATGAAATTAATTGATTCGGCAAGTGAGCTACTCAAATGACTAATAAATGACTAATTCGATTTACATTAATTATCAATCTACAGGTTTTTTGAACTTTGTATAATTTTAATACTCTTACCTTTATATTTTTTATAAATTTATTCTATAAATTTATTCTGTATATTACCTTTATATCTTTTATAAATTTACTCTGTCGTATAAAATTTGATGTTTCATTCAACTTTGTTCTATGTCCATTAGATGTCAGCACCAAACCTTCTTTAATATCTTTACTTAAATGTAGGTAATAAAGTACATCATACTCATTTGTTGTCTGTCATTAAAAGTTGGAAATTTCTTATTGCTTTTTTATTGATGTTCGCAGTCATGATCATTGACGAAGTATTAACTAAATATAATTATGATCTACAAGACAATTAACAAAAAAAATTAAAAAAAAAAACAAAGTTTCTTCATATTATCGTCACAGCCTACAAAGTCACTATGAAGACGGACAAAGAGTTTAAACATTAGGATGTAAAGAAAAATAATGTTAATAATATATAACGTGCACAGAAACGGTAAAAATAGATTTCCGCTGATAGGAAGAATACCTGAGTAAAGAAAAGACACCAAAGAATCTCTGCAAAAGGATTTTGAAATACATCACCGAGAGGACGTTTTATTACAGTTTTCATCCGCAGATTAGCCCCTTTGGAACCATCGATACTCGATTCAGGAACTTTATAACCCTCATAAAAGTATCTATTTGGTGTTTGCGACTGGACCGACTAGACCGAAGAAACTCGAACAAAAAGGTTTCTCGTCTGCGTATCCTTACGGAATTTTTCTCAATATACGTAAAACGATGTTACGTTTCGGGGTCCAATTACGCCCGACTGCCGACCAACCTTCCTCTTTTCATCTTCTAAAAGAAGCTGACCCATCCCCTTTTTCACTTCTTCCTTATCCCGATTTGTTTCTAAGGTAGATGCCACAGATAAAAGGACAGAGATAGTAACTGTTGTTCTTGAAAAAGAATTTTCTCCTGTAGAGTGCATTATAGTAAATTAAAAATATTTTCTTTATTCCACATAGTCACGTATTAACGTTAACGAATTTCAGTGAAAGTTCGCTAAAAACTAATGATATTATTTCGAACCTTATCTATAAAACGATTATTTTTATTAAATCTTACAATAATCTTTAATATCCTTAACTTGAAATCCTCAGTGAAAATATTTAGGCACGATATATGTGTCTTCTTCCTATCTCTTAAACTCTCCCCCATCTTTCTTTCTCTATCTACCTTTCTCATTCGTTTCAAGATACTTGTTTATCTCACGATCAAAGTCATCTTCAAAAAGAAAGAAAAAAATATCATAGCCGAAACGGCGTGACACATAATCACGAAAAGTTCAAGTCGAGCGAAGGTATGAAAGAAAAAAAGTTGAAGGTGGAGGAGGAAGAGGATATGGATGGGTGGGGAGGTTGGTCGGTTCGTTTGCAGCATCACGGTCGTCGAAGAACCGGGGGATTGGTTTCAGGGGATGAAGTGGTCTGGGGTCGGACATCGATCTGGTAGTTAACTTCAGGGCTCCCGCGGGACTCGTTGGTACCTACGTAGCTTTACCGCTTTTTAGTGTGCGTTCTTGTGGATTTCTATGTTTTCTACGTTTATACGTTTATCTACATGTACATGTGCGACTGGATAGCCATGGCATTCATTGCCGTCAGCTAGCTATCCGCGCTGGTACTTAAAATATTCCGCATTACATACGTTTATAGGTTTTTATTTATGTATACGTGATATAACAAAATCGTTGAATGGATTTGAAAAGTAAATGAGAAACGTCCTCGAAAATATTTATTTTAGATAATACGAAAATAAAAATGGGAAGGTGTGTTAAAAAAATAGTGTTAAAAAAATATGAAATCTCGTCTATTTAAGCGTTTAATAAGTAAACTTCACGTAATGCTTCATGATGCATTACGTATCAGATTTTTTAGTTAACAAGAAAGAAAGAATTTTTTTTAAGTATTAAATATAGTGTATCATTTTTACGCTTAAAATTTTTTATAATAAAATCACAAATCATTACATTGCTAGATTTCAACACTTAGCAACTAAATGTGTAAGACTTTAATGAATAATTTATAACACGTTATATTCTCTTTCTTTTTCTTATGCATTTATATACAATAATTATGAATCGGAATTTTCTTATTATTGTCCCAAACATCATTGGAAATTTCTATTTCTAATAATGAGAATAACTTACTTTTTATATAAATAACAATTTATTTGCTTTCCAAGGTTAAGAACAGCACATTAAAATTCATAATTTAAAATCCAATGCGAGAGCATTTCGGCGTTAGACTCTTGTCTTATTGCTGAAACATTCTAACTACACGTGTTATAAATTACATATCAGAGTCTTACATATATTAATGTCTTATATATATCTATATACAGAGTTTACACATATAGTTGCAAAGTGTGTTCAATTATTTTCCTATTTTTATTGCAAATAACTCCACCAGATCCTATCTTCCACGCGTGCTTTTCTTTCTTCCAAAGTAAGTGCTTCCGGATTTTTTAATAATTTTTGTTCCATTTCTTCCCGTTTCTTCATTTGTTTTCTTTGTTTTGCTCGTCTGTTTTGGAACCAAATTTTGACCTGTTAACATCGGAAAAGAATATCTATTTGAAACGATCATTGTAATTAACAAAATTTATATATATTTATATCAATGATATTCATTACGTGATATTCAACGATATAAAATTATCGACAACTATTCAATTTTTATTGTTTGAACTATTGATGTGTTTCTTCTACGATTTCTTTAATTATCGTGATATTTTTCAAATGATAAACAGGTATTATATTATAAATTATAACTCTAAAAAATTACCTGGCGTTCAGAAAGATTAAGAGAGCTAGCGAGTTCTGTTTTACGTCGGATCGTAATGTAACTATTAAAATGAAATTCCTTTTCGAGTTCCAGTCTTTGATGATCTGAGTAGACCACTCTGTATTTGTCTTTGGTCCGAGTTTTCCCTGAAGAAGAAAGAAATACAATATAAAATAACTGTCGCTGAACTACACGTTTCTCTTATTCGTTGTTCGATTCAAATCAATTACAACTAAGTATATTACAATTAAGTTAAAGAATATTATAAAATCTGTTAGTATATTAGTATGTCATATTATAGTTGGTATATTATAAATTTACGCACATTATTCTAATAATAAAAAATAAACGAAAGAATAAATCATTGAAATAACGAAAAACCACGGGTACATATATTCTTAGAATAGATTCGTCGGCTAGAAGATAACAAAACGTTATCGCGAGTATCGTGAAAACTTCTTTATCCCTTTCGCTGTATTACTATCGTTATTAAACTATGCGATAAGGATTCATTGCGGATAGTTATATTGATACTGAAAAAAAAATAGAACCGAAAAAGAAAAAAGTAAAAATTAATTTTCAAGCTACTAATTATCCTATTCGTTCGATAAACAAAACAAACAGGTATTTTACCGTACAGGAAAATTTTTGTTAGTTTATAAAATGAAAGAATATAGAAGAAAAACAAAGAAGGAAGTCGACTATGGTATTGAGTACGATGTGTAAATATCTTTACGCGACGTGGCGTTGTAAGAAAACCGATTACATTCGTATGGAATACGGAATGGAAGAGAGTGCTATAGTAAGAGCAGCTAGGTATAGAAGGACCAGCTGAAAGAGAGAGAGAGAGAGAGAGAGAGAGAGAGAGAGAGAGAATATAAGAGGAACAGAGAGGAAAGAGAGACCGATTAGATAAGGCTAGCCGGCAAGATCAAAGGCGTGCACATTAATCCACCACTCCTCGATAAGAGGACTCGAGGTCTTCGAAGCATCACGAATAGGCTTCGACCTTAAATTTTTTGACCGTTCAAATAGGTGGATCCAGTATGGCTGTCTGACACACTAAATTTCTTGCTAAAAAAAATAATAAATAAAAAATATCCAAAACAAATTTTACTTAAAGATTAAAATGTATTACTTTGTACAATGAATAACATTAAATGACAACATCAGGTGTAATGATTCATTATCTAAATGATGTTAAATAAACATCACCATCACCATTATTATTATTATATATTTTTTTTCTTATAGTTCGTCCACGCCACGTGATGAAGAAATGATATCGAAGGATTTGTGCCTTTAATGTTATATTAACTTTAAGCAGATATACTCTCCTTGTGAGATACGATTTAAGCCAACGAAAGTACGTTTAGGGTATATTAGGCTTACGGAATTTCAAGTTTTCGAATCTCTATCGGGATTACGAGAGATCGTTATCGAAACGTAAGTATAACAAGCCTCCTATCTCATATCTATGATGGCTTTCTATCCAGAATCACGGCAAACGTACGAAATTCCTCGTAATGCAAGGAGACTTAAAAAAAAAAAGAAAATAAAAAGCAAAGAATGTAAGTATGTATCTAACTATCGTTGAACCGACGACAATGACGTTGAAATCATGATTCTGAAGACGATAAATCCTTCCCTTTGACGTTTACGCATATTCTCAAAATCTGTAAATATTTAACGACGTTTAAAGAGTGATCGTCTACGGCTTCATTCGATATGCTGCACGTAAACACATATGTGAAATATTCGTAAACCGTTATCGAAAGACAGACTTTATCTTTAACGATCGTAATCGAAAACGAAAAAAATTCCAAGTTAGCATATAACTGTGTCACTTTGAATTCGTCGTTTCATTTTTTCTTTTTCTTTATTTTCTATATCTAAAACTTTCGAGTTTTTTATTTTTATATACAAACGCCCGTGCAAAGAAATGACAAAAAAGAAAGAGGAAAGAGTCAACGTGGACGGTGTCGAGAAGGAGTTTGTTGTTTCACAAGATTCGACTTCCACAAACCCGACCAATTTCCACGAAATGTAACACCTGAACTTTTCAGATCCGAAAACGTTTTTTTGGTTTCTCTCTGGAGACTTGCATGACACGGACGTGGTTGTTTGAAAGGGCAGAAGAAAGAGAGAGAGAGAGAGAGAGAGAGAGAGAGAGAGAGAGAGAGAGAGAGAGAGAGAAACAGACAGACAGATAGAAATATAGAGAAAGAGAAAGAGAGTGAGAAGCTAGTGAGTCGTATCAACATAGTCCTGTGTGAGAGTTGCGTGACTCAGTAAGGGATTACCGTCGGCCTTTTTCATCTTTCGAACTCTGAACACTTCGTGACGATTATCCATCGACCCGTCAAGATTGTCGACGATTGAACCACCACCATAGCCGTACTATTATCGAATCGTTCTGAATATCATTATAATTGTAAAGAGTATTTCCTTCCGCAAACGGAATATTTATTTCTCATTTGTACGTTACAAGTGTATCACTTGCTAACTCTTTGTCTCGTTTTTACAGCAACGCAGCCGTGGAAAAATTATGAAATTCGGTGCTAGACACCAACGATAAGGATACATCCCGGTCGTTGATACCAGAAGTCTTGGATGGAAGAATTTTAAAGGTAGTGTTTGTGAAACGTATACGCAAGAACGTCGTGCTTGTTTATTCGTGGATTACCGGCTGGTGTACATTTAGAATCACGGACATAATTTTATGATCCTCTTCGTTTTCTTTTTTTTTTTCTTTTTTCATATTATTCGCGCTAAGGGATCTTACAGAACGTAGTTACACCTTTTTTCGGGGAGGAGTGAATGGAGAGAGAAAGAAGTGATATCTTATAACGAAATCTACGATATTAATTACATTAATTATTCTCCATTTGTCATTAACTGATATGCTATCAATTTAAGTAATCATTCATGTACGTCTTGTGGATCTTTGAATATGTAAAGAATTTCATAATCTTTCACTTTGAATATCGAGAATCATCGAAAGGAGATCAAGGCGAATCGTATCGCGATAAAAATATCTGGTTGGAAGTGCAGCCGTGAGAAAGAAAGAGAGAAAGAGAAATGTGGACGAGATGACTGAAACGTGCTGGTGTTGCGTGTGATAAGAGAGAAAAAGAAAGATAGAAAGAGAAAGAGAGAGAGAGAGAGAGAGAGAGAGAGGGAGAGAGAGAGAGAGAGAGAACGTAGAAAGACAGTCGAGGGAGAGAAGAAAGTACGCTCGTGGGACCCGTTGCCACCCCATTATAGCATTTGCTCTTCCATTTCGAACTACGAAATGGCCAAAGCGCGTGCCCTGCTTTCCCTGCCAAGACTGAATCCACCTCCGTGTCTTTTCAACCCCTCGCGGAACTCTCCGACGTTCACGCATCTCGCCGGGGTCCTATTCGTCAGTGGCATCACAATTACTCGTATTGTGCCATCTCACATTTGTATACGAGTAGATATGTTTCAAATAGCCCCAGGAGTTATGAACCGAGAGGATTCTTTTCGATAATCTCGTGGAATGTTTCTGTGAAACGTTATACGCTTTGCAATTGACTGGACTGGATATAAATGAAAGCTATTAAACGAAAGAAAGAATACGTATATTGTTTGTTATTATATAATACAAGATGATACCTACAATTTTAATTTCGATTTCTTTACGTATCTGCTGTAGATAAAAAATATTTGGAATAGAAATTCATTATTAAATATAGATTTATATTATTTTTCTTGCATAATATAATAGTCATTTTTGTATCGATATTTTTGTCAATCAATTCCAACTTTTCTAGTTTTCGTATAATGTTGAAGAAAAAATAAAAAAAAAAAAACTAAAATATAAGAGTATTTGGAATATAAGAATTAAAGTGTATTATTTTTGGAGGTAAATGCGATATAATTTTTTCGCAAGAAGTTCCTTTTGCAATCATTATCATGAGGAAAGCATATAGTTTCGTTATAATTGTTAAGAATAAAATCTTTCAATTCTGTTTGAAATTCTGCACAAATCATTTCTCTAAATTCAAGTATTTGTGTCGGTCTGTCTATACGTAAATTTTTTTCAACTATAATATATTAATATATTGGCTAGTTCAAAGATAATAAAATCTTTCATACAATGCCTCTACTATCGTGGAAATAATTATTCCTAAAATTTCAGACCAATCGCTTGAAAATGTTTAAACAAGCTCCCGTTTAATCATAAATCACTTCAGATTAAAAATTAAGGAAATAACTGAATCAATCTCATTTCAATTTTACAGATTACTTTTATAAGATATGAAAATGTTTCGTTTAACACGTTCTTTGGTAAGCCATTTTTGAGTACGTTTAATTTTTAGGCCACGTGTATCGCTAACGATACGCGTTATAAAGTTTGAAAAATCTTTAAAAATAATCTATTCTTTCGCTTGTTGTAAACCGAAAATTTGTTATTAGTAGAGTAAATATTGATACTATGAAATGCAGAATATATAACAAAGAAATAAGTATTTCATATTCAAAATAAGTAGGAATAAGAAAAAACTTGTTCTTTTTTTAATTTCTTCCTCTTTCAATTACTTTTTAATTTCCTTTTAATGTTCTTTATTAATTCCACAACTTATACCCAATAAATGTATATCTCTAGCGATTAATTTTTATGGCAAAGCAACGCTTGTGTATTAATTGTCGATGTTTATTGTATGGCCTTTTCCTAGTAAATGTTTTTATAATTTAATCTTCTTTCTGTCTTTGTTTTTTTTTCACGATAATGCAAATATTTAGCCAGGCAATTGCAAAGTAAATGCTTGTAACGAAAGAAAACTGTATTGCGCAACTGACAACTCATCACTACGCCGTATGTATCGTTATCGGCGTACGGCTTAACAAGTATTGCAAACATCATCATAGACTATAAAATAGTAATACCAATAATTGGTTTCTTGCATTTTATCAGTCAATGGCAAAAATATCATTTAGCCTGAAAATGAAATTCATTATTTATCGAAAACGATCCACGCGACAAGGAACTGGTTAACACTTTCGCTCTGATGGAGAAATAAATACACCCTCAAAGAGTAATTAAGTACAAAAAGCGTATAACTACTATGTTATTTTACAGTATGTATATATATACACGCGCGTCAACTATATGTATACATACTATATTATATTTTACTTCACACTTCTGCGTATAAAATATTGTTGTCAACTAAGTATTCAGCAACATTGGATGGATTAGACAATAGATTATCATATGAAATAATAAGATATATAAATATTTATAGATATAGGGTAATTCTGGATATAATAACCTTGTGGTTGAAACGATTCGATTTTGTAAATATTTGATAGATACGATTTGATTTTCAAATACTTTTAGTGATAAAACTGACGAATATTAACAAAACTTATGAACAATATTCTTTGATTGTTTTCAATTAATAATTTAGATAAGCTATATATGTAATATAGAAATTAAATATTCTCAAAAATTTTCTGCTTCTTCATTAAATCATAATTCATTAACAATTAATCAAAACATAATATATAATAAAATTATTATAAACATAATAATGAATTTTTCTGAATACAGTGCATCAATATAGTATTTAAAGATTATATTTATATTCATGCAATGAGATATTAATATAACATTATTGAAAAAACAAGTGAATCATCTGATCAAGTAAAAACTCTCGTGTTAGATAATAAAGCACAAATTAAAAAATGTTACGGAAAATTCATTTTCGAATGCAAATATTTTATATTTCTTAGCCCACGAATTTGAAGAAAGTTTTGAGATAATACTGAAGGAGATAATACTGAATGTGTCGAGTGTAGAAAAGTGTTCAGCTGTGCATCGCAACAAGACGTCTGAATTCAACGTGTGAAATGTGATAAGTGGTTTCACCAAGTACATTCAACATTTTAGGATTTATGTGATCCTTCTTGGGAAGTTTTATACAAGAGAAAGAAATAATTTTTTTCCCGTTATTTGTTTAAAATATTTTTTTTTTATGTGGACCATGATACATCCTGAATCACAGGTCTTTTATCTGAGAATCGGTTCCTTTTTTTTATAAATATATAAGATTGCTTTTTAGTTTTATCTCGATATTGTAATATCTCATGTATTTACTTTCACGAATAAATTTTCCTCTGGATATCGATTAAATTTACAATGTACTAAAGTTTAAAAAAAAAAATTAGCCATCAATTCCTTTATATTTTATTACCCTATAAGAAAAATAACAACAAACTAAAAAATAAATTTCAAACTAAAAAATAATGACGATATACAATGCTGTTTTCGAAAGCAATTTTTATCTCTTTACGTGAATAATTCAGCAACAAACAATAATTAAGTTCGAAAATATATTATTTATACTAAGCCAGGTAAGAGAAGAAAATAGAGATATTATTGCCTTCAATGCTATGTTGATTTATTTACCGTACCGTGTATTGAAACCATTTCCAAAAAAAATTGATTACTATTGTTGTTTTTTCATTTTTATAATTTTATCACTTTGCAATTAAAAATATTATATATAGATTAAAAGTAAGAAACATATTATAATACAATTATTTCCAGAAAATAATCAGATATATGTTATAAACTTTATCGTAAAGTTTGGAGAATAGAAAATTCTATCCTACGTCGTAACTAACTTGTGCGTCAATATCTCAATGTCGAGTCGTCGGCGATGCGCACACAATTTATAGCAGTCACATTTTCTTACAAACATATAACCGGAATAAAAGGATTGAAATTGCAAATAAATTGAAAGGTTATTTGCAAAATGATGAAAGTTATTTACAAAACCGTCTTTTTTAATGCTAAAAATGAGCAAAATTGTTGGTTTCCA
Organism: Dolichovespula saxonica; assembly: GCA_911387935.1. NCBI lineage: Eukaryota > Metazoa > Arthropoda > Insecta > Hymenoptera > Vespidae > Dolichovespula > Dolichovespula saxonica. The sequence continues at coordinate 12,633,782 of OU426994.1, read as the reverse complement.
TACCATCGAAACTTTACAAATAGATATTTACATCAAAATTATAAAATTACCGAATTAATAATTAAATTACCTTATTAACTTATTAACTCGTTACTAGCTCGTAAAAGTATAATTTGCTTCATATTCCTAAAAAATTATACATCTTAATTCTTCATTTTACAGGATTCATTGATTTATCAAAAGTTTCTTGTTACCGTTCATATCATTTTATTATCAATCGAAATAAATGTCATACTATCACGATTACTGATCGAAAATCTACATGATATTCAGGACAATGGCAACGTACGGAATTTTGTAAAAATATATAATCCTTAACCGAAAAGGATTAATCGTATTTATTTTCCACCGACTTTTTTCCTTTCAAAACGAACTCGAAGAAGTGTCGACAATTTTGAAAATGGCTTTTACCGAAGAACTAAAAATCTTAACCTAGCATAACAATGAAGATATAGCTTTAAATTTCAAAATTTACACAGAAAAATTTTAATAATAACTATCTCCTTTCTTTTCTTTCCTTCACTTAAATAGATTTGACAGTTAGAAAAATACTTGAAACTATTTTTCTTCAACTTATTATGGTACATTAATGGTTTCAAAGATTATGACTAATGTCATATCCGGTGTACAGAGTGTATTTACTATTTGTATATATTTGTATATATTCTTTATTCAGATATCGATGAGAGATATCAAAAAGAATCTCGAACATGACCGACGGTGAAAAGCTAGTAAAGTAAAAATTTAATAAACGCATTAAAAATTAGATCTCCCCTCAGACAAGACGAACGATTAAAAGTTAGAAAAGTAACGAATTTAAAAAATAAATGAAATTAACTTTTATTTTTAGCAAAAGAAATCATTGTTAAAGGTTTGTTTTAAGGATTAAGTTAAAACACTATTGATTAAATATAACTAAATAAACGAATAAATAAACATATATAAATTGACATAACTAATTAAACATAATTAATTAAAGATTAAATTTAAAACACAACGTGACCGTCAATGAAGGATGAATAAAGTTAACCTTTCAAAATCACTTCCGATTTTGATTATTTTGCCTTTTCTTTCCAATGATATATTTCGAAAGTAAGTTGCTCGTACCTGCTTAAATCAATTAATAAATATCTTTTGATAGAATATGGAAGACCTACTCGAGATTAAATTCTTGATAAATTCTTATCAAATGATATTTGATCTTGAAATTATCTTGAAAAATTGTCTTCTATATTTATATCACAGAAATCGATCTTTGAACTATACAATAAGTATCCTTTGAATTTTATTTGATCTCTCAATCTACCTTCGCTTTCCTAGTAAACAACTATAAAATCCATTAGAAACGAAAATGGACGACGTGATAATATATTGATATAAAAGTTAATACAAAATGACTTTAAATAGACAAATACTTTACAAAGTTAATTAAATCATTCTTCTATCTTTTATAATGCTCGATGTTGTAATGTGTTTGTGTGTGTTATAACAATAAGAATAAAGGATATATCTACTACGAAAAATCATTTACATATTGATATTCGACGATATAAAAATGTTTAGCGATCCCTATTGCGTTACAGTCACAATCAAAATCATAAATGATTTAAAACCTACCGTAACGACGAGTTGCGTAATAAATTAGCACGAGTTTACATACGCCGAGTCCCTACTTTAATAAAACAGCACGTACAAGCATCTATCGTGGTTAAAGCAGAAGAAATATTATTGTAACGTCGGTCTTCTCTCCTCCATAAAGGGTTAACGATCTCTCTATTCGATGGAAAACATTCATAGTCTCCTCTGTTCGCGATGTTTGATTACAGCGAGATACCAAAATGGCGGCTGCTACCCGATTCAAAGATCGAGTACATATACATATATATATACATATATATATATATATATATCGACGTACTCAAAGAAAAAAAAAAAAAGAAATATTCGCGGCGAACAAAAAACGATACTTCTTGTCTGCTTGTCTGCTCATCTGCCCATCCGCTTTTCCAAACAAAAAGTAGAGGACAAATGATTTGCTACATCGGCAGGTATACGAGCGTACAAGTTTTAAAAACGAAAATCATAATACTGTTTTGAGCCGTGCGATCCGATGTTATACGATGCAGCGACCGCCTGCAGTATAACCATAAAATGCAGATAATAACCGTTGGAAGGAATCGGAGGGTCGCACGGTCATGAAAATATGCTGTCTAAGAAAACGAAGACAGGAACGAAGAAGTAAAAAAGACCAGGTCTAGAAAGTGAAAAAGAAAATAGAAAGATGAACAAGAGATGGAGATAGAAAAGAAAAGGGTGAGAAGATCTAGGTAATCGCGAACGATTCAGTTGCAATGCGGTACACGCTTTTTCGTGTACGCCGAAGAAGAGAAAATGTACCTAAGTACTTAAATGATAATCACGGAATGAAAATAAATGTAAAAAAAGACATCGTATAAAGAAAATCATTAGATCGAAAGTATGAGTTATTACTGTGGTATTGCCAACTAATTAAAATGTTAATTGAATCAATTAATTCGATAGGAAAATAATTATAATTTTTGTTAATATAATTTAATTCAAAATATTGTTCGCTTAGAGAAAATTTAATTCTTATTTTCTAAACATAAAATACAAAGCACATGTGCACACTTCGAGCCAGTAATTTTACAAGTCTATCACATCGATAAATATTAAAAAAATTAAAATCCATCCATAGAATATGCCATAACCTTTCTCCATGCAACGCGAAAATGTACGTAATTCCAATTGAATTAGAGAACGTTTTCTCAATTACGTAAAACGAATATAATAAAAACAAAAAGGAAATAGAAATGAAAACGGTACGATAATTATTAATAAGATTTTCGTACCGGTGCCGTCGAGGGTGCAGAACTCGTGAAGCGTCGTAGCCTGACTCGCATTGCAGGCCGTGGCTACGTCACACACTGCAACAGTACAGGATCAACTCGCAGAACTAGGACAAATCTCGTAAAATTTATTTTAAATTTCACGAAATTGCGAGGATTTGTAAGAATCAAGAAAAGAAGAAAAATAATAACAGAAAAAAAGAACACGGTGTTAGCTGTATGACCTCTCTCATAAGACGTAAATACGTATACGTTCGATGTAAATCAACCTACACACTGTGTATTTCTCCGCTCTTAACACACTACTGTATAACCTTGAAAAATTATTTACGGACGAATTTTTCAAAAGTTATTCGATCGATCATCGCTCACGGAGATTTCTCAGTTTAAATCCTACATAAAAATATTTCTAAAGTATTGATTTTTTCCCAAAAGGACAAGACTCTCTCTCTCTCTCTCTCCTTCTCTATCTTTCTCTCTCTCTCTCTCTCACCTTCTCTTTCTCTCTCTCTCTCTCTCTCTCTCTCTCTCTCTCTCTCTCTTTCTCTCTCTCTCTCTCTCTCTCTCTCTCTCTCTCTCTCTCTCTTTCTCTCTCTCTTTCTCTCTCTCTTTCTCTCTCTCTCTCTCTCTCTCTCTCTCTCTCTCTCTCTCTCTCTCTCTCTCTCTCTCTCTCTCTCTTTCTCTCTCTCTCTCTCTATGGTCCAGTAAAATATCGAAGTTTACTAGAGACGAGAGAGACCAGAGATTATCTTACAAATATTTGAAAGCAATTAGATGTTTGCCCATCTGTTACTGTGTTTACATTATTTCCCGTATCTAGTCCGCCCAGACGTATTTATAATCATACGTATATACGTGATATGGTCGAGGTCTTTTCTCTTTCTTTCTCTCTTTTTCTTTCTAAATTCATTAATTATAGAAACAATTGTACGTGTTGCAAACTTCACAAACGCTTTTCTCATATTATTTTATTGCTTTCTTATAATACAGAAACTATCCCGAATTATCATTACCTATTATGATAACTATTTCATCCTTGGCAAATTTTAATCCCCGGATTGGTTCGATCGTTTCTTTAGGCGATATCGAAACGTGAGATAAGATAAAAAAACAAACAAAAAGCAGCACGAGAAACAAATAAAGTGTTAGGAGGAACCTTGGAATAACAAATTCGCCAGAAATTGAAATATGTTTTGAATTTTCAAATTACTATTCCTTGAAGACGTATTATTTACCTTTGTAATGTCATCGAGATAAATAAATATTAGGCAGATACAAAAAAACTTAACGGTGTATCACATTTAAACAGAAGTATCGATAATATTCGAAGAATTTTAATCTTTCCATTTGTGCTCTTAATTTAATATATCTGCTTATCGGTACTAATGAAAAGTATTTTATTTGAATTAACGTTATCGATCATGTATGATGTCGATTAAATTTGTCATAATAAATTCTTTGAAGAAATTTGTTAGGACAAAGAACCTCCTTTGAATTCGATCTCTATCCCAACTTTATAGAGTGAAAGGTTTTGCAGAATGAGAGATTAAGATATGATAAATTAGGAAATGATGAGAGATGTACAAAGAAGAAAAAAGTAACACGAACCTGGGTTCGGTTGACTTTGATACGACAGTTTTCTCATCCACTCGAACGGACTCCTGTTTATTCCCGGTTTTGAGTTATTCTCCTTATTACTGTTTGTGCTCTGTGTGCTGTTTGCGCTGTTTGTGCCATTTTGACAACTGTAGCTATTATTGTTCTCTGGTGTTACAGATTGCGCACCAGGACTGCTGATTTCGCTTCCGCTAACAGTAGTAGGTGGACTCAGCGGACCGGTCCAAGAATTTATACCTGTTTGATTCACTTGTTCTTGCTGTTGAATTGGTGACCTTTGAGGCGGAGGTTGCTGAACCATCGGCGATCTCTGTAATGGGACTTGGTGGTGATGGTGGTGAATCTGCTGCTGCAACGGTTGCTGTGGTTGTTGCTGCATCTGTGGTTGCTGATAAGTCGCATGATGCTGGTATTGGTAATGTGAAGCGTAATGATGTGTGTGAGGATGAGCCGACCAGCCCGTGAAAACATCCGTGTGATCGAAATATTGTGATGATCCGGTATTTTGATGGTGATGGTGAGTCGTCGGTTGGGGATGTCCATGAGTGTAACCTGTGTACCAGTATTGTTGTGCGGAATCAGTTACAGCTACCGCGGCCGCTGCTGCGGCCGCAGCTGCATGCTGTTGTACTTGTTGCGTGGGTGGATGCTGCTGGATTTGCTGCGGATATCCCTGTTGTGGCGGATATTGTTGTTGCTGACGATAGACGATATGATTGTAATATGGGACCATACCGATGCCAGTGAAATCCGTCATTATGATGATTTGTTAGCAACAATCAAAAGTTTTTGCAACAAAGATGAAGAAATTAAAATCACTGATCAAATCGTTATTTCGTCCAAGTAATTTGTTATTCTTTTATAGAAACACGGAACAACTTCAGAACGTTTTTATTTTTTCCTGTCTCTTTTGTGATAATTATTTACGTCTTTAAGAAATATATATCAAGGAAATTAAATAGTTTATCATCACACGTTTAGGACGATCTACAACAAAAAACTTTCACCGTTCACACACACACACTATACACTATTATTTTTCTGTATTCACGAATAAATATTGAAACTCAACATTTGAACGATTTCCTCTACTATTTTAAATAATCAGCAATAAAAACGAGGAAACGTTTATACTATCTGCCAAGAAAAATAATAGATAACAACGAACGATATAGGAGAAATAGTAAACGATAAACGATAAACGATAAACGATAAACGATAGACGAAGACAATAGACGATAAACGATATTGTCAATGATGTTGCACGGTTATAAGTGATGCTTTACTGAGGACCGGATCGACTCATCTGTAAGAAAGAAGGGTTCGACCGTTTTATAGAGGATGCCGCCTACATCGACGCTCAATCCCCACCACTTCGAATCAACCAATCCGATTGCTCTCTGCCTGTCGACCAACCGAAATGGCGCCTAATGGACGTCCCGACGGCCGTACGATAAAGAGACTTGCCAGGCGGACCCCACGCCTCTGCCACCACTACCACTACCATTACCACGCACTGTTGACGATTGCAACGTTTCTCTTATTTCAAAACAATTCACGAAAGACGTTTCTCTTATTAGAATCAATATTTTTAACAAAATTAACAAATCGATGGATATTTATATACTTTTCTTTTCTTTTCTTTTTTCTTTTTTATAATTCCATAACATCAACTCATTTTAACTATCTCTCTGAATTTCAACTTTATATTCATTTACTTCATCCGCATATCTTGGATCTGAACATTATTACCTATACAAATAAGTATAATAAATTTTTTAATATTATAAGAAACCGATAACATTAGTAGACTAAATGTAAAATATTGTGCGAATAAAATAGCAACATATTCTAAATATTATGTTAATCAACCGTATATCTGTTTATAGTGGTTCCATCCAAATTTTTTTGTTAAATCGAATTTTTATAAGATAATATGTTTGTTAATTGTTAACTAGCGAAGAAAAATATTCGACATAATATTTTATACCTTGACTTTACGCTGTTACTTAATTATTTATATTATTCGAAAGTTTTTATTTCATAACATTCAACTCAATAATTAATTTAGACGTCAACATTGAGGAATATATGGCGTTATCGACAAATTAATAAGAAAAATTCAAATAATCTGAATTATTAATTGCGTTATCGATAGATCTGATTTTAGATATAAATTCAGACTGAATAACTAACCAAGCCGAATTATTATTAGGAATACACATAAATCGCCAATCTATTTTGATAACTAAATTAAATTTAGTTGGACTTAAATCTCTGATAATGGAATGGATTTGTTTTGAACAAGTATATTTATACCTAAACTATGCGTGACATTGAGGAAGATGATATAGCTCTGATACAAATTATTTTCAATTATTAAAACTGAGTTAAGCAATTAGAACAATGATATAATGAATCGTTAAAAAAACGGCCAGCTTTGATCATCAAAAAGCGTTTCATATTGCAACGTTATAATACCACATCTTATATAGCAAAAACAATAAGAAAAAAATAAAGTTCCTTGGTTGGGAAGTTTTACCACATCTACTATTTAAATTATTTATTTATTTATTATATTATTATTAATGGCATAATTAATCATAATATAATAATAATTACAATCTATGGAATATTTATCATTTATTTACATCTATGGAACATCCTATAAAAAAATAAAAGATCTCGAAATGAAATCAATGTTTAAATTCATCCCGAAATATTTTATAATTTAATACATTTTTATGAGATAGGAATTGAAAAATTACATAAAAGATGATAAAATATCGTGAATAATTATGGCAAATATGTAATTCATTATGGAAAAATTGATTGAAAAAAATAACTATTTACATGTGAGCTTAACTTAGAAATACCTGATTGATTAGAAATACCTAATCCGGTACTTCTAATATAAATTACGATCATAAAGAGAGATCATAAATCTTCAGATCAAAATTCACGGCCGAAAATTCTTTATTTATTGTAGATATAAATAAGATCGATAATCATTGTTAATAGAATTTACCTATAGATTTCCGTAAGCATGCCATGTACAGAATGAGATAGCTATTATACACAATCTATATGTCTTCGATTACTTCTTCAAATCCCTAAATCATAATACTATAATTGATAAATTAGACATTACATCATGTTAAATTTAAAACTTTTTTTATTTGATAAAAATTATATATTAAGATTGCATTCATTCAGAGCTTAACCACTTATTAATTATTATCTTTAATAATTGTCGTGAATTAACATCGAATTGGATAGATCAATTTCAAATCCAACTATCCCGATAATCAACTTTCCCATCGAAGAAAATAAAAACGAATATTCCAAAACGATCTATATTCATTTCATCTTATCTTCTATCTATTGAGTCTTTTCTAAGGGAAGATAGATTGACAGGAAAGAGTTTCAGAAATTCCATATATGCGATAGTATCGATATGAATATTAAATCACGGCAATGGCAAAATGTTACGATGTGAAAAGTCTATTGCATAGATTGTAGAAGCAGCAGATAATCTTTCGGCATAATGGCAGCTGACAGAACCACCGACAATGTCTTGTGTCACAATATTGACTCTTTTGCAGCCACCACTGGCGGTCCCTTAAGCCCATTTTGCTTGCCGCTTCGTAACGCTCCGCCTACGGTTGCTCTATACTCTCCCCCTCTCCCCCTCACTCTCCTTTTCTTTATCCCCGTACTCCTCTACGCATTCTTTTTCTCTCGGTCGTTTCTTTCTCCTTCCATCCGGACCTAACTTAATCCCCTGTCCTTTACAATCATGTCTGCTCATGCGCGACATCTCTGATTGTCAACAAGTCATCTTAATTAGTCAACAGACGATAATCAAGCAGTAATAACGTAATTAATCTTTCTCCATTCCTTTGGTTCCGTTAAAATCTTTAGATTCGTTAAAAAAAGAAAAAAATCATTTCGATAGATATTTGCATGTGAAATTTTATTTTATATTAGTATATAAAATATGTTGCTGTTTTATGCGTCGAAAGTATGTCAAAAAAAGGAAGAAAAATAAAAATTTATTCGTTTTACTTTTCGTCCAACACCATTTAATCGTTTTCTATATTTTCTAAATTTTATATAACAGAACTATCCAAATTTTAAAATTCTCTCTTTAAATCATTATGATTAAAACGAAAGATTTCTTGTTTATCACAGTAGTATTTCTTTAATTATTATATATTACAATGTATACAATGTCGTGGCATTCCAAACGACCATTATATGATGACAGTATGTTATAAAAAGAAAGGACAGAAACGTGTCCATTGCGAATACTGACTGATCATTTTGTCGCTTTATTTTATTGAAGAAGATATCGTGAAAGCAAAAACAAGAGGAAAGAAGAAAAGTGAAATTCTTCTATAGTTCCTTTAAAAACTGTACCAGCTTCCTTCCTATCCAAGGTTGACGGCAGTCATGTTAAATCACCTCAATTATTTACTCTATGACTTTCTAAGAGGCGAAAATGTTTACAGCATTATGCTGATAATGCGATGAAAAAATTTCTCTCTCTCAGCAGATGGCAAATTTTATCTCGGACAACAAAAAAAGAAGAAAAAATAGTAAAATAGAAAAAATCCACATAACCATTTTATTGCACTACTGCTTTCAAAGCGATATCACAAAATTATCGAGATTATCTGTAAATAATACGCACACTTTATGAATACAACGAATTATCACACCATAACTCTAAACCATGTCAAAATGTTTAGATTAGATGGGAAAAAAAATCAAAGTCGTTTTTTCACTTTAATCATTAAGCATACCGTTCATTCTCGCATCTTAATTCTACATATACGATCAATTAAATTTGCTACTAATGAACTATAACTTTTGCTTATGCTTACAAATAAAAAAATATATCAGAGAATATCTTTTTGTTAGTCATATTTACATGACGGCTTAAACTCAAAACTGATATGGGTCTACAGGTTTATTTGAAATAACGCTTATCGTTGCATGTTCTTGACAATTATGTTTCCGCTTCATAAAATATTATTGTTATGAACAATATCGGAAGTATATATATATATATATATATATATATATATATATATATATATATATATATATATATATATATATATATATATATATGAACATTATTAAGATGTTTACAGAGTTATCTAGTAAACTTCACCTACATTATCGACCATAGATTTTAAAACAAATTACTATATACTATAATTACTTCTTACGAAATATTTTGGACTTAACTACGTTATAATCATTCGTAATAAAACAATTAGCACATACTTATCTTCCCGTCGAGCTGGAACATAGTGTGTTACGCTCTCTGAAAGTACACACAGTCCGTAACTTTTTAAATCTCTTTTCTTCCTTTATCCTTAAACATTTTACATCCGTGTAGGGCAATTCTATACCCTAGATCGCGTATGTCATTAATGTCATGTCTGGTCCTTTTCATGTTTTCTTATCTTTCCTGAAATCTCTTTTTATATAAGTAATTTCAAAACATCATATATTTTGGGTTTTAATAATTCTTACATTTTTCCTTTTCCAGAAATAAAGTTTGATCCTAAAAGATTATAATAGATACGTAGATACCTTATCAATTATTCGATTATATCAACTCGGAGACAACTTCATCATGATTTTAGCAGTACAAATAATCCGTTTACAGCATATATTTGACCATTAATTAGTAGTTTTAGATAATCAGGAATAACTATGAATCAGTTAATTTTATTAATGAGGAAATAAATACTCTATCACCTGAAGTTTTAGGTGAAGCTATGTGACTATTATTATACAAAGAGTCCTAATTTGTGAACGGTCGAAATACAACCAATGAATGTACTTTTTCATATCTAATTAGAAAAACAAACTATTTGAACTAACAAATAATTTTCTAACTAACGTTTATGTTTCTACTCATTATTAAAACATTTACTGTACAAACAAATCAGAAAATGACGGGTAGACTATAGTTCGGATGGATTATTATAGATAATATTTCCGATGATCGTGTTAAAAAAAAAAAAGAAAAACAAGTCGAAGAAAAGTACTTGCTTGTTTTTTTCGACTTTGTCTTCACAACTAGTATTAACATTGCTTTCATTGAATCGTTAAAAGAAGAAACGTACCATACAGTATGATCAATTAAAAGCAATCGACCTAAAACAATCTTTATCGTAACGTTTAAAAAATTAATAATCCATAAAAAAGAAGAAAAAACAAAATGAAAAAAGATTTCAGAGCAGTATCTTCTAACGTTAGAAGAATATTTCTCTCACAAATAAACTAAGAATTTATTGACCGCCATAAAAATAACATCCGTCATCTATGGACAATAAAGCATCGAATTATTATACGCTCATCAGGTGAAATACTGGTTTACGAACTTCGTAATTGAGAATATACTTTACTGATCGTACAATTTTCATCGACTCTCGAAGAACCTTTCTGTTATCTAATAGAAGAAAGAGCAATTCTAATTTTAAGCATCATTGTTGATGATGACAATTGCTTCAACGTTTCATAACGAATATTAAATTGCGAATACATTATCATGATATATAGGAGTAACGATTTTTTACTATTTTTTCGTTCTACTATGTTTATGTCTATACCCATTGTATGAGGTTTTTATCATTCCTTACATATCCGAACCTCTACGAATTGATATAAAAAATAGAAAGAAATTTATCTGATAGTGGCTCGCGACTCGCCGTACTTTTTTGTCTTCTTTCGCGAACGTTTCATGGCTTATAAGATGAGCGTGGCTGAAGCAAACATTAATTGGCGGACATCTTCGTTGCTTCGCTTCGAGTCGGCTTTAATGATCAGCTCGTAAAAATGTTTTCTACTTTTATTTTTTTTTTATGACGCCATAAACACTTCGCTCCGAGAAAAATACTTGTGCGTACTCTCAACATTGCACCGCCGCACTTATGCGCCTTTCTCTCTCTCCCTTTATTTCTATCTTACTTTTTTAAAATAAGAAGTATCTACCTATTTCGAAATTAAAGTAGAAATTCAGATTCGAATCTTTTTAGAAAATATTACTCAAGTATTATTTATTTCGTCGATAAAGTCAGGAAAGATCAAAATTTTGAAAGCGTAATTATAAAAAAAAAGAAATGGGAAAAAGTATACCAGGTTATTTGTATCTTGTTTACTCGCGATATCTACACAAGAAAGAAAGAAAATAAGAAAGTAAAAGAAAAAAATTCTACGCGTTGTTCCGCAATAAAGTACATTTCATTTTTGTTAAAGTCTCGAGGACGATTCGAAATTCCTCACAGAACATTTAGTTATACTACGGGCTTGCGACTGCGAATCGCAAACCTTCTGATTATTGTACCTGCGGGAAGACGTGATAGCACATCTGGGCACCGCAACGTCTCATAACTTTACATAAAATTAGTACCTAAAAGCCCTTTGCCTTCATAGGCCCCATCTACCAACCGTACTATGACTTAACACGATGTTATAACGCATTCAAGTTAGTATATTTAATTGCTTCGCATAACTATCAAATTTCAAATTTTAAGCTCTTTGCAAGATGATGTCGAAATAGATCAATTTAATTGCGAAACTTGATCAATAAATTAACATTTATATTTATGAAAGATATTATCGTAAAAGAAAATAATTTTAATGGCCGTTTGTAAGTTATCGTTCCATATTTTATATTGTTAATTTTAAATATTATTTATTAAAAATAAATGTTCAAAAATAAATAGTAGCATCATAACCAAGAACGATAATCTACTAAATCTTCATTGTTGATGTACGACAGCACGTATTTGGTGATAAGCTCGTCGAGTAGGTACATTTATACTCTCTTACAGATAATGTTTGTAATATTTACCCTTAGTTTGATATAATCATCATCATATAAAACCTTTCTATTATAGAACGAGCGTTTGTCAAAGTCACAAAAAAAACACTTTGTATACGTATATGAATGGATGAATCAAACTTCAGTGACAGATATAAATCGATAAATATAATTGTATTGTCACAAAATATTTGAGTACTAAACTCATAAACGGTGGCCAAAGGTGTGAATTACAGTGAATTTCGGCGTCAATTATTTATGATCCTATATCTTCTGTTTTAATAACGTAATATATTGTCATCATTAGCAATTATTACGAATAAATATATATGTCTATATGCTTGTTGAAAGTAGAATGATGATCAATAAACAATTGAGCTCAATAAAGGAAAAATTTAATACGAGTCTAATAGAAATTCGATTATCATTTTCTATATTATTTAGTGCAAGATAGTCAAAGAATTTCGAAATTAACTATTCGGAAATAAATGTATAATTTATACTTCGAAAACATTGTCACAATAGAACAATAGATAATAAAATAAAGGTTTTGCCTTTTAGCCTATTTAATTTGAAGTTAAAGAAAGAATATTAACACATAGCGAGAGGCATTTTATATTTAAACTGATGAATTTCGACTAGAGATATAAAAAAATAAATAGAAATAGAAATAAAAAAAATAAAATAATTAGAACAAAACTTTTTTTATTAAAAAAATTACTCTCTCTATCTTATCGATAAGTCCTATCGTTCGCGTCGACTGTATCATCTTTGTTCCATTGTTTACAGAGCAGATGAAAAAAAGGAGAGAAATGTTTTCAAAAGAAAAAGAATGGAAAGTACGTACTCCTTACAAGGATAAGGCGGTCCTTCCAAAAGGTGTACAGAAGAAGAAACTTTTGAGTATGTTAGAGAAAGTACGATTGGTAATAAAAAATTATGCGGGTCCTTTGTGTCGAAATATTTCATGAATGTTCGTACAAGGATGGAAGTACATTGTATGTAAGTTCATTCCTCCTTACCCAATGTCCTTTTGAAGGATATTTATTTTATTGCACTGTCATTTGCAAGCGCTTAGGAACGGTCACAACTCATCCTTCGGTCTTATCGGTAGGTAAAGTTTTGAAAATTTTATGACGTCCCAAACAAAAGAACTTCGGTCTCTTCGAAGTGGTTAAAAAAAGAATACTTGTAAGGTTTCTTCAGTTTTTTTTTCAATAACGACAACAATAGCAACGGATGCGACAAGAGGAACGGCAACAACAAAAAAATGGATAGTAAGATATCGAAGAATACAGTGTCGCTCATTTCAAAGGTATTAAGCCCGAGAACAGGACGGCTGAAGTAAACTGTATTGCTTCGTCAATAATGAGCGAGACATCCCGATAATCCTTTGTATTAAGCGTAAAATACCGGTCTGCAATTTTTTTTCATTTTTTTTTATATTTTCGCAAAGCGTTGCGACTAAGGAGTATTTTTTCTTTGTAGTATATATTGAAAGGAAAAGAAACAAAATTCAGATATAAAAAGTTCGATGTAAGAGACGCTTTAAGAACGTTTTATATTTTATATAGGAAACGTTGTGTAACGTAAACACTAAAATATATGGGTTTTAGCAGGATTTTTTTAGTAGCATTCAGTAGTATTTTAATTTTAATAACATTTTTTTATGTCTCATATTTTTACTGAAGAGGGTTGTAAATTGATTTTAATATATTTGTCAAAAATTTCTTTCTTATTTATGAACTTATCAGATTTAGAAATAAGTATATAATTGCATTATATGTTTCGCTTTTGTTTATATATTTCATAGTATTTGATAAAATAAAATGTTTTCATAAATTTTGATCACCATTTAAAAATTTTTTTCTGAGTTTTTCCAAATGTTTCAAATTAGAAATTGGTCATGGTAGAAATTAGAAGACTGCCTATATAAGTCCAGGTTATCAATTTTGTAACTACTAGGAAAGCTTAGTTCTGTTTGTAAAGATATTTACAGATGTTAAAGGTATTTACCTGAATCTTTTCACATCGCTAACGTACGAAAATCCGTGATGAGCTGTCCTGAAGTACTAGCGTACTTTGGGTTGGTTGGTCTTTTGGACAACCAACCGGTTTATATATTTTCAAGCGGAACTGATCTTATATTGTGGTAGGATATTCATAACAAAAATAACAAAAATATACAATAAAAGGCAGAGAGAGAGAGAGAGACAGAGGGAAAAAGACAAAGAGAAAAAAGAGAGAGCGATAGGGTTGATTTTAAAGATGGAAGATGTTTCTTCGTTCCTTCGAATGTTGCGAAAATAATAAACATTCTTGATGTCTTAACTATTATTTGTTAGACAAAAATATATTGTATTGAAAAAAAATAACAAATTTTTTACACATAAGAAATTATTTTTTTTATCTATCCAATTATTATCCAATTATCCAGAATTTGATTATAAATTTCAATTATGAATTTGCTTAAAATTTTTTAAATATACGAATACAATATTATTTTTATAACATACGATATAATTTCTGAAATATCATTTCTATAAAATATATTCTACTGCGATTTTATTTTATAACAGTAACAGAATTTGTCATTAGATTTGTATCCAAAAGTAAAAAAGTTTATTAAAGATAATTAAAACGATTATATTTCATACTACTAAACGTTATAAGCTATATGGTTATTTACTCATTATTTTGTAACATTTAAGTTGCGAGATTTTGACAGTAAAACGAAAAGAAAATAATATTTTTTAAATACATTTCGTATTTATATTGTATAATATATAAAAATTAATCTTTTCAAAAGAAGGAAAATATTTATTTAGTGTTTGTGTGGGTGTGTATAATTTATATTTCACATTTATATAATTTAAACAAAGTAAAAATACATATAAGAATATAAGAAAGTAGAAGATAATGCTAAGCGAACTAGCAACTAAAGGATGATGAGAGCATACCAGTAAAACACGATTTATATCATTGATATAACATTCATTAGGACACGTGAATAACTTACTTTGTAATAATCTAAACACATGTTAAAAGTATTAACTATCACTTACGAAAATATATGATATGTGAAAACATATACGAAATAGTATAAATTCTTCTAATTAGACCGAAGAACTAACATCTCTGTAGGAAAAACATGATTATCGTTAAATCTGACAGTCACATACTTGTCGCATTTTACTCTTTCGTTAATCTACCAACTTGGCTTATTCCAAAGCGTCACGCACATATTACAGGCAATCGTACTAATTTCTTTTTTTTTTTATAATAAGAAATGATAATTTATTACACAAATTCGATTGCATATTTACATAATTTTGTTCCTCTTTTACGCAGAGAAGAAATATTACGAAAATTAACGGTTTATATAACTTATATCTCATTATGACATAGATCAATGACTTAATTTTTTTTTAATGTTAAAATACGAAAATAAAAATATGTTATCTCATATAAATTGAATCTGTTTTACAGAAAATGTTACGCGGTTGTGTGTGTGTGTGTATGTGTTTGCTGCAATGAAAAATATGAATATGTGTACACTTTCAGTACTCTATCTAGAAGACAGCCATATAAAAATATTACCTTTAATAATTTGCTGTGTAGATGACATATTCAATTTTATCTATGTACAATTAAAAGGATAATAATAAAAAACATGTTAAATAAATATCTGTGTATAATTCATCTGAAACAGCATTGTATAAATGCAGATCCATCATTCCTTTGATAATAGTTTAAACATCTATGCGGCTCTTCTTAATATATCTAATCTTTACAAATTCAATAATAAAATACATTTATAAATACTATTTGTAATCATTCATTCAATAATTATGAAATTTCAAATAATTTCTTGTAAAAATTGAATAATTTTATGAAATATGCTGTACGTTTTATAGTTCATATTAATGTTAATTAAAATTTCACAATATATAGTGACAAACGATAATGAACTCCTATTATATTTTGCCCGTATAAATATTTTGATTAGAACATTAGTCATCCTTAATCCCTTAGTTACGATAGCAGAATATTTTTAAAAGCAATGCCTTCTCTTTGTGCGATATAGCATTTTCCATTATTCTAGTAGTTATGAGCATTAAATATTATTAACACAGTCTTTCTATTTTCCTTTTATCGAACACTACCCAATGAAAACCATTCGATTATTTCGTTTGTCAAAATTAGCCGACCGAGTGGTAATCGAATACCACCAAGAAATTCGTTTTCTTGTAGAGTATCGTGATTCCAAATTGTAGCTTCCAAAGCTCTTTCCTTGATTACATCAAGTGGCATACGGTACTCGAGCTAATCGAAATATTAAAGAACATTTAAAAATATAATAAACACTAATTGCATATTATTTAAAGTAATGTTATTACGTGTAATTTACCATTTCCATAAATGAAGGATAACAATTCTTTTTAACAACTTTAGTTTTACGTTTTGTGGCTTTTGTAGGATCGGGCTTGAGGTATACTTTTACGTACGTATTTGGTTCTTGACCATTTGCTACTTTTGGCAAACCTCTAGCATGATAAACCATTACTGATAAAGTGCCACGGGTATAGTGAAGAGATAATTTTATTTGTCCACACTGTACGTTCTCTCTGATCTTTTTCTCTGCCCACCAATTACCAACTAGAAAAAGTATATTAATTTAAAATTATTAAATTCCTTATTAAACATTCTGAACGAGACACATACGTATAGAATTTTATAAACATTAATGATCATATACCTTTTACTTTGCGTAAATGAATATCTGCATTTTGTTGATCTCGTAATAAAGGATGGAAAAATGTATACACCAAATCACTTTGTGATATTTCTGGTGCCATTTTGAACAAACTTAAGAGGAACTTTTCTATATCCGCTCGTCTTTTATCCGCTACTTGCTTTATGTTCGATCGTCCAACGCTTATACCACTTGGTAAACTTATTAAGTTAAACAAAATAATTATACATAAATAATATATTGTCTTTGATATTCAGAAACAATGTAGAAAAGTCTACACGATGTCGTGGACGATTATTAAAATCTCCAAGAATTTCGATTGATAAGATATAAAAGAATACAAGATAACAATTTCTGGACAATACAGTAATTTCTATATCCAAAGGAAATGTATATGTCAAATTAAATTCTCGATTTTACAAAATTAACTATATTCGCAAGTAAGTCATATCTATATTAAAATAATAAATAAAATAGGATAATAGACAAATATGAGAAAATATTATCAAATTAATCTTAAATAAGTTAAGCATTAATTATACACAAAATATAAATGATTTATCAATATCATAGGTTAAGAAGAAAACCAAAATGGGTTTAAAACGATTTCGTGCTGAATTGATTATAAAAAAAAAATATTACAATACATCTAATATGGGAACTTATCGTCCAATATCTCATTCAAATTCAATTCAACTTATAGAAAAGCATGAATCAAATAATCCAAACCAATATATAAAAAAAGGTGAATCAAATAAAATTGACATTGACTCGAGTTCTACCAAATTCTAATAATAAAAATATTATAAGAGAACAGTCTATGATAATTCCAAAAATAAATGCAGAAATTGAAAGATAAGAATTATAACAAGAATATATATTATGCTTAATTACCTGGCTACTTTAGCAAGAGGAAAGTGTATACATAATTTTTGATAAAATTCACAAAATTCTTTATATGAACGAAAAAGATACGTAGGATCAGCTTGACCCTTCCTTTGTATACGCAAAATATACATATAATACTTTTCTGGATCATATCTTTTTTGATATCCATGTACTTGTACACTTGTCAACTGACCTTCTTGTTGCATCCTATAAAAATAAGAAATATAAGAATATTTTTGTCTAAATTTATATTATGTTCCGATATTTTATAAGGAATTAATCCAGACTTACGTATATGTGCGTGGAATAAAGGATAATAATGCTCCATCGTTATGATCTCCAGAAAATCTGAGTTGTGCTAAGTTATGTAAAAAGAAATTAAACTGTGTAAACCAACTCTTTAATGAACTTTCAATCATTCGTGCAAATGTTGCTGCTGCTTCAGGATTAGTTTGTCCTGGAAGCAATGCTTTTTGTACATAACTAACAGCATCCATTGTAACACCAGAGATGCCAGATGAAGTCATCTGTGGAGTTGTATATTCATTCATCTTTGATTTATTTAACAATTCTTTTATTTCAATATTACTTAATTTTTGTTTTATGATATTTTGTTTATAAAGTTGCATTATGAATTCCTTTTGCGATAGTAAATTTTCCATTGTGAATTAATAATTAATATTAACATGCATACAGTGTGATATTTTCACCAGACTCAAATTTTACTAGAAAATCCATAATTCATAATGAAATCAGAATTTTTTACAGTTTTACAGTAGAAACAAACACTATTCAACACCTAACAAATTTGTCCAATGATTTTTATAGTTTAATCGTTCAAACTGTTCTGACTGCGACGTTATAAGGACTCGAACGATAAACGTTAATTAAGTACCATACGTAGAATTTAATACGATAACAGGCCGCTTTCTGATAAAACTTGTGGATAAGTTTTTCCGTTGTTGTGCGGTTTAGTTGTTTACATATTAAAGCGTATAACTGATAAAAAAGCTTGAGAGAGTATATTATTATCATAAACGGAACACATCATTTATATATTAGTTTGGGAAGAAAGAAATCCATTATTTTTTCGTTCACGTTAACGTAAAAATAATGGATTTCTTTTTCCCGAATCTAATATAACGAATAGATGGAAGTTAAAAAAAAAGTGCATTTTCGTTCGTGTACGTAAGATAATAATTTATAATAATAATAATATAAAATTTAATTGTACTTACTAATCCAAAAAGATGGAGGATAAGATTGCCATGTTTACGTACAATATTAAATGCTTGACAACATAAATCTACAAAATGATGAAATTTGGCTGATGGTTTGTCTCCACCGTTTATTACATAAGCCATATCAGAAGTTAGAACAAATGGTGTTCGATCTCTAACAAAATAACAAAATGCATATAATAATTGCAATCATTATTTCTACAATTATTATCTATACCTTTTGAAATTTCCAAACATTTGAGCATCTCCAAGAAATTTTCCAAAATCTATGTGAAATAGATGACCAGATGTTTTTAACATAATATTATCATTATGTCTATCACAAATTCCTAAAATGTAAGTAGCAACGCTATAACCAGCGCATGACGCGGTAAAATTTTCTACTGCCCTTTCATATTCTAATTCAGAAGGATTATGCTTTGCTAGCCATTCTGCAATAGGTCGATCTTTAAATGATCCCGTTAAACCAAATTCAACTTGAATTTTTCTAAGTGTTTCTGCATTTGTGACCATTTCTATCATTCCACGTTTGTGACCTGTTGGTACACATGCAAAAGTAACCATTTTTAAATCAAGACCTTCCTTCAACCACAATTTATCCATAATGCGCACCATTTGTAAAGTCAACATATCTTGCTGCAAATCATCACCAACCTGTGATATACATAATTATTATATTTTTGCATATTCGATAATATTCGAAAAATATTATTGTAAAATTAAATACCTTAAAGATTGCAGGACTTAGTACATTATCACAGCTAATGAAGTTAATTTTCAATGGTAGTGTAAACGATGGAAAATAAGAGCAAATTTGTACATTGATACCATATATTTGTTTACTAGGAGACAACGGTAAACATGTACCATTATCCTCCATTAATTGACAATGTATATTTTGTAAACCAACTTTGAGTGCATCCATTCGTAATGACTCTTTAGTGGCTTTAATATTTTCTGCAACCTCATTTAAATTCTAAGAAATAATATTCGATTATATAATAAATAATAATTATATAAAACAAAATATGTAACAAAAATATACACCTTAACTAGTAATTGTTGAGTAAGAAAACTATTCCTTAATGCATCCCCTATAACTGCTAGCAAAGCTCGCAACATTAATTGTAATCTCCTATGATACCTAGCAGAACTGATACCTTTTTCATCTTCTGGTACAATTTCTGCAGAGTTCTAAAAGACAAATATATTATATTAATTAATATGTTAATGCATATTTTTAATTATGCGAAGTATGATAAATATGGGGAAAAAAAACTGAACCCTTTTGCTACTATGAGTGATTACAAAGGTGTAAACATATTAATATTACGTCACGTGAAATCGCATATATTATTTTCTGTTAATAATGGAGTATAAAAACTCAAGCAGTAGTTCTTCCAATCTAAAAAAAAAAGATATAGAAAATCTTGTAGTATTTCTGACTGAATAAAATATGTAAATCGAGTTGAGTACAGAAAATACATGCAAAAAGATACCATTTTGCAAAATATAGCGATTTAGTAAAAGAATTACAAGAAAAATATCTACAAGTAGATATCACATATTTCAGAATGGGTAAAGATAAATTTGAATTTTTGCATGGCCTAATTGAAAATGATATTAAAATTTTTCTTAAGTCTCTTTTCAGCAGCATCTTTAATCCATATAATTTCATATTGTTCTATAAACCATTCTTTTATTTTTGAGCTCGCGTAACAATAAAATAAAATTCTTAAACAGCAGGAATTAGTGTTCCTACGCATGCCGATAAGCGTAATATCGTGAACATAGCGTGAGGTAATTACTATTTGTTTCCAACAGAAATGTGTCGACCTAAATTCTATGAATGTCATGTGAAATCATATAATACGTAATTTCACATGACGTAATATTAATACCTTAATATGTTTATACTGTAAGTCGCTCGCCACGAAACGCTGTTTACATACTACGAATGACCAAAGTCAATCGATATATATGTTATCGAAATAGTAAACATATATTTACCAATGTATTGATGTTTTGTAATTATATAACATCTGTTGTCCTGTTCTTTTATTTTTATTACCACGATTTTAATTCTTATTATCAAAGAAATCCGAAACACGCGAGACTATGACACGTAAATTGTACACTTATGGGGTGGAGTTTTGTTCAGTAATGTTTTAGTGGCCAGTTACAACATAGCAAAAGGGTTAAGAAAAAATAAATTATATGATGACGACATTCCAACCTGTACCTGGGGACTTTGTCCCGGTAATGCTTGTGTTAGTAGCCAATAAATATGATGAGCTACTCTTGGTGATATCAAAGCTCGTTCCAATAAAAATTTAGCTAAAGGAGAAGCTTCGTATGTTTCATGTTTCAAAGCTTGCAGCAATTGTGGTAAGTAATCTACGAGTTCATCATTACTTAATTCTCTGATCCATCCAACAGCCATTTCTCGAACTTTCATATCTGGAAAGCTAAAGAAAATATTCACTTATAATTAAGAAAAATATTAATCCTTTACATTTTGAACGTTTTTTTTTTACATTGTCAATCAGCAATGCCAACGAAATGCAAAAGGTTAATAATACAACAATGTAACTTACCATGGCAAAAGTAATTGTAAAGCTTGTACAGGTGGTAAAGGACTCCAAACTCTAAGAGATGCATGTAAATCTGGCAAACATGCCCAATCCCAACTATGTGCAGCTAATAATACTTTAGGTAAAGCTTCTGGTTTGTCGTGTAAGTAATGTCTTTTTTCCCATAATATTTCTCTTTCATCTATAGGAGGCCTAAAGTTATAAAAATAGAATTGTAATCAAGTCGAATATCCTCATAATTTAGATATTTACATCAATACCTTGAAAATGTATCTTGCTGCGTTATATCCAATAATAATTCCTGCGTATTTTGATCCAATGAATTAAAATCTAATGATTCTACATCGTGATCTCTTAATTCTGTTGGAAACAAAACTTTTCCTCCATAATCTGGCAATTCCAATCCTATGATAGGATGTGTATCACTATGAGGATGAGTCCCAGGTGCGGGTGCAGGACCTAATCTTTTATCCGCGATAGCAGGCCAAAGAGATAAAAAGAAACTTCCTTGGCTCATAATACTAAAATATTAAAAAATTTATATAATTATAACATAAAGCAATATGTGGATTGAAATCATACGATATATATTGTCGCTGAGATTTCATAATTATTTACCCATCATAGTTAAAAAACTGTATAGCAGCCCAACCAAGTTCTTCTTTTCTCATAGCACCTTCTGATACAGAATTTGATTCATGTTCAGTTGGTTGTAACGTACGTCCATAAAGAACTAATACTAGCCTAGCTTCTCTTGGAACTTGACATACACTGGTCCCACGGAATTCTAACCTAAATTAATATTAAACAATACAATAATAATTCTATAAAAAATTTTAGAGTATATTAGAATACGCATTACATTACTTACCAAGAGTTAAATAAAATTCTCGGGTAAAAACTCAAGCTTACTGTTGTAGGTTCTGATAAAACGGGATTACCAACAGGTCTTGTACCATGAAATATTTGAGCTGCAATAATGTAATCGTCATGTTTCCAATTTCCTGGTAATCTATGTAATGATCCAACTCGTACAAGTACAGTATCTATAACTTCCGAAGATACTAGCCTATCTATTAAATTGTAAATAAATAAATATAATTACATACACAAGCTGTATAAATTAGCTATATAAATAAAAAATTTGTATTTACTTGTAGAATTTTCTCCTCTACTATTCAATTGAAAATCAACTCTAAAAGCATGACAGTAAGTTTCTACAAGATCTTGAATTGCATCGCGAATTTTATGACAATGGGAGGTGATCACATCAGGAAACTTTGTTCTTAACGTTACAACTGAATAATCTCCATCTTCATGTACAATTTCAGGTTTCTTGCACTCTATATTTGTAGTATGAACTTGAGGCAAAAATTGGCAGCAAGCATTTACAAAATTATCTACTGCTTCTGTGATTTCGAAAGTTTCAATGTTTCCCATTAATGCAGAAACTGCTTTTACAGCTTGAATTACACCTTGAGGTTTGAGTTGAGGTAGTAGACCAGAACCATGATTTGTTGTTGCTAATTGTATCGCAGTATTTTCTACACGCTCCATTTCTTTTTCTACCGTTTCTGCAATGTAAAAAGAAAGTATTTTAACTATTATTATAGTCAGATGTCAATTCAATTCATTTTAATAATTTTAAGTACCTAATAAGATAAGCAATGTATCATAAGAAATTGGTTGTAATGGTTCATTAGGAAGTATATCTTTTAATTTAAGACATTGATCATGATTATCATCTTGAAGCTGAAAAAGCGTAAAAGTTATATTTTGTATCAAGTGTATTGGTTAGTACATAATTAATAAAAGTTAAAGTATTTACTGTGCGAGCTATAGATTTTTTGATTTGTGTCCTTGTCATAATAGCTAATTCAATATCTTTCTCCAACTTAATACACTGATGAATATATTCGTATTGTGCTAATGTTGTATTAGGAGCTAAATATTCTGCTAAGCCCCAAACTCTTAAACAATACTTCTCTACATTTACTGTATCTTCATCCTCCAAAGAACAAGCTACATTTAAAATAACATGTTCAACGCTACAATTCACTGCAAAAACATATTGTAATTAAAACTTTATTAAAACGTTTAAAGAATTTTTACGTTTCATAAATACCATGAAAATAAACATACCATTACATGTAAATGAAATGGACGGAATAGAATCTTTATCGTTATCTGACAATTGTGGATGCACAACTAATTTTATACTTGTGCCTTCAGGATATAAATTTTCCATTGTGGGACTTATTACATGACCAATATTTGTACTAGGATTGTTAAATGGAAATTCTCCTATAGAAATTAAATTAATTAATTTATAATTGATATAGATTGGAAAATCGTTCTTTTCTTACGAACCTCGCACTGATTTGACCATTTGATGAAAAGCACTTAGATCACCATCATTGCTGGATGGTCTAGTTTTTATTACCGTTACATTTTCATATAGACGCGATTGTTTTTTCTGCTGTAAGATATAGCAGCAATATAAAAATTAAAAATATAATAATATATATATATATATATATATATATATATGGTGTAATATATATATGGTGTAAACTTACACGACGGTCCAAGGATGTTCTCCTTCTTTCAATAGTATTCCATGCAGATGAATTTCTAGGTGGCAGTGGTGGAGGTGCAGCTGGAGAAATAGCTGGAGATTTACCTGACTTTTCTACTGCTACATATACTGGATCTGAATTTACACTCTCATTTGTGCTATACATGTAGTCAAAAGGATCAAAAGGATCATATACAGATCCACTAATTTGCGATTGAATATCTGAAAAAAAGAAAATAAAGTCAAATAACACATTAATATAAGGAAATGAATTTTAACCAATATAAAATTAATAACATACCATCCTTAATATCCTTTGTATATTCACTGTTGTCATCAGTCTTAACAAGTAAAGGATCAAATGCCTCTAATACACTGACTCTAACATTTGTTTTATCCTCTATTTCCTCACAAGTACTCAAATCTATAAGATTACTATTTGGCTTTTTTTCTATCACTTTCAATACATTTAACTGCTCATCTGCACAAAATGTAGGTACTAATATATTACAGGTAGCTGATGCTGAAATGCCAGGTCTGTAATTCAAAGGCAAGGGAGGAATCTGAAATAAACAATATAATTCATTATGTATCTATATATTATAATACCTAATTTTCCAATTTTCTTTTATCTATTTTTACTCCCATAGTTTAATATATCACTTATTAAATGCCTATGGATCTAATACAACTAATTTATAATATTCAATATTGTGTGTAATAATTAATATTAATATAATAAATTATTTAACTATTCAACTTTTTAACATGCAAATGGATGTACCTGTGGAAATAAATAATTTTTGAAAGCAAAAAAATTCCATGCAGGCTGTAATAAAAATAATATATTAAATATTTACAATTCTAGAAGCAACCAAAAAATATATGGATATATGTAATATAAATAGTATATATATAAACATACAGATACACCTATATAAATAGGTTAAGACAAATATGAACACATATTACTTGCCTGTGGTGTAATATCAGGTACATTGCTATTGCTACTACTGGCTCTTGACAAGATAGGACTAATTCCTGGTGTTCCAGGCGTACAAGGTGCAGTAGAAGACCTAGGTCCAGGTGAAAGTGAATGGTATCTAAAATCTCGAGATTGATAAGATCCTGCAGAACTATTGCTTCTTGAAATCCTTGCCTGCTTTTTTAATAAGGCAGGATGAGTTTCCCACTTTGGTTCTATTGGCCCTTTCCTATTTATATAAACATATTACATAATTGTAGATAATTTTAATAACATTTGTAACTTTCAAAATAAATATGCCGCATCTTACGGAGGTGGTGGAGGTGGTGTACAATATTCGGATAAACTATCCTGCTTGATTGGACTTGTAAAATTAATTAAATCGGTAGATGTTTCTTGGCTGGATGTAGCGGTTGTTGAATTTCTCCTACATGGAATCGGTGGTGGTGGAGCTAACAGTGAAGCATTTTTTGATTGATTTTTATTAAAAGATCCAGGACGTGGACGACTTCTAAATTGTAACCTAATAATAACCATAATTAATTAGTTTTAAATGTAATACTATGTCCAAAGTAAAAAAGCTACTTACTTGTCACCTTGCAAAGCACTATCTGTCGTTGTTGAGCTATTACTTCTATCATGAGAATTATTTTGTGATCGATATGATTGCTGTATATTCTTATACTCCAAGCTCTGCTTTTGTAATTTGAATTTTTCTAAAGCTAAACTTTCCAAGCTTAATGCTTGAGCACGTTCCAAATCTTCTTGAAATTGACGTTCGTAATCTATCACCGAAGATCCCTGCGTATGTATATTTCTATTGCAGTTTGACATCTATAAATAAGACATGAAATTATTAAAATCAATGACAATTACCAATAAGAAAAGGTCGAAATAATAAGTTATAGTTTTATATAAATAACTGATAAAGCAACATTCTGAATCAAGAATAGTTAATACAGAAAACTTATCATATAACCTACAACTAAACAAAATCAAAAGAAGATTCAATTTATACTAAATAGTAAATACTCTATATGAAAACAGACCATTCAGTATTATCGTTTACAACATTACTAAACAATCAGTGTAGTAAATAAATCTGTTTTCAATATTATACTACACCTAGAAGTTATAGTTCAAAGAAAAGATAACCTTTCAAAAATGGAGAAAGAGAATAACGTTAACGTTAGTAGATGGAATAGTTTTTATGATGAAGTCGAGGTAGATGTGCTCACCGATACACTTCCAAAGAAGTATCAGTTTAGTGCGTTTAAATGTCCTTATCGTATTTCGGACTAGTGGTCTCCCGCAAAAGGAAGAGACGCAGAATTAGAAAAAGTGCGTTTAAATGATTGTTACACAAAGATATTTCGTTGATTGCTCACCGTAGCATTATTTTTATTGCAGTTTTATTGACAGACGTTAGAACGAAAAGGCGTAGCTTTTTAAAAACGGGAAAGAATATACGGATTCAAAGGCAGAAACACCGTTATAATCGGGGACGTGACATCTCGTATATTTCTTTCTTCCTCTCCCCCTCTAACAACTCTCTCCGTCTTCCACGATGTCGTTGTTGTATTCTATCGGGCTTAGTACGCTCGCGTCGCCTTTTACGACTTTCCTACCTTTTCTTCTCTCCTTCTTTCACGACGACGGAAAAGAATGTACCCGCTTGAAGTGTGTTTTAGAAGGTAAGGACAGTGACGAGGAAGTCGATGACGACGGTAAGAGAAACGCGCGTAAACGCCGCATGACCAACACTATCATGTTCTTGTACTTGTACATCGTGCGTTGGTGGCGGCTGGTAGAGGCCGCCGACACGCCGACGCTTTAATAAAACTCGATCGGATGTGCGGCTTTGTAATTGAAAGAGGCTCAAAGCGACTCCATGATGCGCGAACGTAATGATTTCCGGAGCGTTGAGCGATCAGCTGCTGGATCTCGTTGCTTCTCTCTCCACATCCATGTCTCTCTCTCTTTTTTTCTTATTATCTACCTCTCTCTATTTATCTATCTCTATCTCTTTTTCCGATTATCTGCTTCTTTTTGTTTCTTTCACGTGCTCACGTGCTCATTTTTTCTTTCCGTTCGTTGCTAGAGATCGTTATCCGCGTAAGCGTATCGATTTAGCTTCAACAAACTTTCACGAATTAAAAACGCTTTTAGAAAGAATTTCTATGATAGTATTTATTTCTTTTTTCTTTTTCTTTCACAGAAGGAAAAAAAAGAATTTCAAACGTAACTGTAACTTTCGTTTTTGAAAGATTAGTTAAATTTACGATATTATTTGTTTTTGACTTACATCGTACGTGATACGTTGATCGATCGTTGTTTTTATCTGATTGTACTAGATCAATTATGCTTTTAGTTCTTATATATATATATATATATATATATATATATATATATATATCTTCCATTAACAACATTTACGAATGAGAGCTTGTTAATGAGTTTTGTTTTGTTTCTTTTGTGAAAATATTTTTATTGAAATATTATCTTATCAATTGCTTTACGAAATAAATTATTTTCTATAGTTAAGTTTTAATAAATTTTATTATGAATATAATTAATTCGTTAAATTTCAATATAATTCTTGTGATAAAAAAAGAACATTTATATAATTTATATCCGTTTAATAATTAATAGAGCTATATGATCAACAATGCGGTAATACAATAATTGCAATCGCGTAGAAAACCTTCGAAAATACTTGATTATTTTGTAAAAGGATCCAAGCCGTTATGATTGCAAATGTAAATAGAAAACATATAAAAATAAAATAACATATATTTTCTTATCAATTCTATTTAAAGATCTTTGTCAATTATATTTATTTTTAATAATACCAAATAAAATTTCGAGTATATCAGTCTGTTTCTATGTAGAGAATGACTTAGAAATTTAGCAAAGTGCGATCTTTAAAAAAAAAAAAGAAAAAATAAATAAAGAATAGAAAAAAACGTTAAGTACATCAAACTCTATGATTGAAAATATTTTAAGAATTGTCAAGTTCTGAGGTAATATTAAGCCAAAATCCATCTTCGCTCGTTGTAACAAGGCTTCGCCTGCTGAATTTTATGGGATGAACCGTTTTATTGGAAACTTGAACCCTATGACTTCTCAAGAAGGAAATTATTCCAATTTTAATTTGCAGAAGCGCGAACCGGATTCCTGAAAAAAAAAATAGACAAATAATAATATAGTTAATAGGCATATGTCAACATGCATTATTACGGAACGTAATAACATGTTATCGTTATAAATATCATTTTAGTATATATTTATAGGATCATTTACTTTTTGAGGATGATTACAGGTAAATATGTTATTGACGAAAATTAAGTTATTATTAAATTATCAAGAGAAAAAAATATACTATCGGATCGCTCTAATAACTCTAACCTGCTTGTTTAAGTAATTACTGGTATAAAAACAATGATAAGCCTTATCTTCATAGGGGCTTCGCGACAGCGTAAATGTCGATGACGTAAGCTTCGATTAAGAATCTGTGGTATGCAAAATTCCAACGATATAACCGAATTAACGGATAGCACTTTTATACCAATGAAATATCCATCAAATAGCAATTAAAGTAATTTGTGTTTTACTCGGAAATCGATACATACAATAAAACCATTGAACTAACCATAATAAAGATAATTAATATTCCCGTAAATATAATCTTTGTAATGAAAATTTGTACCCTCATTATATTTTCTTTTATTATCCGATAAAAGTAATTATATTTTAAAGTACCTATGCAAGCGCGTGGACCCTCTCCAAACGGAAGATACGTATACGGATGTCTCGTTCGTTTGTTCTCGTCCATAAATCTGTCAGGATTAAATGCCTCAGGATCTGGATAATGGTCCGGATCATGATGGAGACCGTAAATTGGTATGACCACTCGCATTCCAGCTGGTAATTCCACTTTGCTCCCAGGTATTTGGTATTTATATTCGCATCTTCGAGAGAGTAATGGAGCTGGTGGATATTTTCTAAGAGTTTCTGTAGGAAAAAATTAGTGCAAATACGAAAAGTAAACACAACGTTCTTTTTTGTTTTTGTTTTAGGTTCGAACGAAGCTAATGAACTCACCTAGTATCACCAAGTCGAGATATTTCATATCCTGAACGGCATCGTAAGTTAATTTCCCATCTCGTTTCGTTATGCAGTCGTTGATATCTTGCCTAGTCTTTTCTTGAATCTCTTCATTTAATGCCAACTCGTGCAGACAGAATGCTATTGTGTTGGACGATGTTTCGTAACCGGCTGCGAAGAAAACGAAGGCCTGGGCCGCGATGGAATTTTCATCGAGCTCTGAAAATAATACGTTTGAATGTAGGTCAAGATAACTTCGTGTCAACGTGAAAAATCCGCCGATTTTTCATATCTCACACCGAGAAATGCTTGATCAGCTTACAGAAAACGAGGTTGTGTCGTTGTATATACTTACCAAATATGGCCCGAGGTCTCACATATTTTTTTCTTTTATTTTTTTTTTTTTTTACATTATGTGATACGCCTGCGACACGATAGAAAATAAATAAAATTATAGTATGGATTATTTTACTGGCGCTATTTTAATAGCGTTTCTTCGATGGAGATTGTAAGAGAATAATTTACATAGCCTAAGGTCAACTGCTTATCGTACGTTCGTTATGAATAAAACACTACGAAAAGAGCTTCGTAATATTTTTTACACGGCATGATACACGATGTGTACAATCTCATTCTGCCCCCTTTTAAAAGAATCGCATTTTTCTAGTCGTTTTGAGGACCTATGTTTCTCTTTTTTCTTTTGATGGAACGCGCAACATAGAACTACGAACTCCTTTGGTTTATTTCCTTTATTATTAAACGTATCTTTATAAAAATAGCGAAGTTACTTATAGTCATGGAATATTTTCAAGCAATTCACTTGACGATATACGTTAATGTCCATGGAATTCGAATAACGTGATAAATATTTACAAGGAAAGAGCACTGGCTCGTGATTCGATTAAATTAGTTAACGTTAAGCCGAGAGAAGAGTATTTAACACGTTGCTAAGAGAAATAATGAACAGAAGAACGTTTATTGTCGATGGACCATAACAATTTAATCGAAAATATTTAGATTTCTCACGTTCCTTAACTGCTTCAATGGTTGTAATTATAATATTATATGTCTGTTACAATCTCAATTTGTGTTTTTTTATCTTTCGAGATACAATAAACGATTTCATGCCTTTCAATCTTTTTTATGAGGTATCAATGATACAATTCTATAATTAATATTGGACAGCTATAAAGTTCAGAGCCGTCGAAATTATCGTTTTCTGCAAATAAAATGCGAAACAACACAAATTATGAAGAGCGCGTTGCTACGATCGTTCAAGCATTCGAGTGCTACAACATTAAACTTTTTTATCGTCATTGCTCTTACCTATTTCTTTTGCGGTTTGAACGTCTTCTTCATTCAATGCTTGCGATATCGATCCTGTGTCGTTTTCCAAGCTTCCTTTGTTCTTCAGTTCCACTAAAAGATCCATAAAATCGTGTCTCCTTTGGTCGCAGCTCTCTCGTTGTTTGATCATCTGTGACACGACGTTCTTGAAAAACATAGTAACCTCAGGATCGATGACCTGAACGCCTAGAAACTTATAGAGCTTAGGCATGGCTGTGCGAAGCATCCTCCATAACGTCGCCTTGTAACTTGGCCTTGAGAGTTTCTTCGCAGCTCTATGGAATTCTAAATCTTCGTCGGTCAAAGCATTTATTTGTATGCCGAAAGCACAGCTACCGATGACGTCGATCGTAAATTTTGCTGCTAGTTCACGAACCTCTACAGCGGTTTTTCCTTCGCAAGCTTTGTTGATAAGCTTCCGAAATTCTTCGGAACACTCGGCCAATAAATAAAACATTCGTTTGAGTTTGCCTGAGGAGAAAGTTGGCGTTAACTTAGATCTGAGACCCTTCCATTTTCTTCCTTCCAAATTGAAGAGATGACCTGACAATGGATCCTAGAAATATTTATTTTTGGAAAATCTTTGTTTTTATATTTTTCAAAATATTTACTTTTAATTTGATGTTCTTTCTTTCTTTTTATTTTTGGTTAAATCATTCGCCATTTCACGTGCGAAACGAAAAATAATGGTAATAGGTAACTTTTCTTACCATTACGCTATAAAATGTGAAAATGATAATAAAAATTTACACCGGTACGTCTTACCACATATTTCATTGTTAGAGACTTAAAAGCACAAAGTTCTTATTACCTGAGAATTATTGGTTGGTATGCCACGATTAGCAAAATAAATAAAGTCTTTAACACAGATACTTTTGACGAGATCGGGATCCCTTAGTATTAAAATCGGCGACCTGACACGGAAAACCCCAAAGAATCTTTCGTTCTTGAACCACTCGTACATTTCCTTTACTCCTTCTGGCTGAGATTTTCGAAATAATAACAAGGGTCCGAAATTACCAACCAAAACGGTCGGCTTCTTGAATGGCACGCAAAGGTTCTCCCAAAAATTGAAAGTCGCCGTAAAATAAAAGTACAAAATGCCGAAAACAAGGCCAGTTAAAAGAAAAGGATCCAGAAATTCTTTTAATAGTTCCAGCATCTTTACTGTATTACTGTATTCTTCGATCTCGACGAAACGTTTTTGTTTACTCACAAAACAATATATATATGTGTATGTGTATTTCGTAAAACTTATTTTCGATTCGTTATGAAAGTTCGTTGTCTACGTAATACGTAATCTTGTTTAATAGGAAAGGAATGTTCGATCGCACTTTTTGCATTTCAACAACATACGAATATGCAAATGTATTCTTTTAGGATTGGTGGAAAATATTTACGAACTGGCCGGTGGGTAAGTTGTCGACTCGTTTATCGTTGAAAGCCATGCGCTTACTTGTGTGCATTTACTTCTAATAAGCCAAGTGATGATGTATTGATGCACTTCTCATAGAAACGTTTACAATCGATCCGACCGCACGTGATACTGTAGTTTAAATTACAAGTTATTCTAAATATCGATAAAGTAGACATATACGACGTATAAACGTGTGTAAACGTTTACAAAAAGACAAAAGGAAAGTTTATCGATCTTCAATTCCCCTTCTCGTTGTAAGAAAGAGAAGAGATACTTCTGGTGTTTAATCAATTCGTGTCGTTCTTATCACTCACTCACTCACAAGTTTTAATCGGACCTCTTCCAAGTGCACCGTTTTAGTTACATCCTTTGCGTGTCTATTGCTCGTATTTAAAAAAAAGATTTTACAAACTGTGAGGAAGATATATAACTATCTCCTTTTCCACGATATATATATGAACCTTTTAGAATGAGTGATCGATGAAAACTTTCATGTTAGATCATGTAGAATATGTGCGACCTAGATACATTTCTCTCTTATCCTTTTTCATCTATGTTTATTAACTTCTTTTGTATTTTCCCCTCTCCTTCAATTATCATCTACTTCATAATTCTTCCATATCGAATGAAAATCAATAAACTTTCACTTTCCTTTCTAGGATCGATCGATCGGATTGATCGATTAAACGATGCGGTTTTCAGTATTCATGATTAAACTATTGCGCGCGCAAATAACTTCATCCTCGTCGTTTATGCACTTTGATGATGCACCGCGTTACGATGAATCTTCGTCATTGTCAACGAAGGGAGAGATAAAAAGAATGAGAGAAAGAAGAACGGAGTATGAGATTAGAAAAGGATAAAGAAAAACGTTG
This sequence comes from Dolichovespula saxonica, assembly GCA_911387935.1. NCBI lineage: Eukaryota > Metazoa > Arthropoda > Insecta > Hymenoptera > Vespidae > Dolichovespula > Dolichovespula saxonica. Next base: position 12,600,661 of record OU426994.1, on the reverse strand, counting down.
TTGAGTTATACGTTTGACGCGTGCGCCTCGTTCTCGACGAAAGAGACTGACCTCCCACCGGTGTCGACTGGTAGTCATGAAAGAACGCGCACGCATTTATAGAGACCTTGTGTGCTGTAGAAGAGAGCAACGAAGCCTTTTGACGTACTCTTTCTGAGCTTATGCGTGGCCAACAACGCGACTACGAAATCATCAACTCGTTCGCTTATCTCTGACGAAGCCTTTTGGATTCTCTCTCCCCTCTTTTTCTCTCTCTTATTCTTTCTTCTTCTTTTTTTTTTCTTCTCTCTTTTTTCTGGCCTCTCTCTCTCTCTCTCACACACTTCAACTCCTTCATTCTATCGATAAACATATTCGGTCGACATACTTAAATAGACGCTACGAGTTCTTCTTCTGTTTTCCTCCTTATGCGTGAGAAGAGCTTCACAAATCTCGCGGATGTTTAGGTTTTCAAACCAGGAACTTGACGACGTGCACTTTTTAATCTTGAAGTAGTGTAAATTCGTGCAAGGTATCTCGAAGTAATACTAAATTGTTCAATAACAACTTCACTTAACTGTGGAATGAATTTAATCGAATGTAATTGAATACGTTGTTTATTTAATGAAATTAAAAACGATCAACGATGTTCTTTTTTTTTCTTTATTTTTTTATACTTTATAAGATATCACTTTGCGCTTCGACGCAAAAGTAGGTCAGGCTGAAAGTTCTTTTAATGATTTTTTATATCAATTACTCTTTTTCGAGACTCTTTTAAATTTATAATCTGAGAAAAATTTGTTCAAGAAGTCCGAAAAAGAATAAGTGGAATTTTTGGTTCATTTAGGAACTTTTTGCTTAATATATATAAAGCGTTAATTACAGTTAGTTGAATTAAACGATGATGGATCTATGTTTCTCCATTTTTTTCTTTTGTTATTATAGATCGTTAAGATGCTGCGGGTACGTTGTTAGTTCTATGTTGCTTTTTGTTCAATACCGACGAATGTTTTATTTCTAAAATAAAACGTGTTAAAAAAAAATATCTTTCGTAGGAAATGTAAATAACAAGCAAGCTGAAGAAGAGAGTACCTTGAATGCGAAGTCGTCTTGTTAACTAGAGGGAACGTGATCTTTCGTAAATGAAAATAGATCTTCCTTTCGGTGATCCTTTACGACGTTGATAGCTATGTATGTATATAGCTATAGCACGAATCTCTCGATGAAAACAGATGGTGGAAGTCTGCAAAGCTAGTCGTCGGTTTGTCTTATCGTACCTTTCTCTGTTAACCTTCTACTTTATTCGTTTTGCATATAACAGAGTAAACAAGGGCAATCGGTCGGTTCAATATTGTGCTGTGCAATTTCAGTAAATAAACAATCAATTTGCTTGTTTTTCAATTGCAAGTTGAACTGTAACAAATAATTAATTGTTCAGAATTTATTAATATTATTTATAATAGAACAATTTTGAACATAATCTGTCGTATCTATTTGTCATAGAATATCGACAATTTATTATATAAAAGAATAATAATTTTTGAATATATCTGTATATAGAATTCGATATTATATCAAAAGTCATTTGTGGTTCACCTTATCGGGATTGAGCGTATTGAACGTGACAGTGTATAATATAAAGTATCTTAGTTGAATCTCATCAGCAATCGTTATTCCAATATGTATCTATGTAGTATATAGATACATGTGTGCGTGCGTATATGCATCGATATGTATATAGGATGATTCATAAACTATTACAAAAGATTATTCATGAAGCTATTGATGATAAGAATATGATTCTTGTGTAAATTTTACTTGATAATAAATACGTATATAATTCTCTAATGTTTCTTAAAATTTATCTTATTGTTAATATAAAATGGAAGTAATGATATATTCGTATATATTTTGATATGCATTATTAATCAGATTTTTAATTATTAAACAAGTATTTTATGTACAATTTCTTGTGTGTTTATATATATATATATATATATATATATATATATATATATATATATATATATATAAATGAAGTTTGGTTTATCATTAAAGATATTTTTTTCATAAATTATAGTTTATACTAAATCTCCGATAAAAACAAATATTTTCATAACAAGTTAACTTATTCGTCTAGAGATAAATTAATTTTTTCTATTCAATTTTACATGAATTTTTTCCATATAATAAGATACGATTAAAAAATTTATGTTGATATTGGCTGATATAAGTTTGAAAGTAACGCTTGTTAATTATTGATGAATCACCCTGTATATATGGTTATCGTTTCGTGTGGGCGATACGGTCATGCGAATTATGTGTTCTATGTAGGCCGAAGTACGTTCTTAATTCGAACAAGATATAATAAACGCTATCATATTTTATTCTTTAATGTTTTTAAATACGTTAAAGAAGCCCAACAGGTGCGTAATATTGCAGAGATTTTCATAAAGATAAATTAGCTGTGATAAAATTTATGATATCATCTATACATCGTTCAACGTATATAAATTATAAGATAATTTATAAATTACATTAAAGCATAGACAAACAATATTACTTAATTGCATCATGTCTCTGGTGTATAATTTTGATCAAAGCCCTTTGTAATTGAATATTTTCCAAAACGATGCATACTGGTTTGATGGATCGTGTTGACGCACCCTGTAACTGACTTACTCTTGCGTAGACTCCTCGGAGAACAATGACTGGCTGAAGCGTAGATATATTTTACAATATTGTAAAAATGTACTTTCCATTAATTCAAATCATCAATAGAGATAATTAAAAAGATATATGCGAAAAGAGTCATAACGAAGAAAATTGACAAACTAGAAATATCGTGTAAAAGTCGAGAGAATGTACGATTTGTTTTTATAAACGTTAAATCCATTGATAAGAATTACTCGTCAAAGCAATGTACCATTCAAGGATAAGTTGAGTACATCATTAAAAAATTGTATGAACTCGCTTGTACTTTGATCTGCCGTTGGTAAACGGTCGACGAAGAATTCGTGACTTTAACGATGCGATGTTTTCTGAAAGCGTTTCACGAAACAGACGATATGCAACAGTTATTTCGAAAAGAAGGATAAAGAATTAGTTGCTTATATCATTAGTTGCTTATATATATTCTCTCTAATAAATAAACAAATAATGTAGAAAGTTAAGAAATATTTAATTAATTATAATCGATAAAGTCGATAATACGTTCAAAGAAAAATAAATATATCTAACTCTTGTTAATTATATATCTATAAAAAAGTATCTTAATTATTATTGTAAATTTAAAAATAATCACAGGAAAATATCGTTTTCATAAGAATGTCGTACAAACATAGATAAATCAATTCTCCATCGAGCTTCAATGTTATACTCTTTGTAAAAGGACCATCGGTTATATGTATGTATATCCGCTGGATCGATAGTTACGATCCTCGAAAATTTATATTGATTTATAGCAGACGATAAGAAAGTGTTCGAGAGGAATGGTGGACGAAAAAAGAGACACGGAGACTTGTCTAGTATCGGAGATGTCGGTTCGATCCCCTCTAACTTCGTCCCCGAGCTCGATTTATTACAAAGACTGAATGCTTCCAGAGACGCATTATCGATAAAAAGGAAAAGAGAGAGAGACCGGCTTAAGGACCTCGAAAGCGTGGATATAATTCCACGAGTCTTGCCGTTCAAACTTTCTCTTTCCTTCTTTTTTATTTCTTTTTTTTAACTACTTCCTCTACCTTCTTCCGTTTAAAATTTCTAACACTTCCCTATCTGTACTTTGCAGTCTCACTAGAAAAACGATCGCGTTATTCACATGCATACATACGTTTGCTAGAACAGATAAAAAAAGATTCATCAAAAACGTTTATCTTAACTCTAATAATAATTTTAGTTGGATAATTTGTTTCGTTTAAATCAGCGGTTTCCTGAAACAAAAGAAGAAGATAGTTTATAATTTTTTAATAGTTGAGTATTATTTCCTATACTCGCATTATTAAAAACATACTTTTGTTCATGTTTCTAAAATTTTTCGGTCGGAAGATATTTGCAATTAATTAATTCATATAAATCGGCAGTGTAAATGTATGCGTATTTATCTCATAATTGAGGATAAAAGAAAAAGAAATTAAAATTTTTTCTTATTTTTGTATTATTTACATTATATACCTCCAGTTTGATACTTATCAAAAAATTATATAAATCAATATGTTGCTGTATTATCAGAAACCGAACTACGTCAAAATACAAGAATAAATGCAAACAAGTTTTTTGTCTGGTTATATTAAGAGGAATTATTATCGTTTTAAATTGTCTTAAGACGATGTTAACTGTCACGGTCAGGTCATATTTCAAAGGTAGTCTCTATAATGTGACCAATAAATCATGAACTTGTGCGCAGTTAACAATTCTAATCCGGCTTTCTCCAGGTAGTTGAAGGTAAATAAGAATTTTCCTTTCTCTTTTCGAATTTTAGTATATACAAGAATGAAAGTTCGATACTTTTATTATCACATCAATCATTTACACGGTTGATTTATATGTTTCCGAACAGACCTTGTTTTATGATATCTCGAAAAAATCATTCGAATTCATGAATTAAGAAGAGGTCGAGTTTCATCTTCTATAACGCCATTTAATTTTGAAACCTAACATTTATATATTTTTATTTAATATATATTATAAGTATTATTTCATTATTTCGCTAAAAGCTAGCGTTATATTTTATTGTTATATTTATACATAATAAAAGTGTTTGTTTACGAGTTATTTATAGTTTCTATTTCTCGAAACAGAATTCATATTATTTAAATTTATTTTGAAATGGTTGATTAGTGATTACTTCGTTCGAACGTTATTATTTCTTATCTTTTCATTATTATAATAAGTGAAAAAAGACTATGATATTTACAAAAGTTCGTAGAATAATTGTTTCTTTTTTCATTGCATTTATATAATAATTTGTTGCTTTTATTCACGTAGTGTAGCTTTGTGATTTCTATGGTCCGTCAATTTGTAATGATAACGTATCAAATATTTTTGATAATATTTAATTTTAGATCTGAACTATAACTCTTCGTTACAGTTAGATAAACTAAATATAGCATATAGTATATAAACTAAAAATAACAGAGTGTTAAGGTATTCCTAAAATAATATTTTTCAAATACGATGTTCATCTCCAAATGCAAAGTATTTTACAGACTTTCTTATGTATAATTATATATTACATCTACATGTATACAAGTACTGTACAACATAGTGACTTCAATTTCCAAATTGTTTCATTTTCTTAAATAAAATATTTAAAGATTGAAAATTTATTGTCAATTCATATTGCAAGATTAAATATTTTCTGATTTTACGTTATATAATTCTTTTCTCAAAAAATAAGATCATGGAGGTTTATATTCAATTTTATATAATCATAAAATGATTGAAAATTGAATGATTCGATTTTTGTGATTTCGAGAGTTGGAGACGAGGTAATAGAGCTGACAGGAGGAACTAGAGGAATAAAGAAAAGAGAGAAAGAGAGAAAGAGAGAAAGAGAGAAAAGGAAAGGAAGGAGGTAGAAGAGAGGAAGAAGAGAGAAGAGCCGCAATACCGTGGTAGCCGATAAATTTGCTGGAAGTTTAATTTCATTTTATAGGCGTGATACTTTAGCGAAAGCACCTACACTTTACACTAACGATGCCATGCCGCTAGAGCAAGCTCAAGGAAGACGGGGTTGGCGTGAATGAGAGGGTGGCTTCTCGCACATTGCTTGCTCCCGCGTACGCGCTCGCCATCATGCGCTCATGCTCACGCTTTACCCTCGACCTAAGAATTATACATTATACCGTCCTAAATCATGACTCAAGCGTAACCTCATGTAATTATATCGTCGTTTTTAGAGCCCGCCTTAATACACCGTTATGTGTCGCGTGATTCTTAGCAACGGTTCATTGCAGCTTAACTTTCTCTTTTTCTTTTTCTCTTTCCAAGTGATGCTCATTGCCAATGATGTGAATGGCCTAGAAGTTTTCAAACATGTAAGTATTAACATAAACATACAAGTATTAATATTAACATATAAAATTATTACGAAAAATAATTGATAACGCACACATGCAATACGAATCATATTTTCTTAAAAAAAAGGAAACAATTTTTGTAATTTATTAGATCATTATCTCATTTAGGATCTTTTTACACGGTATAGTGTAATATTAATCGATGTATCAGAAATTTTTCATACTACTTATAAGTAACCTTCAACGAAGCGAGATTGCTGAGGAACGAAGACAATGAAATGGAAGGGTGAGTCGCTGATCAAACACTTGATTAAAGAAAGTTTCCGATATCTACTTCACGAGAAAACCGACGTCGGACGAGGTGGTTGGATAAGGTAAAGAACTAGAAATTTCCACGTTTCCCTTCCTCTCATCCGTTTCTCCTCTTTCTCTCTCTTTCTCTATCTCTCTCCCTCCCTACCTTTCTCGCTCTCTCTCTTTCTTTTTCTCTCTCTCTCCCTCTATCTATCTTTTTCTTTCTTTACTTTCACATCGGCCGAACTCGAAAGTTTTTCGTTTCTCGTTCGAGATCACTCGCCTATTTTCCCTTCTTATCGATCCTTTGGTTCCTCGTCAGAAAAATTTTTTTTGCAAGTACGATCGCACTTTAATTAAATAATCCGGCTTCACGGTATCTTTTTTAGCTTCATTTTCATTTTTTTTCCTTAACAATATCAACGTCTTTTCTAAGACGAGACGCAGCATTTGGAATTTATCGTATGGATCGTATTTATAGAAAAATCTTATTGAATTTCTAGGCAAGAAGATAAATAGAAGAACCAAGAGAAAGAGAGAGAGAGAGAGAGAGAGAGAGAGGGAAATTATAATCGCGTTAATAAATGTTTAAAGTAGTATGCAGAAATCTGATAAAATATTCCTTGATAATCGATAGACATATTTCGTGTTCGAATCGTAAAAATAAATAGTCCGTTCAATTATATCTTTTTTTTGCCCTTGTCCTTAAAACAGTTGAAAAGATTAAATCCCATTCGTACACTATTACTCGGTAGGATGGATTACGGAAATTTCATTGTTCCCACGGACACGATCTTATTAATTTTTCATTTAGTGTTATAAGTAGTCATTAGATTCATATTGTGGCCATATCAACGGGAATAGATACTTTACTTAGAATTTCATGCTTTACGCGAGTATTTCGATTAAATTTATACATTCTTCTCCTTTAAAGACGTTTTTTCGGATGGCGGACTAAGACTATTTTTGGATAAAGACTTTCTTTGATGGCGGGAAACATTTTTTTGAGGTACGTAAGTATGTATGCATACGTAGAAATTTTTGAAGTGCAAAGCACACAAGACGGATTTCACTTCTATAAATTGAAATATACATTGACTTTTTTCTACCAGCATTAAATATGATCTGAACGGGATGAGCATAATCGTATTCGTGGCTAAAAGAGGAAGAAGATAGGGTATATTTTAAAGAGAAAAGAGTAAAAAGCAAAAGTACATTGGCAAAGGGTCTAGAGGTACTAGAGGTATTTAAAAGAAGAAACAGAGGAAAAGATAAAGAATAAGAATAAGAACAGAAGAATGACGGTAGACTGAAGTGTACTCACCGCAGAGAATGTAGTCGATTTTATAGAAGGTTGCGAAATACGAGAAGGAAGACAATACGATTCACTAACACATTTTCCACGCGAGAAAATATAGCAAAGCTACGAGCGTACGGAGTCAGATGGAAGCGAAGAGAGAAGAGAGAGAAGAGAGAAGAGTGGAGCCTCTTCTATGCAAACGTCGAGGCAATATCGTAATTGTTCTTCAGACTGTTAGCACAGAAGACATCGTCTTCTTGCAAGGAAACGATTCGAGAGGAGTCTCAGAGTTTCGTCGTGTGTTTTATTAGCCTGTCTTCTTGCGTTCTCTCCTTACACTTTCATCCTTTCTCTTCATAATCGATTCTCTCCTTCTCTTTACTTTCATCCTTCCTACTACATATAAAGTGTGAATAGATAGATAAGTATTCTATGAGTTAACGTGAATTTTAATGGTGAAGATCGAAAAGCTATGGGAGATATGTCTTTATCGATCAAAAATCGTATTTAAAACGAATGTATCGGGGAAATGTTGAAAGACCGGGTACTGCAAAATTAAATTCGATTAAAAGCATTAGTGCGATTTGCATAAAGCCATTAATGGTGACTCGCACCGACTCTTATACATTTTAAAAAGGCGTAGTAGCTATTGAAATTTCAAATCGTTTGCAGTGGGAAAAAAGATGGGCAGGAGTAAGGGGAGCGGGGGCTGGGGAAGAAGGAGAAAGACGAACGAAAAAGACAACGTCGGTCGCTGATTACATTTAACGTCGATGCATACTGCATCTGATCGTTTCATCGACCAAGATAGAAATGTAAAAGGTTAACGATATGCAGATACGAAAGACCGCAGATTTTAAATGACCAAAAAAGAAGAAATTACGCGACGGTTGTCGTTGAAACGAGAAAAGAAGGCTGGGAGATTGGTAAGGCGTGGATGGGAGAGTAGAGCGAAGGTGAGGGTGTTGCGGTAGGCGAGATAATTCTGAATGAATGAAATGTAAATCGGGAAATAAAGGTAACGTTGCGGAAAATTAAATACTATTTGAATAACGCAAATGGTAATAGAATTATCGGGTTGATCGATTAAAGCAATAATACTGCCTGTCTTCCTGCTGCCTAGCACTCTTTGCTCTTTTTTTCTTTTTTCTTTTACTTCACGTTCTTTCTTTTTTCTCTTGATCTACTACATTTATATTTCTTCACGAGAAAAATTGCCATTTTATTCGATAACGTCCAATTTTATATTCTGATTATGTCAATTTAAATCAATATTTTAAATGTATGTGTGTTGAATACCGGAACGATACAGAGATGATGTTGTAAATAATCCTCGAAGAACGTCTTGAGAGATTAGAGAAAAGGAAGAGAAAGAGAGAAAGAGACTGAGAGAGAGAGAGAGAGAGAGAGAGAGAGAGAGAAAGAGAGAAGAGCATCTCCTTCATCTCTTAACGAATGCCACGCAGGTACGATTGTTTAACGCACCGAGCGTGAGGAGTGAAGCTTTTAGCCAAGACAAATGAGACGACTGGCTCAGTCTCAGCAGCAACAGCAGGAAATTGCGTTTCATTGTAGCGAAACGGTGTTTGCTTCCTAGCTACGATACCTATACCTTTCCCTTCTCATTCTACCACCCATTTTCATCCTTGTCTTGACACCCGTTTCTCATTCTCTTTCTCTCTCTCTCTCTCTCTCTCTCTCTCTCTCTCTCTCTCTCTGTCTTTCTCTTTCTTCTTCTTCATCGTCCACCTTCGTGCCTCGTGGCAATACAGAATGAGATACGAATGACAATTACACTCGGTAGATATCAGTTTTCCTCCTCCACCATAGCACCTTTCCTCATTTACAGGATCTTAAAATTCTTAAGGTTGTCCTTCAGATATCTTTCGTTTCTATTGTACTTCGCTTGTTCCCTCATTCCTATTTTTTTTTGTTTTACCAATTCAGATTGTTCGCAGACAATGGAATTGAAAGTTTAAGTAGAATCCCCTTTACTATCTTCTATTGTATATCTCCGAATATTTCGGAAAATCGATTAAACTGTAAATTAATGGCAAATCGCAATTAAAATGATAACAATAATTCAATTTAAGAATGAAAAATGTGAATTCCGACGATTATCTCTCTCGAATATTGACTTGTAATTGAGGAGTCTTACGAAGAAAAGGAGGGAACACAATCGAATAAAGAAGATTTATTTTTTTATGTATGTTTTTTTTACTAGGAAAGCCGCTCAGTTAAGGAAGAAAGAGAAAATGGAGAAGATGAACAAGAAGAAGAAGAAGGTATATGAGTCGATTCGGTAAGGGTCCGATAAGGTGGTCTATGCATTCGACTAAGGACGAAAAGAAAAGGATCTCTGTTACAGTGGAGGGGTATTGCTGCCTATAATCAGCTTACGTGGTGCGAAGTATGGGATATAAGATATAAACCATATATAACAGAGAAAGGCAAAAAGGACTCCTGGGCAAATTGGTAAGAGGATAGGGGGAAATAGGGGTCTCTCCACATGGCCGAACCGCTATTATTTATATTCATATCGATGTATGGAGAAAAGTTGGCAACCATCTTCTTGTTACCACCGCCTATAGCTAACACGAATAAGGACGATTACCTAGAGCAGCCATTTTTCTAAAGGTTTTCGTCGAACGTTCGCAATTGAACGTTCTTTCGTACACGTTACACTACTACTTACTACAACTGCATCTCCATCGGACATAAATACGAAAGGCACCCCGCGGTAGTGGTTCCGAGATTTATTGCATATGAGTTCTCGGATTTGTCAATCGTACAATAGGGAGACACTTCTCGAAACCGCATGCTCGATCCACCACAATACACCTTGCCCTCGTCTGCTTTCACCCTCACGTGAAAGGAAGGATACCACGAGAGCCACTTATTTTCAAGAACAAATCCCTTGAATCATAGCACTGCGGCTATCCTTGCGGTGGATTTTTGGACTGGAGTGAGAAAATTTCATATGCATGTTATCTGTACCTATGTCTATATGTACGTGTGTATATTTATTTATGTTACATATGCTATCGGATGGTACTCGAAACAAAGTAGATATTTCTTAAATATTTTTAAGACGTCAAATGCCATTTTTATGTTCGTTTTTAAACGAAAGTACATTGATCTCGTTAAAATCGTTGTGCAAGCTATATTGACGAATCGAGGATGGAATGAACCGTACATATTAAATATTATCTACAACAGATAAGTTGAGGTGTATAATCAAGTTTAATGAATTTATCTTACTAGGTGTCTTCACACCATTGTAGTAACGACGATAATTTTGAAACAATTATAAACATTGACATTTGTTTTAATTATGTGTTTCTACTAATCATGATCTTCATCATTGATCCCCATGGCGGTACAGAAAAATTTAGTGCCGGTTACCGGTGCCGCCCATAGTATTTAACGTTATAAATATTGCAAAAAGAAGTCAAATGTTTATGAGAGTTTCTTCGTAGGGACAAATAAATCGTAAAAGTAAATCGATAAATCTGATGAAAATCTATGATTCGATATTATCAAGAGTTTATAAGAAGTTGTTGTAGTACCATCTCTAAGTTTTCCTTCATCCTACTGACAACTCATATTACGTACACGTCGGAGCTACCCTGCTGGCCAATCGATTTATCAAGCGAGACAATTTACGAAGGAACCGACTTGGAGTTCATCCCAAAGCATGGAGGTGGTAGATCGAACCTGCGGCCATCCAGAAAATAGACTGTCCTGGAACGGGCCAAGCGTGTCGGCCAATTTATGACACGTAATTAAACAGTCACTCGCCCACGTTAAGATCGGCTCTTCAAGTCGCATTTTATCAGGTTAAAACTCGATAAAGCATAAGCATAGCAGTTCCATATATACATGGTATTCTAACACGATTTTATTTCTTCGAAAAGATTTATTAAAATTCTAAAGAAAAGGTAAAATAAAAAATGTCTTAACGAAGAACTGTATAGTATATATCACGAGAAAGAATGATAAAAAGTTCGATTAAACGGAGAACGTTTGTGTGAAAATAATGTTTTTTAAGTTTACAGGATTTCCGATAGTTCGACGATCCTTGAAAGCTAATTTTCACGTCGGACTTGATCGGACTCTGTACACTGTACGTACCTCGTTTTCTATTGGTGCTCGAGAGACGACATGAAAAGAGGAGAGGACGTGAGAGAAAGAGAGAGAGAGAGAGAAAGAGAGAAAAACGTTGCTTAAGTAGTAGGAAAGAAGAGAGAGGGAAGAGTGACTGCCTTCTCTTTCTCATTATACCCGGTACACGGTTAAACGCAAGCTCCTTCCACCGACAAACTTCCTTGAAAATCCAGACTGCAGGCGGAAACTTTTTTTAATTTCATTTACTCTAATTTGTAAGGTAACTTTCCAATAGTGATTTTCCCCAGTCACCGGCCAAGAAAGTAGTAGAAAGGGAGAAACGGTAGGAAAAGATAGAGAAATAGAAAGAGATAGATAGAGAGAGAGAGAGAGAGAGAGAGAGAGAGAGAGAGAGAGAGAGAGAGAGAGACATTATGAAAGAAGAAGACGAAGAACAAGGAAAGAAAACGTAGAAAAGAATGAGAAAGAAAAAAATAGATAGAGATAGATAGATAGATAGATAGATAGAGATAGAGAGATAGATAGAGAGATAGATAGAGAAAGAAAAGGAAAGGGAGAAGAAAGCGATGGAGTTGTACGACACTACCGTTTCTTCCTTACTTTGATTCATTGTAACTTCCGAAAAAAGCCTTCCTCTTAGATTGTGTGTCTCTATGCGGCTACACTTACATAGTTCCGTACTTACAGTGCCGTGAGCCGAACGCGTTGTCGATCTGAATGCAAAGTGACATGCAAAAAAGTTACCCGTAGACATCCTCGATGTACCTCGCGAGTATTACCACTACATCCAACTTCTTTCTGAGTAGAACAAAGGAAATATCCGGTGAGAGGTAGAGAAAAATATTTGGAAATGAATAGAATAGAACGAATACTTTTCCTTTTGAATTCTATTTAAAAATCATTAAATATAAACAATTTTACATAAGAATCAATTTTATAATAAAACCCGATGAGATCGAGTTAAGAACGATGAAGCGTATTTTCAACAAATCGTTTTTAAATGTTGCTAAAAAATTGTTTTTCGAATAAATGAAAAAGGAAAGTTAAGATAGAAAGGAGAAAAGAAGAGAAGAGAAGGGAAAAGAAGAGTAGAGAACAGGGAGCCTCTCGAAATCGTGAGAGATTAATCTAGACTGGCAGGCCCCGGGCGCGATTACGATGACAAACAATGGCAGCCGAATGGCGTGTCATTGTTCCATATGCGATATAAAAAAAATGTGAGGTCCCGAAAATTATATGGCAGAGCACTGTCTGAGTGGCAGAGATTCAAGAATAATTTAAAAGAGCGAACAAAAGATAGTTGGTTCGTTCGTTTTGCATCGAAATTACGCTACGTTGGGGAAATAAACCGAGTATTACAATGTTCTCGAAAGTCATTATCGGTTCATTCCATCCTCGATTCGTCGGAATAGCTTGCACAATAATTTTAACGAGATCGATGTACCTTCGTTTAAAACAAATCGACTTTGCTAAGTTGTACGTAATAAGACGTAAAATAAAGCAAAATAAAAAATTCACAATAAATTCGAAATCGATCGATTCGTCTCTCGTTAATTATTGAATCTCTTCCATCGTCATTAAAACAACTAATTAGTCTGTCCTTACCATAGAAATCTCGCAACGAAATCAGGAATCGTGTTTTAAACGAATCCCTTCTATCTTCTGGTATTTAATTAATTGAAAGTAATCCGAATTCATTTCATTCAAGCGGCATCGTTCACCATCCTAACTTTCTACCTTTCTTCCTTGCGTTCAACCTTTTTCCTTTTCGCTTCTGTCCTTCAACTTTCTCTCCTTGTACTTCTGCGATCATTGTTCTTCTCAAAGCGTAGTTCATATTAAAGAATAAAGGTATTTCATAATTGCGTGATATCTACTTCTAAAACCTTCTATCCTTCTCCCATTTGTTTCTGTCTATTTAGTATTACTTTGTCAAGTAAAAATGAGTGGGTCTATTTAATTAAAAACACGTATTTTATTTTTCTTTCTGTAAAGAAAATATGAAAACATCATCGAAAAAATGAATTATTTACGAATAAATATTTGCTATAATTGTGTAAGTAATAGTGATTAACGATATCTTGATAATTATAGGAGACAAAGATAAGGACAGAGACAGAAACACAGACAGACGGATAGACAGACAGAGTAGGAAAGAAGGAGAGGATATCTAGGACAACAAAGGAAAGAGGTTCGTCAAAGTATTGCTGGATGTCGGTTTGGAAGTACTCGAGCGAAACGGGGTCTGCTGTTATTCCAAGTAATGGCGTGTGTTTATGCACGCGAAGTAACTAAACTTACTTACCTACCTACCTTACCTACCTACTCCTTAAACCGAACGAACTCAACCTCCTTCTCGCAGCCAGTAGCATCTCTTCTCTTTTTCTTCCAGGAGCAGTAATAGTGGCACCAGCAGCAGCACCTTCTTCGACAACGACGATGACAACGGTACCTCGTATTTCATTCGCTCGTTCCACTCTGAATGATAATAAGATTTGACTCGTTAGAAGTTTCATTAGAGCTTTGTTTACCGCATCTAAGAGTGAGAGAAAGTGCAAGATAGAGAAAGAGGAATGGAAGAGGTTTGAGGAGAAAGGAAACGGAAGGTAGACGAGCATTGCAAGAATCGTAGGAGGTTTCAAGAGACGTTCTCAACTCAACGAAGTACTTTCTTTGGTCGTGCGTGCCACGACAGTCTGTATCCTTATGCTAATTTCTTTCCTTGTCCTTTTTCAGCTAGCTCGCGATAAGATTGCAAAACTTGTCGGTCGCGTGAATCGAACGTTCAAAAAACCGATTCAAAATTCGTCCTCGAAAACTTCATTTCAGGGCAACAAAACCGAACAATGATGATTCGATTGATCGATATGTTCAAAAATCAAACGGTGCTGGTATTGACGCCGTTTTGTAAAGTGGCGACTATGAAAAAGTGGATGTACCGTTGATAGTTGAATGAAATGAATAGAGACGAGGGAGAGAGAGAGAGGAATAGAAAGAGTGAGAGAGAGAGAGAGAGAGAGAGAGAGAGAGAGAGAGAGAGAAAGAGAGAAAACTATTGTACGATGTGTGCTTGGCAACACGAATATCTTTTCATTCGTTGACGGACTGTACTCGAAGACTGAGAGCTCTGTAAGTGCCCATTCATTCGGCTATTCAAAAATACGCCAGGGGGAACCATTATTTTTTATGGTAAACGCGAAGGTGGATCTGTAGCAAAAGAGAAAGAGATAGGGAAAGAGAGAGAGAGAGAGAGAGAGAGAGAGAGAGAGAGAGAGAGAGAGAACAGAGCCAGCGCGTTTCCACTTTGCGAACTAATTACATCCTGCGTTAATCACAGTGATTATTTTTCCACGATATAGAATACTATTTTATTTTTCTCCTTTCTTCTCTTCTTCTTTCTCCTGTACGTACATCTTCGTACTTCGTCCCGTCATTGTTTCTTTCCGTCGCGGTCCTTCCTTGTCATATATCTGACATGTCTAGTCGGCTACGGGACAAGCGTAGACCATTCTGGGTTTTTCAAAACTGAGTCTGGGTAATTACGAGAACGATGATTAAGGAAATACTCACAGAAAATACGTATTTCAGAAATGTAAATAGTTTCAATACATTCAATATAGATCTTGAGTGACGGAAAAAATTGCATGAAATAACGATCTTTAGGCTTTAAATATCGATGACGCCAGTTCGTGAAACGAACGTTGCAATGATCGAGCTTTGGGCGTCAGAAGTTTTTCACAATGGTGATACCGGAAAATTAAATCTAGACACCTCGCTGATATCCGCTGATATTTGCAGTACTCGTTTTTTGCTTTTCTTTTCGTGCTTTCGTTCCAACAGTGACGTCAGTTATTGAGTTAGAAACATTGTTAGAGTTATTTGGACGATTTAAATATTAAGGAAGTTAAAGCTTCAACGTAATTACCAAAATGTCTAAAAAAAAGCATCTACGTAAAAACAATTGGACTAAACCTGTAAATACTATTTTTACCAAAAAAAAAAAAAACGGAAAAAAGAAGAAGAAGAAAAGTTAAACAATCTCTCAAAGTTCGATTGATAAGAAGATTTGACAAATATAAAAAAATCTAACGATAATAACGTGATAGCCGATAAATTGATATCGAATTTAGAAATTGTAAAAGTAAAGGGAAGCTTCGCTGGGTCGCATATGAAAGTAAAGGAACGATTCGGTGCTTGTGATTCTAGGTAGAAAGTAATTACGCGTACGTGAATTCGGATTCAGAAGGTATTACTTCTGACCCTTTTGGTAGGAGATGCCGTTGGACGTGTCAGTGTGGTAATAAATCAATTATAAGCTTTACCACCTGCGTTCGCTGCGGGCAAATTGCAGGTAGTAATAGTGGCCGAAGAACGGTCGAAAGAGAGAGAGAGAGAGGGGGGGAGAAGAGAAGGAGAGAGAGAGGGAAAGGGAGAGAGAGATAGACAGCTAGACAGATAAAGGCAGACAAACAGACAAATAGAATACTAGCGAATGAGAGAGTCAGTGAATGAGAGATAACGAGAGAGAGAGAGAGAGAGAGAGAGAGAGAGAAAGTGAAAGAGAGGGGGGAGAGAGAGAGCTAACTTATTATTGCGACGAATGGTTAGATTTGGCGGTATGAATGATAAATCTCGACTAGGCAAATGCAGTAATTTAACATTCGCTAACGAGTCATCTATATGGTAAACAGAGGGGTTGGCTGACAACTGGTGGCCGTCTATACCGCAGTCACCTCTACAGTCACAATATCAAACATCATCCAACCATCCTCCCCCTTTTTCAACTCACTTATCCCCTGTCTGTGTATGGATTTAACCGACGAGCTAACATTTGGACGAGTTCCCAAATTCACTTTTACACGCAGTTGTAAATTGAAAAAGTCTCGATATATTTGTAGAGAAGTGTTGCTCACGGACAGCGAGTAATACCATTGACGATGGTGATAGTGCTGGTGCAATTGCAATTCACCAATGGGAATGGCTTTTGACGGTAAGGTGACATAGTGAATGAAAATCGAACAGAATCGAGAGAATGTAATACCAGGGGGTATGAACGTACAAATTGAAGTCGTCGTGATTACTGTGCTGAAGTGATCAAACAAGATCACACGTTTGAATGTGCATGCATAGTCTGGATTGCGAAATAGCTCAAAGGTAGTCGAAAAATCGACAGACATTTTTAATTTTCTTTTTCTTTTTTCTTGTTTTTCGTATATTGATTTGCGAATGGCATTATGTAGGCGTGTGATGCGTTCGTTGAAAAAAAAAAAAATAAAAATAAGAAAATTAAAAAATAAAAAAATAAAAACTCAACGAACTGTTTTCTATTTTTAAGTATTGATCTCTAAGATATTTAGTCTAGTTCCATTGTTTTCAGGAAAACATCTGAGAAAATTGTGTTTCATCGATCTTGAAAAAGAGAAAACGAGAAGATAAAGATGGTGAAGAGAGAGAGAGAGAGAGAGAGAGAGAGAGAGAGAGAGAGAGAGAAAGAGGAAGGTATAGAGACATAGAGGGAGAGAGAGAGAGAGAGAGAGAGAGAGAGAGAGAGAGGGATAGAGAGATAGAGGGAGAGAGAAAGAGAGAGAGAGAGGTTGGTATGCCACAGCTATTTTTCCATAGCTTGATCTATGGTATCAATTTAGCCACGGTGAATTCTTGGTTGACGTTTGAAATCGTTATTTATTACTCGCGAGTCCATGGAACATGGACACTCAAATTGAATCTAGATCGAGAATCCACACAGGAACTTATCGTTATCCTTTTCACTTGGACGTCTTTATACGAGAATGTCGAAGGATATTAAGGAAAGCATAGAAAAGAAAAATTTGAACGATTAGATAAAATTCTCATATTTCTGACCGTTTAAAAAAGAAAAAGAAAAAAGAAAAAGAGAAATGAAGAGAATTTGAGAATTGCAAATCAAAGGCGATAAACGAGAATCTAGCTGTGATAAAGATGGAAAAGGGAAACAGACTATACACCGCAAAAGCCTATATAATTTGCCGAGAATTCAGTAGCTAGCAAGCAAAGTAAGACACTGGACTGTGAAACCGTATCATGCTTCCGCTGCGCGTGTTAGATTCTGAAGAGGTGTTCGACTTACCCTAGAGGTAATCCACTACTATTTTCGAGCGTGGAAATCGAATTATGTCGTATCCTTCCTAGAAAATATATACATATATACGTGCACGTAAAAAATAATACAAATTTGATTATTTTCTTTAATAATTAATACAAAATGACAAAAATGACAATTTAATCGATAGTCGATTTACATATATATATATATATATATATATATATATATATATATATATAATATGGCTCGAATCGAATATGTAAGAGTGAAACTTTTTTTACTGCAAATCTCGCAGGGAAGTGACATGAAGGATTACGTATCGACGAGAAAGAGAAAGAGAAGGGGAGGGGGTGGTAGAAAAGGAGACGAATCTGCCATGGCGGACTTTCTTCGCGCAGTAAACCCTGAAGGATTTTGGGGGTTGGGGTAAGAGCAAACCGCTGTACCATGCAATGGATCGGATTAAATATTATTATGAGGAAGAACGAGACGTGTCGTGCGGCACACCAGCAGCGTCTTCGTCGATTCTCTCTTCCTTCTCATCCCACGACCTTCTCCTTCTCTTTCTTCTTCTTCTTCTTATCTGTTTCGTTTGTCCTTTATTCTTTTTTCGCCAGCCCCGTTCAATCCAACATCCATAGCATGGCTCTTCCAATTCCTATAGTCAAACCAGTTACAGCCTGAAATCGAAATCTCGAAAGTTTGGCTCCTTCCCAGCAGGATAGCCATCAAGTATACCGCAAGGAATGCATTTTTCATATCCTCGCGATATCATCGCTAGCACTGCTTGTATTAATCGGCCTGAGACGAAGGCTGAGATGACGAAAAACGAAAAGAAAAAGAAGTGGAGAAAGGAAATGAGAAAAATAAAATAATATAATATGAAATAAAATGAAATGAAATAAAATAAAATGAAATAAAATTTATTCCTCAACGCAATTTACGCAAAAGATATTGCGATATTTTTATCAAAAGATTTCCTTCACTAGATATTTCCCATCGCCATCGCCACGAACTTTGATTAATTTCATGTAATTCACTTTGACGATTACAGGATATATCCTCGTAATTACCCAGAAATCTGGATAGAGCTTTTTTCCGAGTGCTGCAAAGGAAACCGTCGGAACGAAAGTTTCCTTTTTTCGGTGCCGTTAAAAGGAAATAGGTAGGTATGGTCGAAAATCTTTTAGAATAAGATCGATACAGATAAGTAACGAAAAGTCGTCTGACTTTCTACTATTCTTATCGTCGGCATAGGAGTTGAGAAGAATGGAGAGGAGGAGTGCCTTTCGAGAGAAAGAAGTCCGAGGAATAAGAAAAGCCACGGCCAAGTAATTAAAGCTACAAGGAGAGGTAAGGGGAACGAAGGAATCGGAAAGACGTTTCAACGTCTCTTTGAGGTCGATGTTTCCTTCGTTTCGTTCGCTATCGGAACTGTACGACGACATCACAAAAAGTACATTTCCTCTATCCGTGGGTGGAGAAGGGAGGAAGAAGAGGAAGAAGAGAAAGAAAAGAAAGAAGAGGAAGAAGAGGAAGAAAAGGAAGAAGAGGAAGGAGAGGAAGGAGAGGAAAGATAGGAAGGAGAGGAAGAAGGAGAAAAAGGGAAATCTTTGTTCCAACAACGACAGTAGTAGTCTGATAATCTCTTGCTGAGAATTCCGATAATTTTGATATGCAAATGTAAGCTGGAATCATTGTCTCGTGGTATTGGCCTGATTAAAATATTCCAATCTTTGGATTATCCGTTAGACTCGTAACGGCTGTCTTTGCCAGACTTCTTATCCTTGCTTAGGATCTCTTCTGGTTCGATTGTATCTTCTTTCTCTCTTCAATTCTATCTCCAATATCTTTATCGAATCATCGAATCTACGATATAAGAAAGATCGAGAAAATTGTATAAAACAACGACTTATTAAACATTCTATTTCGTAATTGAGTACGAGAAATGCGTTACATAAATTTCCTTGTTAAAATGCTTCCTTTGGTGAGGTGCGTGCGGTGGGAGGGGGTTGGGGTGGAGCGGGGGTAAAACAGATAAAACTTTCGTCTCTTCGTTGTTATTGTTTCACCGTTGAACGAAACAATTATTATAATCGTTCATACAAAAGTTATGAAGTAAATAACGAGTTCCGTCGGCGGGCGATCGATGATACCGTTTGTCCCAGAGTAATTTCAATATCAGCAAGTAAACGAGAAGAACTCGTTTCTCCGTAAAATCGACTCGTTACCTGCTATCTTGAAGTTTCATCTCTTTGCTGAGACTTCGTTTCGCCGTTGGCGCGCTACCACCATCTCTCGCGCCCGTGACTATTCTTTATCTCATAATTCTTATAATGCCGAGTTTACCACTCGTCCGTTGGAGTTTAAAAAGGAAGTAGGCGACGACAGAATTAAAAAAGAAGAAAGAAAAAGAATTGCGAGCGAGTGAAAGTGAGAGAGAGAGAGAGAGAGAGAGAAAGAGAGAGAGAGAGAGAGCGGGGAAAAAGGGAAAGATAAAGAAAGAAGAAAAGAAAAGAGAAAAGAATGAAGAAGGTCGCTCGTGCAATTTTGACGAGGGTGAATGAACAATTAACGGGAAGAAGGAAAAGAGGCTGGTCGAAGAAAGAGAAAGAAAGAAAGAAAGAAAGAGAAAGGAAACGAGAGAGAGAAAGAGAGAGAAAAGAGATAGTAGGACCGAAGGCTTGTGCTCGGGTTATAATGACGAGGTACTAAATAACAGCGACGACCGTTAAGGGATGACGAGATAAAAACCTTCGTGGATCGTTAGCAGGCGTCTCGGCCATTTCTTATACTCTCTTCGACTTCCTCCTCCTCCATTAAATAGACTCCTTCGCTCCTTGTCGAATGCCTCTTTCCCTCTCACCCTTTTTGTCTCCTCTGACCTACCTCTGTCCTATTTCCTCCAGTGAGGCCACCACTCTCTTCTTTATCTTCATCCTCTTGGCCGATTCCCGCTCTCCCTTTAAAGAAACTTTTAATGTAATTGCCGCGGGATGTGAAAACCACTGATACCGTTATCCTTGCCACAGAGAAATTCGATCCGTTGAAATAAGTGAAGATAGCGTTCCTGCGAGATCTTCACCAAAACCAACGGATTCTACAGGGCCCTCTACAACCTCATGCCAAGCTTGCTTTCTTTTAAGATCTTACAATTAGCCTTGTCAGAATAAATTGTTTCATCCGGTCCCGTGAAGTCTAGTTTAATTTCCATTTTCACGAGTCGAGATTTTTCTCTATAGATATCTTTTCTGAACGATCGAAATCTTTCGAGCACTGATGCTGAAGATCCTGTTTTACGTGGATATTCAATCCGATCTTGATAACGAAAATAATTTTCTTTCGATAGTTCCAATCTGTTATAATAAATAGCATGTATACGTGCAACAACAAAAAAATTCAACCGGAAAGACACGGTACAAGGAATTTCCTTAAGACGCGTTAAGCTTCGTCTGTGTTTCATTCCGGACGATATCACGAATGGAATCGAGCAATTTGAAAGACGGAGTTATAAACGAGACATGGCAGTCATCATTTAAGAGGGAAAATAACCAAACTACCGACGCATAAACAAACACTCATACACAAGTATATAGCAAGCTTCGATACCTCTAGCAATAGCACTATCACCGGGAGAAGCGAGAGCTGGAAGAGACTACGGTGAACAGAACTACCGAAACGTTTCTAACGATATTATTACGCGGTTCATTTAAGTTAGATAACAACAACTCCATAGCCAACCATAGCGTGCAACAACCACCAGCCAGTCAGCTAACCAGCCAGCTAGCAGCCAGCCAGGCGGCCAGACAAGGCAGCTAGGTGTGTAACAGTGAGCGTCCTATAATATCCGTTACATCTCTCGCCTCCAGCCTAATTACTTCTTAGTCTCCAACATTGATACCAACACATACACACTCATATGTGGACCTCGATCTCTTGAAAGCACTCATTAACGTGTTTCTCGTAGCAAGGCCCACTAACATTGCTAAACGTCTCCTATATTGAGCGGTTTAACGATGTACGACATACGACGGCGACATTAAATAGTTTGAAAAGAAGTTACTTTGCTCCTCTAAATTCCCCATTGGAACCTTGTAGAAACAGTATCAGTGAAAGAGGTAGAGAAAAAAGGGCCGATACTACGGAAAACGATAGTCCTCTTTTCATCCTTTTACTCTCTTCGGGCTTTTCATTTTATTTCTTATACTCCAGTTTAATTAGTTTCCCAATAATACTTGCTATTTCTTTTCTACAGTGAGAAAAAAGAAATTGGTAGTTAACCTCTTCCTACTAGATTTTTATCACTTTTTTCTAGTTCGATTCTGTTCTTGGATTTCGGGATCCGTTCTGTACGATTGCTTTTTTCCCCTCTCTTCCTTCCAACCTTTGATTTCGGAAAGATAGGACGAAAGATCGATGGCCTGATATCGTTCCAAAAATACTCTGAACAGAGAACAAAGATCCGGTCCTCGTAAAGTTCACGTGTTACAAGGAAGATAGACGGTTCAGAGCTATTTTTGGAGAACGAACGAACGAACGACAATGTCCGATGATTCGTATGAATATTGGCTGTAAATGTAACTTCTAGCTTGGATTGTTCCTCGCGATGATCGACGCGTCGATTTCCAGGCAGATTTTCAAGCAGGAAGCGATTCAAGCTCCGAACCCTAGTCGTATGTTTGCTTTGGAACGGCCGCAATGTCGCTCCGCACCAGCAACTGCCGTACCCGCCTCCACCCTACACCCTTTTCACCGCTATCTCGCACCGCACCTAACCCTACCACCTCTTTTCGATGGTGGCCGGTGAAAGAGCACCCTTTCGGAGTTTGTGATGCGTGCAGATGGTCGTGCAGAGGGAAATCACGCGTGGTTGCGCTCAACTGCACGGCCGCTGCGTCGAATGCATGTCGACCGCCAAATGCAACCCCTCTTCCCCTCTGTCTACCGCGTCCTGCTCCTGACAAAATGTTCAGCCGACCGACACCAATTAGGCCAATGATGCTCTCCTACACCGATGATAATAGTAACGTTTTCTCGTCGATACAACAACCTGCAGGCTGCAACGACACGTCAAACGAGAGAGAGAGAGAGAAAGAGAGAGAGAAAGAGAGAGAGAGAGAAAGAGAGAGAGAGAAAGAGAAGAGAGAGAGAGAGAGAGAGAGAAAGAGAGAGAGAGAGAAAGAGAGAGAGAGAAAGAGAAGAGAGAGAGAGAGAGAGAGAGAGAGAGAGAGAGAAAGAGAGAGAGAATAGCCATAGTTGTTACGGGCCGTGTGAAATGCGTCGAATGTGGTCACCTGAAATTTTCATGGGAATCTGTAGAAGGTAGAAATGAAAAAGGGAGAAAAGGACAAAGAGATTGGCAGACGATAGAAAGAGAAATTTTCTTTTTTCCCTCGTTCTATTTTAAACATTTTTATTTTGACTTGCACGTTATTGTAGATTTTGGTAATTATTAGAGTTTATACAGAAATTAAATATACGGCAATTTGACGACGATAACGAAAATATATTTTATTATTCTTTTTTAATTTTTACTCATGTATTATAAACTCGAGCGTTTTAACATCTATGGGTTAATTGCAGATAGAATCAGTAACGAATACGGATATTATCGTTGAAGTTATTATTTCTCATATTTAGAATGTTGGTTATTCTTTTAGATATTTTTCTTTTAGATAATTCCTATTATTGTAATTTTTGGAGAAAAGATGGAGGCCAAGCTCGAACCATAAGCAGTCATTTCAATGTTAGCTTAGAGTCATCACGTATACATACTTCTATCGATTTACCTTTCATTGGTTCTTTAATTAAGAAACAAAATTTATTCAAAATACCTCGACGGCTGGTCATTTCAATAATCTCTTCAATTTTTTTCTCTTATTTTATAAACAGAAACAAAGTGATTTCATTTTTTTACGAACGACGCAATAAGTTTTACTCGAGAATTATGCTTATAAAAATAAACCAACGCACGTATCACCTGTTGCGTCACACCGAGCCTTTATCGCGCCTTGTTATTTGCTGTCCGTTTTCCATTTAGCATAAAGCCGAAAACATCATACAATACATTCGACTCTGAGTTTTTAACGCTTGCACGGAGAATTCTACGAGGCGAACTCTACTCTCGTAAACGTGAATATTCAAGACACCCCAATGAAATATCACCCTTGTGATTCATTCTGTGCGTCCATTTGTGAGTCAAATTCATAAGTATTTTTTCTTCATGATTCCGTCTAAATAATTTTGAAAGTAACCTCAAAAATTCGGAGATATCAAAATGAAACTAATTGCAAAGAAGATAAAAATACAGTTCCATAGATAGTATAAAATGAAATTATCACGGAATTAGTAAGAAGAGCACATTATTTAACAATTTATACAAAGAAATCGTTATACGATCTAAAATTATAAAACTTCACAGAAATAAACTTAAGATTTTTGAGTGATTACAAAAATAAAAATGTAGACATCAAAAATATTGTATAGTATTATTTAATGCAATGGTTTAAACACTAAAGTTCACAAATTGATTCTTCTTCATTTAAAAAATGTAATGATCGTTATCGTCAAACAATATGGAGAAGTTCAATCTTATATTTGGAATTAAACAAAATGAAAATTATTAATGAATGAATAACTTTATTAAAAGTATGTCAAAACTTATGATGTAAATAATGGGGGGCCTTGTATTGTCTTTTCTATATCGTAAGTATGTAGTGTAGTATGCAATATGTAATACATTAATCATTATGCTTCAGTTAACTTGTTTGCAGAATTTAAAGTGTATTTTGAACGATTTCAAAAAAAGATCTATCTATTTCAATCTGAAAGTAAATAAAAAGGGTTCCTTATTTCCAAAAAGTATATAAATATGTTTTTATAAATTTTTATTGAATTATTTTATACAATTATTTGGAATTATTCTGAATCAGATATAAAGCTTGATATGTTTAATGACATTATCACTAGTAAATAGATATTCTTTGTAAATATTAAATATGAATCTTTTAATACAATATTTTTATTCGACAACTCATGTAAAATAAAATATTCTGCTTTTTATCTATCAGAATGATATTTTGATATTAGTGTACATAATGAAACTCGAATGTTTAGGAGCAGCAAAATAATCCGACATCAAGTCTTTTGATGAAGAAGAATTTAAAACTATTATTCTTGAAAGTGTCATCGATTCAAGGTAAAACTTATTGTTCGAATCGACTATGTTCGACGTTTTCATTTTCTAATTGAAGTTTTCACTCATCTTAAGAAGCTATAAACTAGATTAAAAGAAGCTACACGATGCGTTCTTTAATTAAGATAAAAGTGTAACTAAGTAATCATCTTTATTGTTTTTTCCTTTGCAGTTTGTAACTACAAGCAGCATTTAAAGAAATTCGATAAATAGTTTAACGACCTGACTTACGATCCACTGCACAATACTATATAATGGATGTAATACTTATAAAACTATTATAGATTTCCAAAATTAAAAAAAACCTTTTTTAATTTTTTAATATTATACAATTTCATTTGATGACAAATGCATGCGAAGTATGCATTGCTACGAAAAAGAAGATTTTGTCAATTATTTTGTTTATAATAATAATTAATGAGTATATGCTTATATATTATATATTATTTCTATAAATAGCAATACACGTTTTGATTTCTATTAAAATAATAATTCGTAAATATATTTAATATATAATTATTCGATAATAATTATTTTTTTTTAGATTTTGTTTTTATTATAAATTTGTTACATGTATAATTGTTACATGTATGTCGTAAAACAAATTTATTTCGTAAACTAATGTGTATCGGAGCTATGTCCTACCTAGCACGGATCATTGCGAGACGCATGGCACCGTCAAAGAAGAATGTAAATAAGAATGGTTGAAAGTTTGAGTTTAACCTTGTAACACCAATACTCAAATTCACACTAACCCAATTATTACGTTACATGTGAGAGGAATGTAACCTACACAAGCTTAAGCATTGATACAATGAGTGCATGATGGAGACAGTTTACCCTTGCGCTTGTAGTTCATATTTTTATCCATACCTGTCGCTGAAATAACACACGCTGTGAACGAAAGATTGTGAACAGCTATAAAGCAAAGAACATTCATCCGCTTGCACATACACATTCTTACCACGCATTCATTTTCCATCCTTTTTATATGCATTCTAAGAATTTGTTCTTCTTTCATACCACGCATATTGCTTGCTCTACCTGCATTTTGTATATCATTCATTAGTTCATTCATCTCTTTTACACACATTACAATAATGATAATAGTAATAATAAAAATAAACACAAATTTATCGAGATATATATCTCAATGTACAAATACACACTTTTAAATGTACATATTGGCACGATAAAAGTGTTCGTAATTTAATGTTTAGTCAAAATTTGATTGAAAAGATTTTGAAAATGCACTCAAATATGTAGCCATTCGTCCGGTAGTACTCAATATATCGAAAGTAATACCGACCCAGGTCTTGCATTTTTGAAAAAGCTTTTTACTTGTGCATGAACTATTTTCGAAAGAATACCATTTTTGAGAACAATTTCTTTCAAGGAAAATAAAGATTTTTCAGACGTTCACAAAACGAGAACTTATTCATAAAAATCTGTCAAAAATTACGCTTGTTCCTATTTTTTATGTAAATTATTATAAAACCAGGGGTGATCCAGGCCTTAATCACTGGAATTATACTGCAATCATTATAATACAAGAGTCAGAAGTTAATAGATCTGCATCCAAACATGTACGTATCATTACAAAAATCAGTAATTTTGGACAGCAATTAACAGAAAAATTTCTCAATGACATTACCTCCAATGATAAATAACAATCGAGAAGTACTTATAGTTTAACCAATAAAGTCCGTTGTATATTCTCAAAATACCAAACCGAGCTTGTGATGATGATGATCATAATGATGATGATGACGACGACGATGATGATGATGATGATGATGATGATGACTGCCAGCTTCGAAAGGTCTTTTCTCTCTCTTCTTCGCTTACTATCGCCTTTCCAACCTCGGATATCCTGAGGTGCACCGCTTTCCGTTCTTTCGCCATAAGCGCAATGGGGATGACTACAGCGATCACTAAAATGGCTGGTTCGGAAGAAGTGGCCACAGTTGGTGTGGCAAGATCTCTTGCGCGGCATGGCGGAATCGCAAGCCGAGACTATGTGGCTTAAAATAGCCTTTATAAGCTTTTCGGTCGCGGCCTTTCCTGATTCTTCGAAATCTTCGGTCTCTTCTATCTCCCGGGATATCGTCCTACTGAAGATTTCGGCGTCCATCTTATTGAGATTCCATCTGTGTGGGGTCGCTTCGACCTCTCTGCCTCTCTCAGTGGTTCTCCGCAAACGCTCAGGATAATGTATTATTATTGATGATCGCTGCCGGTGTAATCTTCCATCACCTTCCACTCCTTGATCCGCGGTAATAGGCCCTCATTTGCAAAGGAGATGTCTGAAATCGT
Source organism: Dolichovespula saxonica (assembly GCA_911387935.1). NCBI lineage: Eukaryota > Metazoa > Arthropoda > Insecta > Hymenoptera > Vespidae > Dolichovespula > Dolichovespula saxonica. The sequence goes on along the minus strand of OU426994.1, from coordinate 12,573,347 downwards.
CTCGATGTACCCGGAGCGCCGGAAGGTTGTGGTGGAGCCGACGTTCAAAACATAGAACCCTGTTCTGGCCACCATTTCCATCACGTATTTGCCCCTCGAGTTTTGGTGTTGCATTCCCCACTCGATCGCCCTAGCGTTAAAGTCGCCTGCCACCAGGATGCTACCTGACGTGTTTCGGACCACTTCCTCCAGCGTGTCTATTTTTTCCCGGAAGTCGTGGATGTGTTCGTTCGGTGTGAAGTAGCAACTAAAATAAGTTACCTCCCCATATTTAATCCAAACGAAACTCCGGCGGCTTCCGTGACTCTCTACTAGTATCTTACTTGGCTCCAAGATCCAGATGGCCGCTGTACCGCTGAGATCAGAGAACCATAGGGGCGATTTCTTGTCTCTATATTGTTCACTGATCAACGGCAGGTCTGCCTTCTTCTCCTGAGCCAGCTGATACAGTAGATCGTTTGCTGTCTTGCTCCTGTTCAGGTTCGCTTGTAATACTCGCGTCATCGCAGGAGCTTTTTGGCTTCGTTGAGAGCTTCCTTGAAGACTCTAAAGCGTCCTGATCCAAGGACGTGGTCACGCTCAAGTTTCCCCTGACCTCTGTCTTCTTCCGTAGATAGCAGACAGTTTTCCGAGGCCCGTCACTCTCTCGCCTGGTGATTCGCTTTGTCACATTTGTGGCAGAGCCTGCTTCTATCCGAGCCCTTGCAGTTCCGGGCGGTGTGTCCATATCCGAGGCATCTGTATCACCTTAAGACTACCGCCGTCTGCCTTACTCTGCAACTCACCTACCCTATCTTGATATGCTCAGACTTTAAAAGTCGGCTTGCTCCTTGCTCGCTCACCTCTGCGATGGAAATTTTAAGCCCTCTCCAGTTAGCTTTCGTGAGCCAGATCTTCAAATCTTCGGAGCGTTCCTGTATGTCCCTCCTAAACGCCTCTTCCACTTCTTGGACAGTGGTTAAGTTATCAAGGTCCCTAATCTCTATCGTCACCTTAGGTTCCAAGTGGCGAACCATCGCCTTGTCCCCTAGGATGTTCCTGAGCTTGTCTCTGAAGGCGACCTTGTTCTTTTTTCCTCGCACTAGCGATATGGTCATCGATGGGGAAGCCGTGTATCACGGTTCTCCTGGAGTCCTCCATTTTCGACGTAGAGATTTTTTCTTCTCTTTCTTCCTCTGTACCTCTTTTTCCTTTCGGAGGTGACTCTTTGATCGGGGTTTGTGGTGGTGTTCGCCCGATCTTCGACCTCCTTTCGAAAGGATTTTTGCTGCTTGTAGCTTCTAATCCGATGCCGGTCAAGTCAGCCACCGGCATAGAACTGCAGTTGTAAGATGACGATGACTCCAGGCCTGCTAACTCACCCTGTCCAGTCTCTACTGGGGGGTCCGTCCCCCTGCAGCGTAACTCTTTTTCTTCTTCTATATTACCCATGGTTGGTTAATTGTTCTGGGTGTCCGTCCCATACCTATTTTTTAGTCCACCCCGGAAATTAAATCCCGGGTACCCTGTATATCTACAAGGTGTCCCCCTATCCGCCATGTGGGGAGGCAGCCGATGGGGGAATAACCACCCCGCACGGGAATAATAATAATAATAATAATAATAATAATAATCCCGTTCCCAAACCTCGAGGTAATGTGCAGCGAAGCGGTTGAGATCCGACCGGGCGCGTCCTCGGATGGCGGATAGGAGAACGGACGGTGGAAGATTCTGGTCAATGAGGGTTATAAGGAACCCGGCTGGCGTAAAAATCGAATCAGGGGGACAAAAACCCCGTCGCGGACCAATTCACCAAGCCAAAGTGGGAGCTATCGTGCCGATGGCTAAGTGGCACTTGGGTAAAAGTGTCGCAAACGATGCTCTTGGGATACCGAGCGACCCCTCATTGTATTTAGCTTTACCTCCACAATCAGGCTCTGTGTGGGTGGACTACTCCTGGGAATATTCCTAACTACTTGTGGGAACAAGATGAAGAATTTTTTGATATCAAACAAAACTTATATTCCTGATGATGAAAGAGTGCCAGGGACTTCACTAGCAGAAAACAGGAATCAAGTAAAACCTTGTCTTCCGAGATGGACAAAACAACCAGCACGTCTAGCGTAGGTAGCGGGATAAGCTGTATATCTGCGGCCTCTCTAGTTACTGTTACCGATAACGACAATAGAATCGAACATACAAGAAAGACCAAGAAATAGAGTAAAGATACGGAGACCTTAACACTAGAAAAAGACGAAATAGAACTAACAGAACTACTGAAGCTCATACAAACGACAGCGACAAAAATGGAAGAGACATCAACCAAACAGAAGAACGTAAATATGACAGTTAAAAGAGGAATAAAGACGATATTCGAGGTTGTCGACATTGCTCTAAACAAGTGTACCAAGACGGCCCCGAGAGGACAAACAAAGTACTCGACAGAGATAGAGACGGAGACAAAGGAATACGAGACGCAAACGGGAAGTGATCGGGAACATTCCAGAGGCCTCGCAGAAGAGACCTCTGAAAGCGGAAGCGGTTACAACCTGTAAAACTGTAGAGACGAGGAAAACGAAAACGACAGATAAAAAATCTAAAGCGAACAAAATGAAGATACAGACCGAAAAGGGCAGGTTGGCTCTCAAACACAGAGGGGACGACTGTGCGAATCAGGCTTCGGAAGACAACACGTACTCCGATATAGTACGAAAAATAAGGACGACAGTCGATCCTACGAAAAACTACGTCCAGATGATGACTATGAGGAAAACCAGAGACGGTCTGTGTCTAATAAGGATACAAATCAACAGAGACGGACGAAAGGACATTTGACACGTGCTACAGAACGCAGATGGAGACGCAGGGAGTGTCAGGGCCATTACCCCTAAGACCCAACTGGATAATATGGACCTAGACTGCGTCACGACCGAGGACAATGCGAAAAACACACTGGAAGGAGAAACAAGACAAGACGAGGACTTTGGCGTCTACATCTTTGGCTCGAACCGAATCGAACAGTATATGGCGATTTACGAGCTCGAATCGCAAGAAGCCAAACAGCTGCTGGGACAAGGCCGGATAGGGATAAGGTGAGTGCAATGCCGTGTCCGACAACGTCTGACGGTGACGAAGTGTCACAAGTGCCTGGGCTACGGAAATACCAAAACTGACTGTACGAACAAAGATCGGACAAGGAGCTGCAGAAAATGCGGCGAGACAGGCCATTACGCAACGGACTGCAAAAACAGACCGGCTTGTTCCCTATGTGCCGACGCGGGACACGGGGACGTCGTGCACCTCACTGGATCAGGGAAGTGTACGGTGTTTCGGATCGCACTGAAGGAGCGCAGGAAGCAGGCCGGAGACGGACAGAATCCTCCAAGGAAACCTGAATAGAAGTAGGGCAGCAGACATGCTACTTTCACAAATAGCAGACGAACACGACGCTGATATCCTGATACTGTGTGAACCATACAGGAAACGGACGACACAGATGTGAATCACGAATGAATCCGAAATAGCGGCTATCTGGGTGAGGGGCGCTGCTCGACTTCGGATAACCGACTATGGCGTAGGGGAAGATTATATCTGGTTCAGGATTGTTTCTATAACTTACGTCAGTGTCTACCTGACCCCAAACTGTGACGCAGCAAAGTGGAGGTGGCGCTCCTAGAGGACGGAATCAGGGTTCTGCCTGGAGACGTAGTGGTCGCGGGGGACTTTAACGCAAGGGCGTTAAGGGCGTCGAGTGGGGAATGACAGAGAGAACAAACAGGGACGGCTACTATTGGAGATAGCCACAAGGCTAGATCTAGTTCTAGCAAATACGAGTAGTACATCGACATACAGACGACCAGGATTTGGAAACTCCATCCCAGATGTAACGCTGACATCAGACAAAATACTGCCACGGGTAGAGCGATGGCGGGTGTTCGAAAATTACACGGCCAACGACCACCAGTATATCGCCTTCGACGTAGCAGGACGGACAAGAACGATACGGACTAGGGTCGTGCACCCTCTGCGGTGGAACACGAATAGACTTGACGAGCAAAAGTTTCTAGAGGAGCTGGTGACAGAGCAGGCTCCGACAACAAATGTTCCTCCGGAGCTGACAGGTCAGTGAAGAGCTGAAAGACTGACAGACGAGATGGCCAGACTAACGGAGCGGTTATACAATAACACAATCCCGAAACGACACTACAAACGAGACAGACAGCCACAATGCTGGTGTACGGACTAGATAGCCGAATTGAGGAAGAAATGCTTAGCAACCCTATGGCGAGCAACGAGGGCGGGCGGGGTCCCAAAAGGGAAACCCTCCTTGCCGCATATAGAACAGTTTGAACAACTTTAACAAACGCCATAAGAGACAGCAGGTGAGATGCTGGAAGGAACTATGCGAGAAGGTGGACCCGGGACCCGTGGGGAATTAGCTACAAGATTATGACTGATGAACTCGGGGTTCAGACTGCTACAGAACCCAAGGACGCTGAAACCACGAGACGCATAGTTGACGGACTATTCCCGACACACTCGACACGTACGAACGCAATGGACAACACTGAGTCCTTGGTGGCCCCCATCTTCACCGCTGAGGAGGTCACCAGAACAGCCAAAGCGATGAAGGTTGGTAAGGCACCAGGACGGGACGGAATACCAAGAGAGATCATTCGATTAATGGTCAACCTGAGGCCGTAGATCTTTCTCGACCTGTACAATAAGTGCTTAACCAGACAATACGACTGAACCAGACGATGAGACGGGTAGGACGATGGATGACCGATCACGGACTGCAACTAGCGACGGAAAAGACGGAATTAGTTTTTATGACAAGGAAACGCATACAGACAAGACTACCAATGAAGGTCGGAATAGACGAGATCGAGTTTAAAGGGAAAGTCAAGTACCTGGAGGTGACCCTGGATACAAAGATGACCTTCTGGCTTCACATATAGAAAACTGTCAGAAAGGCGGCGGATAGGATAGCATCATTAAGTCGCCTGATGGCAAACATGAATGGACCGAGACAGGCAAAACGAAAATTATTAATGTCGACGACACACTCGATCCAACTTTAAGTGGAAATCTGGAAGGATTCCCTGAAACATAACAAATATCGACACGCGATGATCATAGCACAGAGACAAGGAGCACCGAGGATCGCCTGCTCCTACCGGACCGTATCAGCAAAAGTCGTCCTGGTGGTAGCAGACGTAATCCCCATAGATCTTTTGGCATTCGAGCGTAAGAGGATCTATGGAAGATGCACGGACACGAGACGACAGGACGCTGTAATAACAGAAAGGGACAGGACGATACAGACGTGGCAACAACGCTGGACACGAGAGATAAAGGACAATTGGACCAGACGACTGATGAAGAACCTAAAACCGTGGGTCACACGGGAATTTGGGGATATAAATTTTTGCGCCACCCAACTATTGACGGGACACGGTTACTTCAGACGGTATTTATACTGCAGGGACAAAGTACAAACATCGAATTGCAAATACTGTGGACACGAACAAGATAATGCCGAACACACGTTCTTAAAATGTGACCTCTAGATAACTCCAAGACAGAGACTGTAAATCTCTGTAGAAAACATCAAGCCTGACAACATCATCGATGTGATGCTCCACGGAAAAGAGTATTGGCAATTAGTCACCACATATGTACAGACCATATTGAAAAGGAGAAACGCAGATGGCTGTCTAGCATGAAGGAGGTAACGCAACTGACGGGACAGAAAGCAAGATCTCGTTTACTTGCTGCACTGGTTTACGCCTGATCAACGAAACTAAAATAATAATGACCCCGATCGGTATCTGGATGGAAGGTCGCTCGGGAACGTCAAGTGTCGTTGACACCTCGAAGAGCCTTAAAACTAAAGGCTAAGCAACAAACAAAAGTGACAAAAAAGACAGAAGTGAGCCTAAAAGGAGAAGAAAAGGGGGACTAACTTGAAGTAATGCGAAAACAGTTCCAGACTAGGAGGTATTTTAGTTGATAGTACATCTAAGTGAGTCCGACACTAGGAACAAGGTACTGCTCCTGTACGTGAACGTATTTCACCAACTACACTTCAGAAAAAGAAATAATAATAACAATTGACGAATACACATAAACCTACGAGCTTTTATCTCAGAACATATTATAGAAAACAACAACGCTAAACTATACTGGAACAGATGCATTATCATAGACATAACAAGACCTCCAAACAAACCAGATATCACACTCATATAGAAACCAACCAAGACAGTGGTCTATAATGTAGAAGTATCCATATCAAAAGCAAGGAACGTATAGAAAAAAAAAAAAAAAAAAAAAAAACAGAAGAACAAGTAGAATTAGTATCAATCATTATTTCATCTACCGGGGTCATATAAAAAAATCTCTAACTTTCACTCCAAATGCTCGATTTCCTTTCAACTGCATACATATATTTACAGAAAATAGTTACATTAGACACTTGCCCACTCACTTGAATATTTCTCAATTCACGACTAGAACATCCTGAATAGAAACTATTCTTGGTATTAGCTTGTACAGTGTTCTAGAAGACTAGAATCAATTTAAGCATGTGAGTATCTGTGCTATGTGCTTGTGAGTGTAATACATTATGCATAAATTCTGACAGAAAATTAAAAGGTAGATAGATATCTTTTGGCAAGTCCATAAATTGAAATTCTTATTCATTCGCCACTTTGAATTGATTTTATACATAGGGACAAAAATGCATCGTTCTGTTCGGTAATAATTTTAATATTCTTGAAAAGTTAGATTTATTTCGTTGTTTTTCATGTGAGATTTTTAATGAAATTCTTAATTTTCGAAAATATAGCTATTATTAAATCGGAAATCTAATCAAATCAATATTGCTTATAAATTATTGTTATCAAAGCATATTTCTTTTCCATAAAACATTTCAGATCAATTCATTTAATCGTTTAGACTTTAAAAAGGGTACGTATACATACGTATAAGTTTTACTTTTAATATGAAACGTAAAGATACAAAAGGATATTTAGATATTACAAATAATTTCGAAGATAATCGTCTATTACACTTTTCGCTATTGAGATCATAAGTAACTCTGTGATAATGTCTAAAAATTCTAAAAATTATATAGAAGAATAAATTCTTATATAAAAAAATAAGAAAATAAATAAATTATTTTTATATTTTTATGAGAAAGAAAGAAATAATTCCTATGAACATAAACTAAGAAATATCATAATTATTTTTGATATATATCCATGAGGTGGTGATAGACATGGTAAAGTCGTACCTTTTGATAGCAACGAGCCGCGAAATTGCTTTACGCGATCGGCCATTATTCGGGTGAAAATTTTGTCGAGTATCCGAGATCGAGTCCGGCGTTTGATATGATACGAATATTATTAATGTTCACTGGCAGTCGAGCACCGTTTGATCTCGCGGATCCTGCAATAATTGATCCTAAAACGGAGACCCTTTACAACGTTGGGTAACAATATGTGATCGTTCATTCGATGGCACATACCACGAACACGTAACCAAATGCCAGGGAACAAACGCGATAAATTTCTCGTGTGCGTTTCGATGCGTTTCAACATATACGTTTGTATCGTTCCGGCCGATGATTTTTCAGCTAAATCGCACAACCAATAAATATGTACATATATTTGAGTAATATATGTCACGCTAGAGCAAGTGTATTTTTAAATAACAAAGAAAAAAAGAAAAAATTGATTGATTATTGACGATTATTGAACTTGAAATAATACAATACCTATATTTATCTATCGTTATTTATTTTTTTGTAGAAAAGTAGAATTGTAGAAAAACATAGTTAAGCAGCCAGTGAGGAAAGACTTTTACATACATTATAGTTGTAGGGTTGTATGTGTGAGAATGAAGGACTAGGATAAAGGACAAGGAAGAAAGTGTCTTCGTCTGATAGTATAAAGTTCGAAGTCGAAGACAAGAGAAGTTGGAGAGACACGACAAAATGATAGATAGATAAGAGAGAGAGAGAGAGAGAGAGAGAGAGAGAGAGAGAGAGAGAGAGAGAGAGAGAGAGAGAGAGAGAGAGAGAGAGAGAGAGAGAGAGAGAGAGAGAGAGAGAGAGAGAGAGTTGGTAAGGGAGCGGTGTGCCTGAAAGGGCGAGTACCTTTTAGGAGCTTAGAGATTACACTTGGGACAAGCTAGTAGTAATGTAGAGGTGAGTCTCGCAGGCGCAAGCCGCCCATTCCCACGAAGGATTCGACTGAACTTATAATACCTACGATGTGGGATCGGTTGTGGCACGCTCGAATTCACTCCTTCGTTCACCCTCTTGACACCATCACCCTCAATACCGTGCTTTTTCACTTTTCTCCAGTACGCATTCATAATTCAATGTCAGATCGGTGTTTATTACAATTTTCAAACAAGCTCGATCGTCTAGCAGTGATAAAGTTTATCGACTCCGTACTATTTGAAATCGGTCAGAGAGCGCATTATGCCGACTAGTTCGTATCAAAGCACTATTTCGTCTCAAAGCACTTGATGGACTCCTCACTATTTAGATTTATAATAAATTTCAAAATTCATAAGAAATTAATAATACAATTCAAACGTAGCAACAAGGCCTTTATACATTCAACGATGTTTATTTGAATTTATATTTCAAAGGGAATTTTAAAAAGCGTTTTATATTATTTCATCACAATTTTTCCACTGTTTGCTTTATAGATTTTAATCGATTTGACAAGTGAGCGTCTCGTACAGAGGAAGGAAAAAAAGGAAATGAACTAATCAAGCGACTAGATACGACTATCAAAATCTATCACTCACATGATTTTTTTGGAAATCTCGTATAATGCTGAAACATTTTGAATAGTTATACTCGATTATCGAAAAGTTATACACGAGCGGACACCTCATTGATCGGATCAAGTCTTCAAGGTAGAGAGGAAATAAGAGAAGGAAAGAAATGAAAGAAGGAGATCCTCCCCATACGTCTACTCACCTCGACCACCACCCACCCACCCATCCTTCCTCGTGGAAGGCAAGGATCAATTTACTCTGGTTGAAGTAGTTTTATCGCTTTAACCTTCGAAGAAAATATCCCATAAATAATCGAAGTAATTATTCGCCTCGATGAAACAGTGTAAAAGATAAAATGCACCAGCAAAGGATCCTTTTAGGTGGTAGGTGGAAGATATAAGGACTTAAAGAAAGAAAATAAAAGACGAATCTTATATCATTCGAGAGCGACGTTGAATCGATCTGCGACATTGCTTCGTATAATCAAGTAGAACGCGTTCGTCGCTCGTCAACTACATCTCGTTTCAAGGAAATTGTCGTGGTGGAAGTCGAGAATCTTCTTAAGCGAACGTTCTCCGTTTCGGAATAAATTATCGGACTGTGATCGTTCAATGTCGATATCATCGACGATGACTCTTAAATTTCCTATCAATTAGTCCTCTTTATTTTATCCTCCTGAAGATAGTTGAATGAATAATAGATAAGCTTCGCAATTAATGCATTTGTTTTTCTATTTTTTTACATATTGTGTATATATATAAACGACAAAACATCTATCATTTTGCTAACCATCTGTCTCTAGTATAGACTGCTTTAGGCTCTAAGACTATCGTCGTCTCGCAAACGAATCGCAACAATCCCGGATGGTGTAATGCACCGTGGAAAGCTTTCTATACATGAATACACAAATATGCAAATAGCGTCGTTAGACGTTTGTCACCTTCGAGCATTAGTCGAGGGTCGACTCGCTGCCATTTCCTTCCATTTCTTATATAGCTCTCTTCTTTGTGTAATTCAACGCGTACTTCTACGAAATATAAAATTAAAGAGCAATAATTAAAAATAGAAAAACATCGCGATTGGATGGATTTACAGTCTATAAAGATAATCCTGTTTAATACATTTTCGTTTGTTTTTCTTTTTTCATTTAATTTCATATAATATACAACATTCTATAAAATTATACATCGCTTCTTTGCTTTTAATTATATTTCCATGTATCGCTTCGTAATGATGATCAAATCTAATCGGTTTAATTTATGATCTAAAGTCACGTTGGAAAGGTCTAATCGATGATCGTGAGATTCGTGTTACGATAAAACCGGTAGGATAAAGAAAATAAATTAAAGTACAAAGGAGTTAAGAAGCAAAGAATTCCGACCACGAAACGATCGGCAAAGATGGAAGTTCTCGCTCAGAGGCAAACGAACCAACGGCTTTGGTGCATCGGAAAGCTACGAGATAAAAGTGCAAACAGTACGAGTGGCCAAAAGGATGAGGACGGCACCTGCTACGAGGAAGTCGCAAAAGACGAGCGACGTGTGCTCTGCAGCGTTAAGGCAAGACAGAGGTAGGATATTTATTTTGGAAAAAGAAGAGGAGGATAGAGAAGTCCGATTTGAAGGATCGCAATGAAAAGCAGAGAGAGAGAGAGAGAGAGAGAAAGAGAGGATAAGAGAGCAAGACAGATAGATAGATAGAGAGAGGGAGAGAGAGAAAGAGAGAGAGAGAGAGAGAGAGAGAGAGAGAGAGAGAGAAGAAAAAGAAGAAATACATCGTGGAAATCGACGATTTCCGTAGTTCAGACACGTTTTGAAGGACGAAAGAAACATGGGAGAGGGAATCTGACGCGTGTACGATGTGCACGCGTGGCCAGGACGAAATCAGGAGGGCGAAGGAAGGAAGGAAGAAGAAGAGAAATAAAAGAAGACGGTGTATTCATGTTGCTCGAGGACGAGGAAAGCAGATAAGCAAGCTGCTAACGAGACGAAGCAGGAGAGATCACGTCCAGTGGACCGTCTTCGAAAGAAAAGGAGAAGATGAAAAGAGAAGAGAGGAAAGGAGAGAGACAAATAGACAGAGTGACAGAGAAAGAGAGAGAGGGCGAGTAGGAGAACGTGAAGGGTGCAGAAAATCGTAGTAGCGAAGGCGGCGATTCTCCTCCCCGATAAAGTAAATAGGAACGTACCGACACGTACACTGCGTCTTCTACGTGCGCCGCAATAACAGGCTCTGTACCTCGCGACGAATATTTTCTGTTGTATTCTCCTATCCGTCGTTCACTCACCACCGTTCTCCTTCATACTCTTTTCGTTCTTACGCTCGCAACAACGTTAGGAATTGAAAAGCTCCTTCCTCGGAATTTTCGCATGCCGAAATCATCGATGCATTCTGTGCAATTTCAAGCCTCGTATTTTTCTCTATTAATAGTAGAGAAAGTAGTAGAATTATTTTTACTACTACTACTAGTAGTAGTAGTAGTAGTCGCACGTGTTTCTTTTCTTTTTCTTTCACTCCTCGTCTACTTTTCCTTCTTTTTATTCACTGTTTTCTTCCTATTCTTTCTTTAAAAAAGTGTTTGCATACAGAATAATCATAGAGGAAGAAAAGTGAAAGGGGAATAGACAGAGAGATTTCCTTTTTCCTGTATTCTCAATCGAACTTTCGAACGATATATTTAGAAAGGGGGAAGATCAGAGTTTAACTTGGTCACTCAAGATCAGAAATCTGGAACACGAAATTACTAGAGACGGTACATTCTTGGTTTATGAAGAGCTGCGGAGGTTCGAACTCCTAGGTCCTTAGAATCTCAAGGGTCCCGTTCCAAGCCTTCGCTTACGACCACGATCTCGCGAAGCATCGTACTCGAAATTGGTCCGAAGTGATCCACGGAAGGTCGTACCGTTCGCGTTTCGACCGTTTCAAATTCCTCGGACGTTCGTGCTTCTCGTTGGCTATGCAATTTTGCGGCGTCATACCTGAGAAAGCGTATAACCAGAAGCACTCGTCGGGTTCCTCCGAGCGTTTGTATATTTCCCATGAGAATTCTATTGTATAATTTCGTGTCTCGTTACTGCACGTTGTGCTCCGCGAAAGAACCAAAGACAGATAGATAGATAGATAATAATGAGGAATGCGTAGGGACAATCAAAGAGAACGAGTTAATTGCTGGATTTATAAAACATTTCATAACGGAGCAAAACTCGTTTATCATCCTTTATATAAAACTGATCGATACTTGTTTAAACGATAACTTACTGCTAATGATAGAACGTGTCTTACGTAAACTGTGAAGAGATATTAAGAAGAAAAAACAAAATATATTTTAACTTCTCATAGTGATGACGACTTCAAGTAAAAGTTCGATGATACGACGTTTATCTTGGTACGACGATTCATTCATGCAGTGCAGATGACGATAAAGCGATTAAAAAAAATTCAACGATGTACTACGACTTTGTCTGTAAAGACAAACAAATTAAAAAATAAATATGGAAGTAGGTAAAAAAGACTAAAGTGGCTGTCAAACGAAAATAATTATAAAATTTCTCTTCAAAGGAAGATGTTGCAGACAAGTCAGGGTAGAAACGGGGAATGTTTACCGGACGAGATTTTAAGGGTATGACGTTAATTGAACGGTAGTAGGGTAATTCTATGAGGACGTAGATTAGACGTGCGCGTTGTTAATACGTCACCGTTTATACATTCTGTCAAAATGTTGGTACGCGCACGCGAACACACATGACAATGAAACGGACATAAACAGCGATAATTAGTTTCAATGTAGCCGTCTACGTAAACAGGATAAACGCCGGCAGAACGGCTAAATATGAAATATGACGTAAGAACAATCTTTTCCTTGGAATTTGGAAAAGAGAGAAATTTTTATTTATCTTCGATTACTTACGACAAATCGGACACGAGTCATAAACTGCACTAATTATACTTGCGAATTATTAGTCATCATAAATGTGCTTGATATTCAAAATATTAACACATACTTATTGTTAACATACCAAGTGATATATATATATATATATATATATATATATATATATATATATATATATATATAATAAAGAAACAGAGATTATCTTATGATAGATTTCATAAAAAAAATCGCATTCGATCGCGTATAGTTTTACATAATCTCATTCGTACTTATCGTTAGTGATATTTAAACACTGAGTCTCATTAGTATGTTCAATCAAATCTCATTCGCATAATCTGTCTGAATAATTCGCGAGATTGATAATTAATGAGAGTCTTATTCGAGAAAATATCATCACGTTGTATAATACATATTCGAAATATATTCAAAATGAAGTATTTATTTTGTTATCTGACTTCGAACCATCCCTCTGTTGAACTTAATTTCTTTTAACTTATCTTTACTACGAACAATTTTTATGGCCCTTCGAAAAATATTTATTAGATAACAAATAAAGGATCAATATTTTTTGGTCCTTCGAGTTGAATCACTGCCAACATTTACCACAAAATTTCTAATTGCTGTTAAATCTTTGTCATCGTTGGAATACGAGTCGAGAAGAATATATATTTCGTCGTTTATAGATCCCAAACTGATTCATTTCAAATAATAATCGGCTGGGAGAGTCACCAGTACTTCTACAACATGTATTATTAAGAGAAAATTCAACGTCTCTCATTATTCTGTCCCACTTCTCTGGCACATCACACAACTTCACCAATATTGGCGTAAAAACCTGATTGAAGTGTTCGACTTGCCCGTTAGCACGAGGGTTACCGACAGCAATTAAAATGTGACGGACTGATTCTCCTTCCATAAATCTTGCAAACGACTGTGAAGTAAAACACGTCCCTTATTCGCTTACCAAACACCTGGGCTTACTCTACGTACGAAAATAGTCTTTCAAGTATCACTTCACCAGTTTTCATAGTTTGATAAATTTGCTGAACTCATTCAACCAAAAATATGATATATAAGCCTTTCATGAGCCAAATCGACTGACTTCACTTTTTAATTTTTTTAAATTTAAATGTCAGAATACTTGATGGAGTCCTCACTTTTTATGTTTATAATATTGTACATTTCCATAATCTTCCTTAGTTAATACTATTAAGTAACAAAATGTTTTTGGCCATCAAATAAAAAATAATTTATTTCAGAAACCAATCTGATTGACTCAGTACTCTAATGTAAATCATTGCAATAATACAATTCAAACGCAGCAGCAAGGCCTTTATACATTCTACAATGTTTATTTGAATTTATATTTTAAAGAGAATTTTAAAAAACCAATTTATATTATTTCATCTCATTTTTCGACTATTTGTTTTATGGAGTCAATTTGGTAAGTGAGTGACCCATATATTGATAATCTTTTCTTTTTTTCTAAATGACTGTAATTATGTATGTGTACTGTCAGAAATGACATTTTGTTCTTTATTATTCATAATTTAGATTTATATAATTTTATTTGTTCTTTATTAATCATAATTTTAGATTCTAGAAAGCTTATTTATTTTTGTTATTAATTTTTTTTTGATCTTAGACTTAATATATTTGTCTGGAATTAAAATTATTCATTATGTACCGCATGATCTATTTTCTTTACGTTGACGTCTATTTTTTTCTTTCGTTTCATTTATTACTTATTATATTAAGTTTCTAATATTATATTAAGTTTTTGATATTATAAAATACTATATTATCATTTGTTAGTAGGAAGTTATGAAATTTTGTCCAGTTAGCTTTGTTGATGTTAAATGTGAGTTACATTTGATTTCTTCAAAAGTAAAATCATTGGTTTCGATAAACTATATCTGAAATTTTAAAACTTTATGATTGCTATCGTAATCGATCTAGTAAGAAAAGAAAAAAAGTTCTATAATATTATGGTTGCCTTATGTTTGATCGTCTTAGTGTAAGTCAGTTACTATTTTCTCGCATTATCTACGACATTATTAGCAAGATAGAAAATAAATTGGCAGAAAGAATATATTCACGTTGGAAATATTTGATGGCACGAGAAATGATACTAATAAAAAGAAACTCCTATCGCAAAACTTTATTATAGCGTAAAAAACGCGACAAATTTTCGAAGGCCAAACTATGAATGTGTAAAAATTTATTAACATTTATGAAAGTGCATGCGAGCTATTCAATCTAAAAGATTGTTCACAAAAGTTATCAACATGAAAATAATAATTGAAGTAGAGAACTTTATTAGAACCTTATTGGAACTTAAGCGAATATTTATGGGCATATTTACTGCGTTAGTCGCTTAATAAATGGTCAACGGAATTAACATTTATAAAACAAAATGACTGGAAAACACAGCTACAATAGAATCCGGTTGTAGGATGAAAGAGATTAAAAAGAAACGGAATAATATAATAGAAAATAACATTTCAAAGTTAGCATTAAGTATGATAAGAGAAGTTTCGAAGATTCCGTATTAAATAAGTTTATTTCCGAGTTACTATATCCAGAATTAGAAAATAAAGTTTATAATACAAATCCCGAGACGATAAATTAAGCCATCGATAATATTCTGTGAGTATTTAAAACATCATCATGCAAGGTTGATAAGGAATTTTAGTTTTCCTTTTCATATAGACGATATCATATTATTTCATATCAACAATAGAGAGAAACAAATCACGATTATAATCATTGCCTGAACATAACAAATATATAGATACTTCACTATATCAACAAAGTCGACGAGTACAAGCGTCAAATTACGCAGTCACATACGTCAACCCACTTATATATCTCCACCTGTATTTGCAAATACATAGAACACAACCTTACAACCCACAATATCCTATGAGAAATAAACCATCTTTTCGTTATTACCAAGTTATTACCAAGAAAAACACAGAACACTTCACAGACGCATCATGACTGAAATAACACATATCAGAAACAAAATCTATTGTCATATACGCATAATGCACAATCCCACACACAAACAAAATCTATGCGTTGTATTGAATCGCAAATGTGTGTATAGTAATCCAGGAGTACATATCTTTAAGGAATGCCGTTCAAAATTTACAGATGGTGTAAAATTTACGGACCTATTAACCAGGTATCCGCCTAACGAAATACAAATTCCAAAAATAACGAAATGGGTATCTTAAACGACCGATCGCTTTAAAAGAAAATATTTGTCGAACCTGCATTAGGAAAAAATAAAGAGTATTTTTAAATTCTAGCGAAACAGAAACTTCCTTTAAAATTCTTACAGCGATTTTAGAAGAAATCGAGATGACCTCCAGAAAATTCAAACACACCGACTTCGGAGTTCTATTGTAAAAACTGACACAGAGAAGGAAAACTTTTTTGTTGAGCAACGAAAACTTTACAAACAACTCAGACACTCAAGACCCAACACATAGGTAAACCAATCCCAAAACCGAATCACTTTAGGCATTAATGAAAAGAATCACAACTGAAGAGAAAACAGAAAAAGATAATCACCTATTTTATCTATCAAACAACACGTCTACTTGCAATACATGACATATGTTGAACCTGTTACACAGGAGCATTATGATTTTAAGTACAATCACTTAGGTAACGAAGATATACGATATAATGAACAGTCAAGCGATGACTAAACTATATTTGATATACATAAATATATAATAACAAAATATTCTCAGACTTTGATGAAACAAATAAAGAGTAATTAATGTAAAAGATGAATTTCAAAGCTTTCGATCATTCAAATATTGAAATCATAGATCGTATCGCATGAAAGACAATCAAAAATTCTACTTTAGGTAATAACGAAAATTATAGCGACAGTAGCGATATAATTATTCTGAAACAATTAGAGTAGACGCAAATGACCACGAAAACCATGCAATGAACATAGGAAATGCATACACATAAAGATCAATAAAAAATGATAATATAGCTACGGAAAGTAAGGAAACTAATTTTGATATTCTCCATGACAACCGCAAAGACCCAGAGAAGAACGGCAATATATTAAACAGAACCAACACAAACAATAGATCTAGCTTTTATGAATTGTACAGACGATATAACCTCTGGTAGTCTACATTACTAACATGATATTACGCACATTACGAACGGGTACAAAAAATTCTTATGAAAGTTGAATGCCATTACAATCGCACTAAACGTAATACTAAAACCAGAAAACATTTTTACGACAATTGATTCATGGGTTTATTTTATTTTGGCAAAAAATTGATTGCTGAAAAAATTATAAACGAGAAATCTTGTTTGCTAATCTGGATAGGATATCTGGAAGGTTATAGCCAAGCAGTTTTGTCCGTAAAAATCGAACGATTATAATACATTACATGTATTGCGATTCCATCACGGAGGTGTGTATTAGAGTGGTGTATTTTATATTTGTGTTAGAATGGTGTAAGCATGTCCAGTATTATTCTTAAACCTTTCGGTACGAGCGCCGAATATATCTGGCATCCATTTGATGATCTGTGTGTACGTGTGCCAGATATATACGGCTGACGATGACCTATCTAAAAATATGTAAACTGTAATTGTTCTAATGTTACTTATATAATTAATAGAATTTTATATAAATGTCTTTTAAAATTAAAACTATAAATGACACTTGTTAGAAGAAACATTGTTTTATTAAGCACAGTTCTTATTTAACGCTTAGGAAAACTTCAAATAAAAGAGGATAAACCACACATTATGTGTGTATTTTTGGAGCGGTGGCTCGTACAGCGGGAGCGTCACGGCGGACAGAGCGCTCGTACCGAAAGGGTTAATTGTTGTTGGAGTAATTGGGCTAGCTGATCGTATCTTCCCAGGTAAGCATTTTCAAAAAGTATGAAATAATTAGCTATGATATTCTCGATTGACTCTTCCAGTTTACCATACTTTCTGCATCTATTTATGACTATCCAGTTTTAAGATTTGTTTTTGATAATTTAAGGTCTTAATCATTTCGTATTGGATAGCTAACACAAAGCCTTCAGTTTCTGGATACAAGGAGTAGCCACTGAACTGATAAGTTTTTATTGGCGGCTAGATATTCTAACAGTTTTAGGAACTTTTCATGCGGTTCCGCGCTCTACCAGTTATGTATACCTTCTTGTATAATTCATATTTCTTTTATTGTTTCCCTTACCTTAGTTGTAATGGTGTGTATCCAATGTTTACTTCTATAATACATACTCATTAGTCCGTCGATAAATGCTTTCAGTTTGTCTCGCATATTCGATTCTTGTACTTTACACATCCTCTTTACTTTTGTAAGACCTCTTCTCCTTCCTTATCTGTCAAGTACAGTCTTTTTGTGAAGGAATTCGGTAGCTGAACTTTTGTTAAGGTAGATCTAGTTAATCTATCGAGACTATATAGGTCTGTTACGGATCACTTTACAATTCCAAAGGTGTACATGAGTATCGGTATAGCCCAACTATTAATAGCTTCAATAATTCTTTCATTAATTGACTCGGTATTGGGCAATGTTGTTATTTGTTTCTTATATTTTTCGATAAATTCCTTCTTCAATTTAATGTAATCGATTCTTACGTTCTAAGATGTCTTTAGAGATTCGTATACTGCATTCTCGTCGAGTTCGTTTATTAACTATGAATTCTTCCTCATGATTCATCATGGCTTCTTTTCTAACAAAGACCTTTGCAAATTTGTTCAATCCGAAAGCCATACAAATGTTCATACTAAAGAAATGAACGGTACTACTTAGAGACTTAAATTTCTCGTGCGTTTTTGCATAGAACTTAAGATCATCTATAAACAGTAAATGGTTGGGTTTTTTTTTTTGGCTTCTTGCCATTTTGTAGCCAATTGATGTTCGGTTTAGTAAAGTCGCTTGAACGTTAAGCAAAACTATGTAGAAGAGGGAGGATCTACTCTGGTATATTTCTCTTTTGATGTTAATTACACCTATGTGCCCTTTAACATCTATTGTTCCTTTAAAAGTCGGGTTTCTAAGGTTATAATTATGTTTCTTAACACGTTGATAATTTTTGGGTAGATTTTGAAAATGTAAAGAATTTTAAGAAGCAGTACAGAGTCTGATCGTATATTTTTTACTAGATTAAAGAAGTTTGAATAGTTCGTAAATGAGGGGTAGTTGGGTCAGGTAATTGGTCTATAGTTGATTGGGTTTACGGCATTTTTTTTTTTTATAAAGTAAATATGTGATCCTTCAGTCAAGTGCCGTTAAAACATGCTTAGGTCATTTAGAATGATCTAGAAGCTTCGCGCAAGTGGTCCGTGGGTAGCCGTTAAGTATTTCAACCAATAATTCTGTAAATAATCAAAGCTCGAAGCTTTCCAATTATTGCTTCGTTTGGTTGCTTTAGCAACATCCTCTTCGGTGGATTCTATATTTGACATTGGTATTCAGTTGTATTCGTTAGCAATAGTATGAATTCATTCGATCTGCTCATTGAAGGATATTGACTTAGACCAGATGGTCTTTCAGTAATCTCCAAACTCATTTACGTCAATTTCGGCGCGTTCTGCAGTAGTTCAGATTCCAAATAATTGTTTCAAAAAAAATTTTTCTTTTACTTTTACTGTTATTTTGATTTTGCTGTTTATGTTTTTCTCAGCTTGTTGTTTCTTTCGAGTCTTGTTCCTTTCACCTTGACATGTTAAAAAGCGATAAGAAACCATATGGTTCGCTTGTGTCGTAGACTCGCATGGAGTTGCAAAGTATAGTGTCATATAAGACCGTCTTATATACTATACTATAGAATATATTATGTAGAATATAGATTTTTAAATTCCCGGTCTACAGGTTGCGCCAAGGCGAGCGCACCCATTGAGCGTGTGGCGCAATAGCTGAAGAGGGGATCCGTGGCGGAGCACCGGCAAGAGAGTTCTTCTCAGACTGCGGAAGACGGCAGAAGGCTTTTGTTCTTTAATAAATGTTATTTAACACGTTTCCTCACAATCCAGTGCTTAGTTTGCCCTCAGTCATCCTTACTATTGGATATTAAGTATATATCTTACAATTATAAATCATAATGTATAGTATCGTATATAATAGTTTTAAAAAAATATATTTTCTAATGAAAATATGTATTATATATATTATAATAGTTTGTAAAAAAATATCATCATATTTATATAAAAAATCAATTTTTTGGAAAAATTTTTTTAACAATAATGTTAACGTAATGTTAATGCAACATTTCTTATTGTTAGTCGAGTTTTTCGAAATCTACAACAGTTTCAAAGAAAAATAAAAAATGAAAGAAGCTAAAACTTTAGGAGCGTTTGTTCCTTTCTAGTCTAAAAACAGGCAGCAAAGAAAAATAGTTCTTTATTTAAAAAGACCTATTCTATATATTCACAAAGTTTTCTAATTTATTGAATTTCTGAGTTCCGAATTTTCTATTGCTGGATGTAAAGGACGATGTAAAAAAGAACATAAGAGTGCTTATCGTCGATTTAAGCGAATGTCGGATATACAGGAAAAAATAATTAAGAATAATCTTGTTTAATTAAAAAATCGTTAACAATTCCGTAGAATCAATTTTAAATATTTTTGAAAGAATAAGGCCTTGATATAACGTTAAATCCTTGTAAAGTTTATGACAGATGGTTGAAAAAATCCTTAAAAATGTATTTACACTTTTGTGTTTCAACAGCGCAATCGCTTTAATAAATGCTAGATATATATGATATTTCGTACTCAATGGTTCATTTAAATTTCGAAAAAAGAAGAAAAAATGATAAAAGTTTGATAGGTTATTTGATGTTTCTTCGCAAGCAAGTTTTAATTTTTATATAACAAAACTTTTGTTCATTTAAAGTAATTAGAATAGTGATTGATCGCGTGAATGAATAAGCATCATTTATTCATATTTTCTATGCTTTATGTAATTTATTTTCTTTTGAGAAAGAGATATTTTTTATTACATCATTAATAATTATGTCAAGAAACGTAAGTGTTAATGCTAATGTGAAAGAAAAAATTGAATCTATCTCATTTCATCTGATTTATTTGTTAACTAAATGAAAATATCGAATGAACTAGCGAGTAATAACGAATCTTCATTAAAGAAACTCAATTTGTCTTGAAAATCTTGTTAAAAGCACACCAAATTCTAAGAAAGACTATAGCAGGGCCTATCTCGAAGAGGTTCATTCGTGGCAAAAAAATTCAGAATCGCTGTGTGCAGATCCGGTAATTAGCGCTAACGAGTGTCATTTGACCATAGGATTCGAATATAACGACGCGGAGTTATCGACTGAATTTTAATGACGTACTCTAAGTTTGCCCACCTCGATCTCTAGTTATTTTCTGTCGGTCGTAATGAGATTGACGATCTTTCTTTTCCTTCTCTTCTCGATGATCACTTGATGCATATCGTTCGTTGCTCGTCCTAGTTGTAATACTGATTTAATAAGGAATATTTTCTTATCGTACTTTATTTCCCATGGGTAATAATTCGCTTAGGAATTATCGCAGCTTTTTATTGATTGAATCTTTTTTTATTTTAATTTTATTGTGTTTTTTTTTTTTTTTTGATTTGATAACAATAAATCGGTAATTATTATATTTGATTTATTTGATATATTTGATTTATTATAATAGAAATGGATGTTGGAATTAAAATAAAAAGATATTTAAGAATTTGATATTTTCTATGATAAGCAGTGCAAATAGCATGATTATTTTGATGTTCACATTACTATCCAAGTTATTTCAAAATAGTAGATCGAAAGACTTTCTCTTTCTTTGGCATTGGATCGAATAGTATGCGTTATGTACATCCATAAGTGAAAGAATCGATTTCACAAACATAAATCAATTCTAATCCATTTAAAATCTTTGAAAGCTTTGTTAGCATTTCCTAACTGTAAAATATGTTTTAATAAATATTTCCAATTAATATCTAATTTATAAAAAAATTTATCTAAATACGTGAATAATTTCTTACTTATTATCATCATCTGAAGTATGTTTTCATACTGTAAATAAGCTTTACATATGGTTTTGTTGATTCGAATCCTATTTTATACACCATAACATTTTTATTATACCATATATATGGTGCAATATACCAAATCTATACTAACGTAGGAAAACTACTATTAATCGTACAAGTTATACATGAATATATATTGGTAATAATGACTATATTATTATTATTACATAAAATATAATTACAGTAATGAAAGAAATAAAATTATGGGTTATGATTTATAAATTCGTTATAAGTGCATTTCTTTTTCACGATTAGTATTTAAAGTAGGAATTGAAAAATCATTGATGAACTCCCGATTTTTGTTTAAAGTAAGAATAATCAGGAATTACGAGTTACACAAAGCAACTTCATAAGAATTTCTTTCTTTTTATTGTTCCTCGTTGCTGCGATCTTGCAATAACTGATTGTTCATTCCTTAAAGTAGTGTGTCATAGATCTTATCGATGATTAGACGATTAAGTTAGGTTGTCCCTTGCGAGGACTCTTTTTTCTACATTTAATTTTCTTCAAACACATCGATTATCATTTTTTTTTTAATATCCACAATTGGAATTGAAACTGTAAATACGTAACTTTTGACTTCAAATGAGACTCCAATAATGATACCACGTTTTTACATACTTTGCATTGTTGTTTTCTTAATTGAAAAAATTTCTCCAAGAAAAATCTCTTCGGGACTGAAACACCTATTAATAGAGAACTTTATCAAGTAGTTATTTTGAATTACATTATAACAATTACAACGAAATTAATTTACCATTGTTATCGACAGATGTGATACTCATTCAAGAAGCTATTAAACTTAATCTAAGATGAGAAATTTAGAAATTCATTTCATATCACATTATCCTAAACAATATAAAGAATCTGACAAAATGGAAGGTGAAATATTACGATGTCATTGAAAAATTACCAGAGGGTGTTTTGGCCGGTTCGGTTTCCCAATTGGTCAACTTCAACGAATGTCTGGACATAGGTTTGAAAGAGAAGATACCCTCCCAATATCCGTGATCGTTATTGTCTCGGTGAAGTTACCGTAAAGGTGCCTGAGGCTTATTTAAAAAGGTTCTACTCTGTCTGATAGAACTTCAGACTCGTTGAAGATAGCTAGAAAGAGTCGATAAGTGAACTTTACTGGGGTATTTGCGTCCCTGCTGCTTGCATGCCGTAGGACATCAAGGATGTCATCGGGAGAGTGCTTGCGGTGAATCCGGTTTCCAATGAATCTCGATTAAAGTTCACACCAAGGATTCCGGAAGGATACTGCTCCAATAAAATTGTATTTTCTGTTAAATTATAGACGTCTTCTGCATGTACGATGACGTTATAAAAAGCGATTCAAAAGTTCTGATCAAACTCAATTGGGAGAACTTTAATTCGTTGTTTATCTTTTTTAATTATAATTATAGATACATGGATGCATTGTATCGTCTGTGATTTAGATGGTGATTAGCGGAATTATCTTTCATAAGATACATTTAATAAATAAAAGCACAAATGTGAAAGATATATTACCTCAAGTTCTCATTTCGAAAAGTACACTTTTTCTCGTTGATATCGAATTTGAAGAAGATTTTTCGATCCTCCTACAACATCCGAAATTTATTTTTAACATTAAGTTCATATTCATGATTCTAATTACTGTCGGTTATACTCAGATATAAGTTACCAGCGGATCGTTGATGAATATGAACTTTTGGATACTGGTAAAAAGATTTTCAAAACGTTTATGACCTTATGTACCTATAATATAGAATATAGGTAATAATTTGAAAAGTATTCGTGTGATTTCAGAGGATTTAAAGTGCAGAAAATTCTATTTCTTTCAACGATTCGCTTCTGGTTGACACGTTTCCTCTATTAAGTAGATTTCCTTTTTGTAAAATATTTCTTCGAGAATTAGACAAAAGAAAATTGGTTAATATTCTATTATTACACGTTTTACGTTACTTAAAGTTGACAAACAAAATTGTAAAAAGTCTGATTTAATCGTTTGTTAATCGAGTCAATTCATTTAGGTTAAATCCAGTTCACTTTGTGGTGATAGCCTTATACATGATATAGTTAAAGAAATTAAATCCAGAAATATTATTGTATAAAATGGAACAAGAAAAAGAACGATGCCGTTCCTCCTAGTGAACTAATCTTCTTCGCATTAAATAGTCACGTCGACACGGATTATATAATCCCTATGTATCTCTATGTTCAACATTTCTATGTTCTATGGCCGAAAGAAAAAATTTTACTGTTTTAGAAACTGCTCTTTATGCATCTTTATACAGAGTTGTCTGGAGCATCGTTAATGATTGGATTCTGGTAGCATTTATAACTAATAATTCAGTTTTTTTCTTCTATTGACCGAATGTCTATAAAAAGATTAAGATAGAAATTACTATAAATGCTGTTTTCTTCCAGAATCAATCAGCAGTATTTTAAGATGACGATCATTCACTATTCCTAATCATTATTGTTAGAAAATGGTATCGTAATGTTATACTATTTATTAACAATGCTAACAGCTCGATTAGATATTATTAATTTAATAAGTGTAAGTATAAATTAAGATAAACAAAGCAAAAGGGTATTATTTTAGATGCTTCCCGAAAAGAAAATATTTTATTTGTAGTTCAGTATAATACTGTCACACTGAACGCTCATTTTTATCGGAGTAATTTTACTGTCAACAATATTTCAATCTTCTATTATTTTACTCGAACGAATCCTTTTCTAATAAGTAAAACTTATCCGACACTTTACCCGAGAGAAAAAGAATAGTATTTAAAAAATTTAATATCATCTTTTAGACAAACAAAATACGATGGAGAATATAACGAAAGAAATAAATGTTCCAGGGATGTGATAAGTGCAAGCTATAAGTAATACGTAAAGGGATGTTATCTATTTTTTTTTTTATAATGGTCCATTTATAATTTATTAAGTTAATAATATTTGGTGTACAATTTTGCTTCCGCTGTTTTTTACCGAAATTTGAGACTTTATTAAAAATTGGTTATACATTTATGATTCAAAGTATTGTCTATCGCTGGACATTACTTTCTCCCATATTTCGGGCAGTGTACGAATGCCGCGTTGAAAAAACTGGTCATCTTTTGAAGCGATTCACGAATCGAAAATGGCGGAAGAAAAGTTGTGCACCTAATATAATGGTATTAATATCAACTTAGCCGTTTGTTTATTTATATATGCATATACGATCACCGATAAACGGGCTTCCGCAGAAATGCGTTCGCTCTGTTCACACTCAACACTTTAAAATTTTTCTTCGGCCCTGATTGTCCCTGAAGATTGCTTAATCATTCTTCCACAATCCTGCGATTATTTTCTCCTCAAGTTTCTTCCTCCTCCCAATCACAATTAGTTTCCATAGATTTTCTTCTTGGTCCCGTCTTGTACATTTCGAATTGCTCGTCCTCGGTTGGCCAAACGAATCGAGAATCCAAATCAGTTTCGGAAACAGAACAGGTCCCACTGTCATCGACATCTGTGTTAGGTGACTGTCTTACCGAAGTCGAATCGATATCAGACTCGATCTCTGATTTTGAACTCTGTTGATTATCTTCTGTATCTGTGCTCCTGTCGTGCCAAACCGATAATGTTTCAGTTTCTTCTGTAACCATATCTTGAAACTCTTCAGACTTTTCACCGCTCGTATCTTTTTGGCTTGTCGATGAGTCATCATCTTTTTTTGATTCAGATTGTATTAACTTTTTATCTTTTACTATGTATGCTAAAGCGTCCTCTTCCGATCGAGATTTTTGCATCTGCCATGCTTTCTTGAACGGATGTTCCTGCTCTTGCTGTACAAGTTTCGGTCTCTCTGGAAGATAATATTCTGGATCTTCTTCGCTGGCCTGACTTTTGATAATAGACTCTCGTTTGTACAGTCCCAAGGACGATTTCGGTAATACTTCGATACCTTCCTCCTTGACGAGACTCCATCCAGACTCTGTCAAATCTGAATCATCCAATTTTGTAAGATCTTGAACCGATTTTCTTCTACTATCTTTCGTAAGAACGAAGTTGAAACTGGCAACATCTTTGTCATCTTTGATGGAGGAATCTTTTGCCTCGCTATAAGGATTTTCTCTAAACGGTGGTGCTTTTTCGCGATATTCATGACGTTGAAGATAAGAAGGATCGTCTTCAGGTTCGCTAGGTTCCTGAGAAGATCCAAGTTGAGCGATACGAGGACCAACACTCACAGTCCAAGCGTCCATATTTTCGTTACCCGAAGGATCTTTCAACAAAGCTATTCTTCCTTCGGCAGAAGACCTTCGTCTCAAGGACGTTATATCTTCTTCCACTGAATCACTTTGTTGGCTGGCGAGCTTTTCCATAAATTGACGCCTTCGTATCCTCAACTCTTCTTCCCATTCTTCTTCATCGCTTACTTTCGGCTCTACCAAAGGATATCTTCGGTCATGTTTCGATCTACGTTGAACAGGCGTTTCATCTTCGCTTCCTGAAGAAAATATTCTTCTTGAATCCATAGATTTTGGTACGGAACGTCGTGAAGTTCTCGAAACGTATTCCTCTGATTCGGTTAAGAATCTCATTGAGTCTGAACCCATGGATGTCGAACGTTCCTTATTAATAAATTCCCAAGAACGATAATCATCGGATTCTTTAACGGATGACCTTTCTTTCGATTTTGATCTCCCGTACTTATTCGAATAAGCTTCCTCGTTTCTTCGTCTTATATAATCATCCTCAGTCTCTATCGGCATTGATATTTTGATTTCTTTCATTCTGGAAAGCGAACGACTATTCCTTCTCGTTTCTTCTTCTTTTTGACTTTTGAAATATTCCATAGCTTCTTCCTCAGAGTCAAACATATATGGTGGCATTCTTTTATTTACTCTTCCCCGTTCTATGTGTTTCTCTCCGTCGTCATGACCCATAAATGATTTTCTTATCTCTTCCGACTTCTTTAAACGCGGTATATTTACAATCTCCTCGTCTTCTAGAATTTCTTTTCGTAATTTCGTATCGACTCCGATTATGTCTTTCTGCCAATACAATCCCGTCGAGTTCACTTTGTCGTCCTCGAAAACTTTTGTTTCGTTGTCTATCTTCTTAACGGATTCCTTTGATTTTGTTTCTTTCGTTTCATCCGTCATTGGTTTTTCTTTCGGTATGTCAGTGGATAAACTATCTGTACTTTCCATTATGACGTTTCTTACTTCCTGCATCGGAAGATCGAACAACAAAGTTACTACGATCGATACGCATAACACTACGATTATCTCCAAGAAATCAATCTAAAATACGATGAAAAAAATTATTCTTTGAATTTGATACTATTTAAATGTTCAATATTTTAATAAAATTATTACGATGCACCTACAGCTCTAGATAGTTGAAATTCTGTCGTATATCTCCTGGTCCCAACGTTGTAGAAAAATACAGCGAATTGTGTTAAGTAAATCGCATAAGATATTCTACTGAATATTACCAACCAATAGTTCGAGAGGAATCTGTTTATGATTCCTATAAATAAATTTATAGAATATAATGATTCACTCTCATTTAGAGTTATTATCCTAATTATATGATAGAATACCTCCGTGATCAGTAAAGCAGGCAAAAATCGTCCAGCATAAAGCTAAAGCCCACGAGACTGGACTGATCACAGTGTAATGACTGGCTTCTTCAACGTCGTACACGTAGTCCCTTTTGGCTGTACGCCAAGGAGAAAATACCGACCATGTTCCAAAGGACATCGCGATCAACCATCCCAAGATCACGAACACCTAAAAATAGTTCATGGAAATCTCATCGCGATTATCAAAATTTTTAATGCGCCCATTTTTCTTTAGTTTACCTTGTGAATCTTTACGTTTTTTCCTGTATAATGTAATAACACGCCAAGTCCAACACCACAAGCGTAAGGAGTTGCTCTATGTAATGGTAAAATGTAACTAAAATTAGCAACTTTATAAAGTTGTTTTAATCTGAAAAAGAAAAGAATAAAAATCTACGAATGCAATTGTTTTGATATAATGTATTATCGATGCAAATATATACTATCTGCATACTTACGACATTCCGTGAAAGATGACGATAGATAGATTATTGTTTATCGTGGCTATGTAACGAAGCGTAGCCGAGACTTGTATAAGGAAGAATAATAACATGATACCGATAATCGGTTTACAATGAAGAAAAAATACTAAAATTGGTGCTAACAGTGATAATTGCATGTCTAATGCTAACTGATGAGTATGAGATGCACACTGTAATGAACGTAAGATTATTTAGATTATAAAAATGATTAATTTTTTATTTCTTTTTTGATCGGCAATACTTACTATTTCTTCAAATGGAAAGAAATTCTGAATGTAGAGTAAATTGGTCCATGCATTTTTTTTACAGAGTTCCGCATTATTTACGATAATACTGTTCCATTGCGGGCCCGATCCGATATGCTCCATTACGAAAGCATACCAAAATATCACCACGATTAAAGCGGGTGTCAGTCTAAATTATAATACGAACTCAATAATTACAAACTAAGCAACGGGCTCGAGACATTAGTAAACTATAGAGCAGGCTCACCTGATTAATCTAACGATAAAACGACAAAACCAACGAATCTCTCCGCGTGACGTTAATTCCTTCACCATATTGTAAGCCGTCAATAATCCGCTCATAAGTAAGAAGGAATCCGTATAAAGTGAAGCAACCCTCAGAACACAACTGGCGGGATTATTTGCAAACTAAAATGATCGAAAAGACAATGTACCACATATATAAAGTATATCATCGAACGAAAGAACATTTTATTCACCTCTGTGAAAGCGACCCGATTAGCATATGGTATCCGTGACATTGGTATTATTTGATGAGCAAAATAAAGAAATATCATAAACACAGATCTCAATCCATGAACGCATGGAATATCTTTGCTATTAGATTTGATTTCTTTAAATAAATATTTAACTGTTCTTCGCAAGGAAAATGCCATTATTATTCTCTCAGAATAATTTCCTGTAAATAATTACAATATTTCTGTTGAAAAGGCTCGATTAATACGGATTATAAAAAGTATTATCGAACTTCGCACCTTTTCCTTCTGAGATTACCAAATAATCTCTGATCGTAGCTATGATGACTAGACAAACAACTGCTGCATAGAAGTATCTATAAGATGGTAAAGTAAAAGAAAAATGAAAAGAGTTTTTGAACAAAAGGAAAGTCTGATGAAACGTGTAGTTATAGATCAAAAGAAAAGGGAGAGAGAGAGAGAAAGAGAGAGAGAGAACCACGTTTCATTGTTCTCTTTCAAACGCGTGTATATTTATTCACTCTCCGTCTTAAAGCTGAGGAGAGCGATGCCCTCGAAAAGCTATTTTTGTAACTTCACAGGAAATTACACGTTCCAAATATCATTTCCAGAGTTTTACTCAAAAGCGATAATCATCGTGACAATGCTTTTCGGTTAATCAAAATTAATATATTTACGTACAGAACACCGATCGTTTCTTTCGAATAATTTCGTGACTTTTGCTTCATGTAACACATGTCTGGATTGACGTCCACTATAAATCTAATTCCAGAAGTTGAATTGTAATAACTCAATGCATCCATCAGAGAAATTTCTGCATCCTTCGCCGTGCATGCTGCTGGAAGGCACAACGCCCAATTCACTGTCGTGAATCTCGGTATGAAATGTTCCGACTGAAAGACAGAAAGCGATGTTTTATTTTGAATTTCAACGGGTTTACCCGTCACTTACATCACGCATATTTCCCTTAATAAATGTACGAGCTTGCATCAGATTAACCGATAGTTTCATGTCCTGTTGTGCGGCATGTAAATCTATGGTTGCCAGACAATATTTGCCTTGAATTTTTATCGTGTTATTACTCATTTTAACATGCGACGTGATGCCTAAACATTGATCAAAATCACCAAGCTGATTGACATTTCCACGTAAGAGACCAGATGGGATCTTTGCATTTGAATCCAACACTAGAAATAAAATTGTTACAAATGATTCATTGAATATTCCATATTTTAATTCTATCAACAAAGTTTTTATTACGATAGTAAAAATATATCAATGAAACAGTTGGCCTACTTTGAAGAGCCCACAGTTTGTAACCCCTCAGTTGTCGTAGGAATATCTTGCCATGCTGTTGACAGTTCGTATCCTTAACGGCTGTAAAATTGGGTACAAAGCTTGGTACACGTAGTATCCTGTCATTTAAATCGGCTAAATTTTTGATTACGTCTCTATGTTCCTTCGTTTTCGTCTCGTTTCCTATAAATACATAAATACGTCAAGCTTGTTGAATTCCTTTTTTTCTTTTCTCAATTTTTCTAAAATTCGTAAATAAGCACCGAGATGTAGTTCACAGATAATTAAAGATTGACGCCAACAACGGTGATATCAACTTCTTTTTCAAGCACGACGCACACAGTAAGCTTTCAAGACAATGAGTCTTTTTCAATATATAATATACTCACTCGCCGTTTGTGGAACTGCTCTTTTTACTTTTCGTTTAACAGATTTTTCTACTTCGTTCTTAGTTTTCGTTGTAGCTTTTGAAGTTTCCGTTTTTGCAGGAGGTTTTCGTTTTTCTTCCGATTTCAAGGAAGATTTCGATGATCCCGGTTCAGGTTTTGTTGATTTAACAGTTTTTGATTTCTTCGCTTTCTTATTTTCGTCCGATTTATATTTAGCTGGCTCAATACTTTCACTCTTCTTTACATTTTTCTCTTGTTCTATTTTAACTTCCGTTATTTTAGCAGATTTTACTTTCTTCATCTCTTTCTCTTCGTTCGATTTAGATTTGATCGGTTTAGTATCTACTATTTTTGTAGATTCCTCCATAATTTGTTGCACTTCATTTTTCATTTTCTCAGCTTGGATTTTTGCTTCCACTTTGACTTTCTCTATCAATTTACTACCAGTATTCTCTACCGATCTAACTTTGTCTTTATCGGCGTATCTCACTTTTTCTATTTTTTTACTAGTTGGAGGAAACACTTTTAATTTATCTTCAATTTCATTATCATTATCTTTCTCATCATCATCATCATCATCCTTGCTATCGTCCGTTTCACGTTCACCGTATCCTGAATCCTTTTTTTGAGATTTCTTCTGTTGTTTCAATAAAATGGAGCTTTCTCCTTCAATTTTTACATCATCTTTAACTTCTTTTTTATCTTCTTTCTCCTTTACAATGGTGCCTTTTTTCTTTTCTTTATTTTCATCTTCAACGACATCCTTTCTATATTTTACTTCTTTGGTTTCTTTAGTAGTTGTACTTTTGGAAACACTACCTGCACCTAACTTGAAACTCCAACCAAGAACGTTCATGGTATTGTAATCTTCTTCCTTGTCTTGTACTTCCGCTTCTCGTTCCATTTCCTTTCGTTCGATACTTTTGGATTTTTCTACTTCTTGCTGTTTCGTTTCAAAGTTTTCGCTTTTGTCAGCTTTGCTCAGCTCTACGCTTTCATCTTCCTCATCTTCGGCTTGTATCTCTTCCTCCTCATCTTCCACTATAACAACATCATCATCAACATCATTGTCGTTATTACTAATATCCTCAATGTTCTTCCTTTCCTCACTTTGATTTTCACCATTACCATCATAACCATCTTTATCATCAATAGTACTCCCTTTCTTCTTGACCGAATATCCAGTTGATGATTTATCGGCAAACTGACCACCCAACAACCTTGATCCAATTTTCTGGGTACTCGCGTCCTCTGCGATGGTAGATGAGGCCGTTTCGACAGGTGGCTTTCGACCAATCGGAGGAACCTGCGAAGGCATGGCCCCGTGCCATCTCCGTGGCGAAGGCGTCATTGCACTGATTGTCGTCATCGTTCTCTCTGGGCACTTACCGAACTTGGACCCAACACAGGTGGCACGTTGCGAGTGCTCAACGATCGATGAAGAAAATGGATGAACAACATTTCCATCACGTATCCTGAAGGCGTAGCAGCAGGTATAAAGAAGAAGTATAAGCGCCAATCGAGTGATACACTTGCCCAGAAGGGCGAGAGCCATGATATAGCAGGTTTCACATGTGAAAAGAAAATTAATATGCGAGCACTAATTCGGTGATTTTCGAATCGGTTTACTTCTTATTTTCTTTTACTCCTTCCTTCTTTTTCTTCCACTCTCTCCCTCTCTCTCTCTCTCTCTTTTTCTCTCTCGCTGTCTTTCTCTCTCTCTCTTTCTCTCTCTCTCTCTTTTTCTCTCTCGCTGTCTTTCTCTCTTTCTTTCTCTCTCTCTCTCTCTCTCTCTCTTTTTCTCTCTCGCTGTCTCTCTCTCTCTCTCTCTCTCTCTCTCTCTCTCTCTCTCTCTCTCTCTTTCTCTCTCCCGAAACTCGTGATCAAAAGAACACGAGTGATCTTGAGAATCTTGAAGAACTATCGAGTATGCTGTTTCGGACGTGGCAGATCCCGGGCTACCACGTCCACAGCCGGCCGTGCCTTTGCGGAAATTAGAGCGCATGGCAGCATCCCAAGCAGCTAAGAGTTTTATTTAGCATCAACATTTCCAACCGCCGATCGCCGCGGCCTCAGTAGTGCGTTCAGGAGACAGGCATGCCTCCCTCTTTGTCGTCATCACTCACTGCCGATATTCTCTTCGAAGTTACGCAACTTTAGAGGAGGAAAGAGAGAGAGAGAGAGAGAGAGAGAGAGAGAGAGAGAGAGAGAGAGCATCTAGGCAAACAAATTGATCTTATAGATACGGAGGCGCTTCAAATCAGGAATGTCTAAGACGGATTAAAAAAGATAATGAAACATTTTCAAGATTTCTGCATGTTGGGTACATTTGTATTATATAAAACAAAATTATTATTATAGTTTTGTCCATAGGATATTATTCATTATCCTGTTTTACTTTTACTTTTTATTAGCATGATTTTAATTTGTATTATTAAAGAAATTTTCCAAAGCGTAAGATGCAAACTCAAAACAGTAAAGATCGACGGCCCACAAATTGTACATGCACTTGTGATATGAAGCCCGGTTCAGCTGTGATGTTCTGCCGACCAGTTCCACCACAGCAAAAAGATTAAAGCGGAAAGGAAATAAAAGTAAATACTTATGCGTTCAAGGGACAGTCTACAACGAGATATGTACCGAACGACACTTAGTTATAACGACGAGTATCATCCAAGTTTTGTTCAATAATCCTATGTAATAGGAAAATCATAATTAACCAACTAATCATTCATACAATAAGTTTCTTTTTAATGGCAGGGATTTATATGAAAGGAGTGAATAAATGGCAAATCATAAAAGATGATAGTGGAGGAAATCATTGAATGCATGCGGTATACAAAAAATTCATGTTTAATTATATTAAGTAAAGTGGCGAGAAAACTAATATCACAAAATTTGATATATTTGTGATGAATTTGACCCGGTGTATAACGTCGACCAGCTTTTAACGACTTGGACTCAACCATTCAATTCAACAAAATGTATGAATTCGTACGTATTTGGTCATGGTGATAAATGAAATACATCAGCTTTATTTTCATTCTGCGAGCTTATACAAACATTATACATACATACAGCTTCTTTTATCATAACAGTTAATTTTAAATCACAGGCATTTTCGATTATTTTTTTTTTGTCACGACATAATAGCAGTCGCGCCCGACAAAACAAAATATCGATAAAACATGGTGATTCTAAAATAATACTGTCAGAATACAACTCAAAAAATGCAAATTCTCAAGAAAGAGAAGGAGAGAGAGAGACCAAGTTCTAATTAAATTTCATTAAATTGTGAAGTAACTATCGCAATGAGAATTGCGATATTTGAACATAATAATGATTATAATGTTTCTTAAATAGGCATTCAATAATTCTGTCAGTACATCATCACTTAGGACTTTTAGGAAGGATGACTTTTTGTAAGAATAACGACACTCCTGTCTTTCAGCGATTGACTTCGCAAATAGACTTGTGACGTTATTCCTTCGTGTAAATATTGATTAAGCCCTCCTGTGGGCTTAACTTGAAATATAAGTTTTTTGAGTCGTATCATTTTTCTAGGCATGTAATATGACTTATACATAACCCGTTAGGTTGCAAGATAGGCCAACAATAAAAGATAAGTCGATGTACAAGTTAGGACATATTAATAAACAGTGTTAGCTTTATTATATTAAATTAATCTCATTTGTTTCATATTTTATGGATTCCTTTTCAATATATAAATATATTATACTTGTCATTATTTTAAATACATCAGTTCGAAAATGTAATTTAAAATTGAAATAATAAAATCAGAATCATTTACGATCTCTAGAATCTCTGTATTAAGATATGTAATAGATCACATCAATTTCTTTGTAATAAAACAACGAAAAATAAAGAGAATGAATAAGCAAGTGAAATAGTTGCTTTTAAATAAAATACGATTTACGAGTGATAGAACCTTTATCGGTGTTTTTAAAAGATCTCTCACGTTAACTAAGGTGGACGACGAAGTGTCATAAATTTTGCCGGAGTAAGAGATAGGAGTACTTTAAATTCCTTACGCAAAACGCATAATATTTCGCGAGCGTGAAGTTACGTCCAGTCGTGTCACATCGTGCTCCCCTTTTCCCACTCTGCAGGTTCAACGTGCTCCTTCGTTCAGTATCACTTATATGTTCCCCGCAAAGAGAGAAAAAGGGCAGAGAAAGAGCACGTCGTAATGAAATTTTGAAAACGCGCTGTGCGTTCTGCCGTATGCTGTCCACCGTGGCTAACTTCGGTGCTTTTCATGCCGTACTGCCACGGTAATTCAATTTCGTCGAATTATCACTCATTTCGCAAAAAGGATAAATGTGAACGTGAACCGAATCCAACATACCTACGCTTTTGCGATATAATTTCTGAAGGAAGAGAAGTGGCCGATCATGGCGTATCACGTGTTTAAACTGCTTCGTTTTTATTACTTTTTATATTTTTGGAAAAAAGTATACCTCGAAAGATCGTTTGATATAAAAACATCGGAAGAACGATCGAATTTACTGTTGGTTCTCGATAAAGAAATAGAAAAAGAATGTGAGAAAGAGAGAGAGAGAGGCAACTATCTCGTAATCAATCTTTGTACAACCGTTGTTCTCGACGCCTCGTACGTTACGAACGAGACAGCCTGCTAGATTCATATTAAACGATATAAAGAAACGGGACGGTGATTTATGCGCACAAATTGTTCTGTCACCATCCTGCTCCTCCAGGAT
Source organism: Dolichovespula saxonica (assembly GCA_911387935.1). Lineage (NCBI taxonomy): Eukaryota > Metazoa > Arthropoda > Insecta > Hymenoptera > Vespidae > Dolichovespula > Dolichovespula saxonica. Next base: position 12,538,353 of record OU426994.1, on the reverse strand, counting down.
TTCCGCACTTTCCTGGCATACACCAGAGAAGGCCATTGTTCTCCTTTTGCCAACATCTTATTGTCCCCCCTCGCTCTCTTCAATATCTGCTGCATTAAATCCCGCTTTTTCGCGATGTGCTTCGCAATATGATACTCTCTTTTCTTCTTTCTTTCTGTCTTTCACCTCGTGCGTGCAATCACTCCTGCAGTTAAAATGTATACCTTCGAATTTACGTCCGGTAAACGAACGAAGAACTGTTCTTGCGTAGTAGTTTGACATAAATATTTTGTTTTACTTTTTCTTTTTATACAAAATTCCACGAGAGAGAGAGAGACAGATAGAGAGAAAGATAAATAAAGAGTAAGATTTTTTTACTTAATCGACAATTATGCGTTTGAATGATACTGAAAGAATTACATGTGATAAGCAAATCGTAAAGTAATTAAAGAAATATTTTTTAAAAACCCATGAAGTCACGGTTAACTCTTTGTTACTCGTATACTTACTTAATGAGTATAGAACGATAATGTAAGCTTCAGATGTCGGCACTCGTTTGAAGGTAAGCACTTATCGTAAAATCGTATTCTATGCGTTTATGCATCGAGCTTTTCAAAAACTTGTAAAACATGGAGCTTACTATAAGAATTTTTAAAGTGCGTCTTATACTACTAGATTATGTGTATATATATATATATATATATATATATATATATATGCCGAAGGAATATGTGTACCAGCGGTCATGTGCTAATTAATAATAATGAATATACATATAGGAACGAGGACATAATTTCACCAGTTTTGCAATTGATAATCGAATATTGTTTATAAAATATCTTTTTCTTCTTTCAGAAATTTAAAAATTGTTACATATCACGTGGATATTGTTTAAAAAGGGGACTGTATGTGCGTCGCACGAATCGTCTTTTAACTGGGGACTGTATATGCATGGAGTAGATTTTTAAACTCGATTTTCTCGGACGAAAAAATGTTATTCTATATTTTCTTTTCATTTCTTTGTATATATATATATATATATATATATATATATATATATATATATATATATATATATATATATATATGAAATCACCACATGCTCGCTTTTATATGTTGATTGAACGGATCTTGTATATTTTATATACTATATATGTCTATATATATACAAGGTCAAAATAAATAAGCTGTTTCGAGGCATCTAGGATTTATTTATAAATAACAAGAAGCGTTTATCTCGAGTATCAACTTGGATGGATAGATCGAAGAAGAATATTGCTTCGGATTCAAATATCGAAGATTAATTCGCACATTTCAGTTCAGTCTCCGTTCTATCTCCGTTCTAATAGTTCGGCCACAGTGATTTTAACATTATTGTACGTAGTTTAAATGCGCGTTATCATATATATTTCCATTCAATCTTAATTTAATTATTAATTCGTCATATTTTATGTGCCGAAATCGTCCAAGATCGTCTGAGATCGTCGTCAATGACATTTTTTTGAAATGACTGACGGAATTTTAATAACGTCTTTTGTCTATGATACGGCTCAGAGGCAAGAGGAGATTTTCTATCGTTCCGCCTATTCCCCCCTTCCTCACCCTTTAACGCAATGGAATTCTGATAACTTGCAGTCTTTTGTCTATGGACAAAGGAGATTTTCTATCGCTCCACTTATCTCCACTTTTAACGTTCTCAATGTCCATGTAATAAGGATCTCCGGACATATCAATTTTACACAAACAAATATTATCGTTCAATTAAAAATGATATTTCAGATGTTACGTTAATAAAATTTTGTTGCTGTTAATTAGCCTTTTAAAATATTTTTGCGAAATGCATTTTTGTCATCAAAATTTATCACTTTAAATTTTTGGAACCACTTTTCGCACGTCACATTGGCTCATATACAGCATAAATTTTTTCAGAAATTTGCGACACGTTTTTTATCCTTTCGATAATAAAAAAGCAAATATAACGAAAGCTTTCTTTATTTTCGGAAATGTTTACTATTTTACAAAAACTGCTAGGGTTAATGAATCACAACAAAATTTAATTATACTGCTTTAAAAAAAAAAAATTGCGTGTGTGAAATTTATAATGAAAAAGCGACGTTCCACCAGCAAGCGGAGAAAATGGAACGAATATAGTATATCACAACCTAATATAAAAGATATTCTTGTCATTATGCAAGTTTCATGATCCAACTTATTAGCATTCCGTCAATCATTTCAAAAAATTTTATTGACGATGATCTTAGACAACTCGGACATAGAGAAAATATTACAGATTGATGATTGTAATTATATTATAATTATAAATATTTAAAATAAAGTTCTGTTATCGTTCTAACATAAATATGCAATAATACATATGCTGTTTGTGTGTGTGTGTGTGTGTGTTCTATATATATATATAAGCGTATATTTCTTTCTTCTTTATATTTTTCACATTGTCCTTTGTTAATCTCTTTTCTTGTTTTCTTCGAATCGTCTCGAACGATTGACAGAAAGATTTAAAAGTCGCATACATTCGCTTCATTTTAAGAGGTCAACTTTTTGATTCATTCCGACGTCTTTTGAAGTCCGTTAAAGTTTCACAAAGGATACACGGATTAAATTTGTTTTGGGGAAGTGGCTCTTGTGCTCGGTGTCCTTCAAATTTTTGTTTCGTTCATTCCTTCAAAGAAGAACGAGAGGCGAATGAAGGATCCCTGATCTTTGTCTATCTCAAAGAAACTGATTTACTTGCGGTATGCCATGCTTTCCGTCTACATAGAATGTAATTTTTTTTATGAATCAAATTACACTGCGTTGACCACTTCAACAAAGTGTGGTCAAACTTTTATTCCATTTGAGCTTCTAGGAAATTTTTTTTTCTATAATCGATTCCGTGATATCATTTCAACGAAATGTCAGACGATCTCGGTTGTTAAAACGAAGGTGGAAGATAATCCCTGATATCATTCCTGTAAGTGACGAGCAATTTGGACAAGATTCCCCGGAATCATGATTTTCCGGAGTGACACCGGGACAAGGCACCTATAAAGTGTATGAACTACACGCTAAGAGATATCGAATATAGGGAGAACTTGGCAACATCTGCAGAAACACAGGGACTGACAGGTCTTGGCCATTTAAAATGAAATTGAATACCTACGAGGTTATCTCTCCATTCGCTCTCATCTCTCTTCTTGCCTATCTTCTCTTTCTCTCTTCCTCTCTCTCTTTCTCTCTCTCGCTTTCTCGCTCTCGTTCTCCTTTTTCGTTATACATAATCTACTCTATCTTATAGAGAGGGCATATACTTTCCAAATGTTTTATGCATTTTTGTCAGTAAAACTGAAGAATTTATTTATAGAAACGGTCTTACGTAGCCTATTTTCTCTCGCCTATCGAGGAATGGCTTCGTTTCTATTCAATGAAGATAAATCTCTAAGAAAAAGGACTATAAAATAAATAATCGAACTTTTCCTTTGATTATACAGATAAATATTGATTTCGTAAACGTAGACGAGAGATCGTAGTTATATGTGTAAGTGAGAAGAACGGGAGAAGAATGCGTCTCGCGGCGTTGAGTAATAGAACTTAATAATTTACGTTAGAATCACGAGAGTTATCTCGTCGTTAGCGGGGAAGTGCGAGTGTAATTCATAGTAGTTGTAAAACCTGAGCTTTAACGAGCCACCAACTACTCTGCCATTGTCGTCGCTCGTTAAATCCACCACCATAATGATGTGTTTAGTATTCGGTAAAACACCTGACGCGTTAGAGGCCATTTCATGATCTTCCTCTCTATATCTATTTCCATTCCTTTCTCTCTCTCTCTCTCTCTCTCTCTCTCTCTCTCTCTCTCTCTCTCTCTCTCTTTACCTCTCTCATTTTTCGATTAGATAGGAATTCAGACCAATAGTTGCTCTCAGACCAATAGATTGAAAATTTTCAATCTCTTGTGAATATTACTTTAAATATTTATCTATCCAAATCGACAATGTTAATAATCTTAACCCTAGTTGTGCACACCTCAAAATAATTTCAACTTGTGCACTTGGGATTGCGCTACACCCCAGGCACTTTGGACAGCTCTCATTTATACAAAATAAATAATTTTGGCACCAAAAAATACTGTATATTCCTTGAAGTCTCGTAAATAATAATCAGTAGGTTTCAAAACGCATTTCCAATTTTGTCATTGTAAAAAAAAATTCATGAATCATGCAATGCGTAAATTGTTTCAATTGAGCTCAAAGTTGATCTGGGGTGTTTTACGCACCACAGGCATAACTAGGATTAATTATAACACAAACATTTACTTCAACTTTTGTTTTTTAATCACTATGCATTAATTTTTTTTTCCCAAGTATCTACTTTTTCGGAATATACATATGAACTAATGAATTTATCCCATCCTCATCGCCGTTTTATTTCATACTTTACTGTCAAATTCCACACAAAAATGCTGGTAATTATCAGATTTCGACTAAAATTCATGAATCTTTCCCAATAGTGGGAAGACATTACGAGCGGTTAGAATTTCGACGAGTCGCAGTTTCCCATAGAGGAGTCTATCAAAGTGTAAACGACGAAGGCTGTAGAGGGAATTGCAACGAAGGGAGGGCTAGGCAAGGGCCAAGCATCAGCCACGAAACGTTGAGAATGAGATAGGACGAGAGGATTGGAGATGGTAGTGAAGAAGAATGAACAACGAACGAACGGCGTTATAACAAGGGCTAGTTAGCAATAGTGCCGTATTACCCTCGTACAGTTCTACGTTTGCACAATGGCGACAAATTTCACGCGCTATATCATCCGTCCCATGGTTCCTCTTTCTTTCTCTCTTTCTCTTTCTCTATCTCTCTCGCTTTCATTTCCCTCATCAGGTTTCTCTATCACCCTCTTCGACCGCAGGGAAAGACGAGAGGTATTATGAGAAAAGGAAGGAAGATGTTGCAGAAGGATGGATAGGTGGTGGGTGGCTTTTCCTGCTTCGGGTGCTCATAAAGTCGTAATAACTGCTAATTCGCAGGGTTTGTTTTGCACGCCCTCGAATTCTCCTTCTCCTCCTTCTCCTTTTCCTTTTCCTTCTCTTCACCCTTCTTTGTTTCTCCTCTCAACGTGCATTCTACGCGCAGAGATTTCGAAAATGGTTCGATGTTATTCAAAACGATTATTATATAATAGTAATCGTTTCTTTTTACTAAGGATTTACCATATTTATCTCGATCGATCGATCGATGTCTCTTTCAGATACGAATTCCAAAGTTATTCTCGAAAACGGCATGTTGAAAGTTGGAAATTTATAGAAATTGATCGATCGAACGAGAACGAACTCAACGAGTTTATGTAAATGTATTTGAAAATACATGCATATATACGTACACACGTGCGAAGGAACAAACTGAATTTGTGACTTCAATCGTTATCCCAGCGTCTAACGTCAATTGCTTTCTAGCTCGAAGTTCCTATTCTCTCGTCCGATATAATGTTGTTTTCCACGTAAACTCAGAACATTCGATTCAAGGAAATTATGTTGTTGTTGACCTCTAAAGAATTTCAAATCTTTCCCAAAAGTTGCATGATCGCGTAGGGACGAAGAACTACAAAGAGTGGGGGAAAAAGGAAAGAAAAAGAACGAAGTACATTTAACGATAGAAAGATAGATGAAGGGAGAATGCAAAAAAAGAGGGAGAAAGAAAGAAAAAAAAGGGGGAGCGATGAGTCGAAATGCAACGAGGGGTCGAAGAGGGTGAGAGTCATGGAAAAGCATTGTATGATCAGGATGGATGAGAGCGGGAGAAAGAGGGACTGAGAATAGGCGCCGTGCATTTTGCTCCGATCGTTTCTTCCACCACCACCCACTAGATTCTCGAGCAGGTGTGTAATGCATTTTGTATTCAATGAGGCGAGAGGTGCCCTTCGTGCCAATGGCAGCGCCTCCAACCTCCGGAGAGTCCGACGGAGCCGTCTCTCGTCTCTCATCTACATCTACGGCAACGTTCGTATAGTATTCGTACTTATACAAACAAGAGGTCACACATACTACTATGATGTGTATATAGAAAACATGGATGTACATCACAGCTATGGAACTGAGTTTGTTGCCGATTCACATCGACGTCTAGTAATAACGTTTATTGAAGTGTAAATGCGCCTCTCTGAATTTCCAATGCGTCTACTACGAGAAATCTTCTCCCCATCTAACATTCTCTGCCCCCCTCTCTCACTCTTTCTCCTTTACTATTGCAGACCCTTCTTCTTCCCGTCGCTGTGTCATCTAAGCCGCGTGTATACGCCGAACTGTCTTCTTCTTGAATTATACTATATTTGGTATGCATATAGATTCGAATTTTTGAGGAGAACGCAACAGGCCGAAGTTGCAAGCAAGATACATTTGAATGCCATTGATTACGAGATAACGTTTTCTCTCTATCTATTACTTTTTCTTTTGTCCCCCATATCTTTTGCCACTCTTCTCTTATCTTACTTCGCTTTTGTTTTCTTATATCTGCCATCTTTACATATTTTTCTCTTTTCTTCAATGGATTTTATTACACGTTATCATCTTTGCTTCGAGACAAGATCTCGAAAAGTACACGCGGATCTGTGATACGTCGAAGAGCACGAGTATCTAAAGAAAAAGATATTTTTTCGTTTTCGTACAGAAGAATAAGTGAATGTATTCCCAATATTCGTTTTCCATCTTAATTCCCATCGATACACTTTTTATTCCGTTATTTCTCATTTTATCCAGAAAGGATATAGAGAAAAGTTCACGTCTTTTACCCCATAGATGATATCGCGACAAGTGACTACCTCGTACGGATAATTCGAAGAATCTGAATTGCACTACCTTGCACGAAGGCTACTATTGTTGTGTTTGTAGTTGCATTATATATGAATGTATATGTACTAAAAGAAGGGAACATGAAATATGTAGAATTCCGTATGTACAAGGACGGAGAAATTTTCGCGTGCTGTGTGGAAGCAACCGAACCTCATTATCGGTCGTTTCTTGTCCCCTTCCCCCACGCACAGTCCTCTTTCAACCCTCTCAAGACTGGCTGGCAGAGTAAGGTGACATTTGGTATTCGAGTAGAAACAAGAAGTTTTAATACCTTATCTAGCTCTGGGGTTAATAATGCCGTTGTCGAGCGATAAATTAAGGGACGATGCGACGATGAGAGGAAGAGGAACAGCGCCTAAGAGAGTAGGAAACAGAAATAGAGGAGGGGGGGAAGAGAGAGAACGTGTACTTTACGCAGGTATGTATCTTGTTAGGGGTAGGAAATAGAGAAGAAGGATGAGAATAAGAGAATGGAAAGAGAGAGAGAGAGAGAGAGAGAGAGAGAGAGAGAGAAAGCGGAAGATAGAGTTTGTAATCTACGTTTTCGTGAGTCCAAAGGGCGAGGTCCACGGCATCTCGACAATTATCACCCTCTTCGACCTTCCTTCGTTACTTAGCTTGGCCCCTTAAACCCGTTGCACCCTTTCAAGAATCTTTGTGATCGTGCCCTCGTGGGTGACGTATCCTTACGGCACCGCGTGCCGGAATACTCCCTGATACTGTTTCGAGACAATAGCCATTGTGCACATTTTGCACTGTAAATTATGCGACCGTATCTGTCGTGTATAAGTGAGTATACGTTTGTGTTAAAACAACGGAAAAAGGGGTTCTAGGATACTTATAAATATGTGGTGAAGGTGTTTGTTGATACTCTAACTCTATAATTGTTTTAACATATTCCTCATAGAACGTATTAGATTGTTTTGTTTTGTAACGACGATTCAAAACGATTTCGATCTTAATTATAATAAATATTAAGTAAATTAGCAGGTTAAGTACATTAGTAATCACATCAAGATATGAAAATCATGCGTATGAAAAAAGAAATAAAAAAGAAAAATGAACAAACTTTTGCCTTTACGAGTAATCTATGATCGTAGGAATGACCATGGAAATGCTACGCGTGTTTAACCACGTTGCAGTGAACAGGGTAACAACGGTGGTGCGTGTGAAAGATCGTACGTTGGTAGAGAGGCTTACCTTTGAAACAACACCAAGGATATCTCGAAAGTCCCACTAGTGCATTTAGAATAACTTACGGCGTCATGAGATTACACGTCTGTAGCATAAACCCTCCTCCGTTTCTATACTGCAGAAACCTTCTTCGGCGTACATGTGCCATTAATTAAGAGCTTCTAAGGGTTGGAAAGGGTGCAATCTTCCGTACTGAGACAGTGGTCCCAACGTGCACGTTTCGTAACATCCTTGAAAAAAGCAGAAATCACTTCGAAAATAAATTCGTCCTTTCTTTACAAATCGTTGAATGTTAAAGATTTATAATAATTTTATGTTTGATCATTACAACACTTTGAATGTTAGAATAACATTTATATCAATTATATTTATATAAATTTTCTAGTAAATTTTGTTTTACTGGTAATTATATTTATTGTAGATCGAACAACGGAGAAAGCAAAAAATTATTTATCTAAGATATAATACTCTTCACTAGAACCGTATGTTATCCTCCGTATAGTGCACATTTCCTAGCTCTTTAATGTATGTTATGACACTAGAACTACCAAAAAAAGCCTACTTACTTCTACCAACACCAGTCAAAATAACTGGTCTTTCAGTATGTAAAAAGTATTTCATTTTTTTCCAATTCATTATCTTCATCCTCGATATCAGAACATTCCATTGGAATATTATTTAGTTTCAGCAAGAGTTCCGAAGTTTTTATACGTTTAGCTATTTTTGTAATTTATAAAATATCGTTATGTTATAAAAAATTAGATCTTCTTTCAATGACTGTGGTACACAGAATGATCGCGTGAAATGGCATCGATTAGTATTGTTATGTTACCTACGACTATGATTCTTTATATTTTATCGCCAGATAAGTTATGGCATAAAAGAAAATATTGTAACAAAGAGCCAAAATTGTAAAACCTGTCATTTTGACTGGTGCGGTAGTTCTAGTGTTAATTCATGCGCCAGTGCTATCAGAATAATTCACGTGGGAAAGACATCTACGGCCTATGGATTTAAGTATTCTCTCATAAAGGTAAGAATCGGATTAGAGATTACATACTTTTTCACAGTGGTAATTAGAGTAACTTATACAAGGTAATCAGTTTCTGCAAAAAACTGTGATATCACTTTAAATTAAATTATAATTGTTTATACGATAATTGGGACATAAAAACGATTATTTAAGATATTTTGTATCAAAAAAGGGAATAGTATACGTCTTCTTAAAATTATCAAGTCAAGAAGGAAATCTCTTTTTCTTTTTTTTTTTTTAAATACCGGAGGAAACCAATATTATTAACAAACAAAAAAAAACAAGAAGTATCAACGGGGTTAGGGTATTGGAGTGAAAGAGAAGAAAAAAAATTTGTTCGTGTTCATACAGTCGCCGTGAAGTCAGACACCGAAGCATCCCCTACAGGCCCGTGGACCCGGCGTCAGAACCCTTCAGCATTCAACACACTCGATCACACAACAGTTACCAAAGGAACTCATTTGAGCGGCTGAATGGATAGAAAGGAAGTCAATCTTGGTGAGCGGAGATAAGGCGGCCCCTTACTTTCGCTAGTTCCACCTTCCAGCACTCTCTCTCTCTTTCTCCATTCTTCGACCTTCTCTTTTTATAAGGAACCTTACTGCTTAGCGAACGGTCCTCTCCTCTGTAAGGAGTCTGCCTTTTTCATAGAGACGGCGGTAGCCGCTGACGACAACGCATCGACTTCGAAGTATTTTCCCTTCTACGATTTTCTTTTCCTATTTCTTCATACACTCTCTTCCTTCGATCTTTTACTTTCAATCGTGAATGTTTCACCAGTATTTCGCGCAAAACAGTCTTATCTTTTCTTTTTTTTTCAATTTTTTTTCTTTGTTTCTTTTATTGATCCTTTCTATATTCTCTTGCTACAGTAAAGATTCATGCATCGACGGCATGACCGAATTTAAATATCAGGGTAAAATATTAAAACGTATTCTTCTCTTAATCCGTGAGAATAAATCTTTCCGAGTCTTTTTTCTCATACGCAGCTACTTAAACTAACTCAACCTCTTCTTTCGTATGGATCGTTCGAAAAAGTCGATCCTTATTACGGCGTACTCGCTTTTACGATCAATCCTCTTTCCTAGGTCTATAAGCCGTTGGAGGGTGTGAGAAGTGTCGTCATAAATAAATTACGAAAAAATTATAGGTTATTTTTTTCAGGAATCGCGGACCCATCGTACATGTTTATTAGTTCACGGCGACTCGGCATGGCTAAAGGCGTAACGTAATTACATGTAAATAAATGTATGGGTCTGGATAGTTGTCGGCTTGGTAGACTGGGTTTTGGTGGGAGAAGAAGGGAAAGAGAAGGAAGAGGAAGAAGTAAAGAGGGGAAGAAACAAGGATAGGCGTAGAGATAGGTGCTTGGAAACATTTTGGCTTGCATCTAATCTCTCTCTCTCTCTCTCTCTCTCTCTCTCTCCCTCTCTCTCACCCTTTTTTTCTCTACTTATCCCATCCCTTTTCTTCTTCCATCGTCTTCCACTCTTCTTCTCTTTCTCTTACTGTACTCCTTCTTCGAAACGTGAACGTGGACGCTTCCACTCGCCTCGAGACGATATAATTTTCGCGAGCAAGTCGTGGCACGGCGCAAAGTTTTTCTTTAATATATTCTTACATGCGCTCGCAGATTAGATTAAAACAGGGAATGCATAAACCTCCGTTCTAGCGGTATCCCTTTCTCTCGTTCTCTCTCTCTCTCTCTCTTTCTCTCTCTCTCTCTCTCTCTCTTTCTCTCTTTCTCCCTCTCTCTCTCTTTGCCAACGTCTATTTATTTCCTTCCATCCCTTCAAACCATTCTCGCGCTCGCTTTTCTTGGCGTTGGTACGGAAAACGACGAACGAAGCCGTATTTATATGATTTATTTAAGTATCTTCGGAAACAAAGAGAGAAAGAGAAAGAGAGAGGACCCAGCGAAGTTGGAATGCGATGAAATTAGGATGGTCGGTTTAGAAAGGGATGGAGAAACGATTGGTAGGTGGATGAAATGGTCGAGAAAAAGAGAAAATAAAAGATTATGCTCGATGGTCGGTTATGGTAATACAAAGTCAAGAAGGAGAAAAAGGGAGGAGAGAGAAGAATTAAAAGCACTGAATCTTATTAGGATAACTACATTTCGGGAATGGTAATTTGTTTATCTCTCCCCCCTCGCTCTCGTTTTTTCTTTTTTCTTTTTTATTTACGCTGCACAAATCATTCCGAATAATCTTTTCTTTAAAGTTTTACGGCTTTACTAGTACTCCTTATAAATCTCAAGGTTTTGTCAAGGTAATGTCCTAATTATCTTAATACTAAAGAGAGAGAACGTCCGAAATGACAAATGACTAGTTAGACTCATTACCGGCTACAAAGAGTAGACCAATAATTTAAAGTTAAGCAGTGGCAAAAGCGAGAGAAGATCGTCCGTAGAGATGTTGGTTGACTGGTCTCTTTTGTAAAGCGCATGTATACAGAAGCCGCCGTCGCGGTTACGCGGTAGCTACGATTACACGATCCTCTCTCTTTCTATTTCTCTCTCTTTCTTCTCTTTCCACCTACATATCCTCCATTGTTGAACTCGAGAAAGCCAGGGATATCCTATTTGTTGCTCAGGAGTCGAGAGTCCGGAGGACCTCGCGGACATGTACGCGTGGTGAAATTATGCACTCGTTTACTTTCGCGCCTCGGGTATCATGCAAACAGTTACCACCAAGCCGCAAGCCGCAAGACCGGCCTGGTAAAATTACATTTCCAATTCATGAAATGTCAGTTATATGACCAGGGGTGCTATGGCTGGCTAGGCACGGCACTGCACTACTGCACAAGCCCTTCTTTCGTCGTTGTCGAAAAGAGCACACGTGGCTTGTCTCTGTTTCCTTTCTCTCTCCCTCTCTCTCTCTCTCTCTCTCTTTCTCTCTTTCTCTTGTTTCTCCTCCTTCTCTACTCTTTCTCAACCTAATGTTTCTGCCCTTAACACTCTCTTCCACTCTTTCCACACATCACCGACACCTCTTTACTCACGTGTGCAACAAAAGCATTACGTGGAGGGCCCCAATGGCAGTCCAATTTTAGATAGCTATCCGTTCTCCTGAAACTTTCGAAATTGTACCAGATCTACCTTGATATTATACGGTCTAACTGCGAAACTGCTATTTTGTGTATTAGAATGATTAGTAATTTCACAATAATACGTTGCCTCATTAATCCATTTTACCGTGATATATGATACTTATCCTTCTATATTCGTCCAGCATAAATTTGTATGAATTTAAAAGACACTTTCGAGGGATCTACATCGCGCTCATGATCTTGATATTTTATATAATATATAATACAGGTATATATGTATATATGAAAAAAGAAGGGATCATAAGAAGAAAGTTTATCTATATCCCGTTTTCTGAAATAAATTCGAAGGATTCTATCTATTGGAATCTTGATATTTACAAATGTCGACTACTTTCGGTAGCAATATCAATAACTTTACTAGGACCGAACGGCAATAAGTTTCACAAGCAATTTGTAGACCCTCCAAAATAAGAATCAAATATTCAACTCTCGATATCGGTCACATTATTTAACCCGATGGCGAAGAAGAAAGTGATTGAAAATATCCTACTGGCATCGATAAAGGATCACATTGTAATCTACATTCCAGCGATAAGATTATCGAAACTCGAAACATATGGTCCTTCGTTTATAGGGATGAATGAGTAAAGGTCAAAGATAAGAAAGCATTTTATCGAATGTTCCTCCTACTTTTTTGGAGTTATTCTGTTTAAGCATTTTAATCGAGAACTCGTAAAAGAATATGAGATAATGAATATAACATTTGATATTCGTTAGGTATACATAGCTTCAAATATTCTACTCCCATTTCGATTATTTTGTTAAAGTTTTTATTATACATAGAAACAACATCACTGTAATGATAAAAACGACTATTTAGTTGCTTACGATCTGTTATAATCTGTATGACAAACAAACCCTTGGAATGTCCAATGAGCACGTCCAGAAAACGTCAAGTTAGATTTATATCCAACTTAACAAGCCGCCTTTTCCTTCGTTTTAGAACACTTTGCTGTTACCACCATTTTCAGCATAATCATCTTTCCGCTTAATTATAACTTTACTTAATTGCCTTTGGTAAAATATTCTCCAAAATAGATCCGGAGGCAAAGGAGTTATATAGAAAGGACCAATGGTTTGTTACGAGCTCCTGATTATTCAAGATTGGCTAGAAAGCAGAGAGACTTTTAGCGAACATGTTGGAACAGAGAATAAATACTTCTATGCAATGTTAATTAATCCTCGATTAGTATCGTAACGTATATATTACAAATAAAGGAGTTTCGTAATTTTTATTGGTAACAAAAAATTCCAGTACTACGATAACAAAAAAAAGAAAAAGGAAGAAGTTACTAAAGGACAGGAATGAAAGGAGAGAAAATCGTAGGATGTGAATTTTTCGTGAAGAATAAGGTGGAGGAGAATAAATTTAGTGTCTTGTTGGGAATCTGCGTAAGCGTACGTTTTCGCGTCGCTTTATAAAATCGGAAAGAAGGTGAAGCTACGACAGTAGAAACGGTATTTACTGTTATGTTACCCGCTATGCATTTGTGTTTAGTCTCATGGATACACAGACACATAGGTGCAAGGCTTTATAACGTTTTCTATGGTGATTTACAGAGGCGTTGTCGTCCTGGCGGCTGGATGGTCGTCCTGGGTCCATCGAAGCTACGCTGAGTTCTTCGACACCGGGACAGCTTTACGCCGGTATAGACGTGTTGGGGAAAATCGTCGTGTTTTCCCGTGGGCTCTCTCTCTCTCTCTCGTATAAACGAAGGTTCGGAGAGCGTGCCTCCCCTAATTTATGGCCGAGAGACAAGGGAAAAAGAAACGCGTTGGAAGAAATAAAGGGATGAGAAGAAGAGAAAAAGACAAAAAAGTAAGATAGAAAAAGATAGGTAGCGCATTCAGTAAACTGTAAAAATGAAGACGATGAACACCCGAGCTCTTGTTTTCTTCCTCTTCTTTGTAATTCCAAAAGAGCAAAAAGTACAATGACAAAAACTACTAAGACGTTTTAGCATTCCTCGTAAGATTTTCTTTAGTCTTTTTCAAATAAAACTTCTAAAGGGCCGGATGACGTAATAAAATTCTTAGATATGTCATTAGAGCGTACGTTTCGAGAAATCCTTAGGGTTTGTGAAACGATGGTGTTGCGAATGATCCAACGACAGATGAAACAAGTAACGAAATAGATTACTGGCCGAGAATCGATTTGATTTACGTATGAATATTCGTGATTGAACATTGATGTTACGAGATCGAAATATGATTATCTTTTTTATAAATATATTATTAAAAAGGTCATGTAAGCTTAAAAGTAGGTGATTTATTCTGATATTATTATTCACGAAATTCTTATTGATTTAAAAGGTATTATAAAAAAAGTATATATTACAATAATAAAAATTATTATATGGACCGTTTGTTTTGATAGTGGTGCAAGTCCATTTTTTGTTGTTTCGAGAAAATTAAAGGTTAGCGGATCATTCGCTACGCTATTTCTTTTATTGGCCAATTTTAAATTGAACAAAGCATTGCCATTTTCTAAGATATTAAATATTAACTAGTTATAAATAAAAAGTTTACACTAAATTAATCACAAATAATGTGATCTCATTTTTTTTTTTAAATGGACTTACACCACTTTCAAAATAAACGGTCGATTTATATATATATATATATATATATATATATATATATATATATATATATATATATATATTTTATGTGATCGGCTTTGCGCTGAAAAATACTAGAAAATAGAGATTGACTGTCCGAAATTAAATAGCGATGAGAAATAGGTAAAAATAAAAGAAAAGTGGTAGACTGCCGCTTTAATGCAGAATCAACGCAATATTTTTCAATAAGGAACCCTTAAGAAGACGCATTAACAGCCTTCCCCGAGTTGTATATATCACGACGGTAATGACGCGCTCCACGGCAGTAGTTCGGCAACATAACGGACCCCGGAAGCTCGGGGATGAGTTTGGCGGTAGAACTTACTTGCCAAGTCGAGCAAACCTTATAAATGTCATCGTGGAACTATAAACCTATGATGCACAAGCACTCTGAACCAGCTTGAAAGCTCGACTCCAGCCGTGTACTCCCTCATTCGTTCTCTCTCTCTTTCTCTCTCTCTCTCTCTCTCTCTCTCTCTCTCTCTCTCTCTCTCTCTCTCTTTATCTCTTTGGTTCTTACACCGGCTGATTCCAGACTTTCACAGTTCGTTTCTCTACTGTTTGGTTCCTATAGAGACAGGGAGAAAGAGAGAAAGGAAAATAGAAAGAAAAACTGGCAGATGCGTCGTAACGAGCCGTAGAATCTTTCTCAAAATGCGAGTCTCGCTTTTCCTATGAAAAGAAACTCTTATTAACGACGATGTTCCTACGAACAGTATATTAGTATGCTTTGGTAATAATAAAGATAAGAGGTAAAAAGAAAGTAATGAAATAAATCGAAAGAGTAAAAGTATCTGTAATTTATTATCCTTCTTACGAAGTTCACGTTTTAACCATTATCTTTGCATCCTCATGAAACGAACGAGAGATGTAAGGTTTTGGATTCAAATGAAAGGTTAGACTTCGAGATGAAGAGACGAAGGAATCTTGAAAGATGAGTCTGGCCAAATGGTAGAATTGTTCATAAGAAATTCCAAGTGGAAGTAATTAGAGGCACTACTTGATTATCAAGCGAATACGATTTTTTCTTTCCTGTCTAGACGAATTATTTGAATTCGATGAGAAAGGAGAAGAAAAAGAAATGAAAAAGAATATAGAGAATTATTCATAGCAAACGATACTTTCGATTTATCTAGTCGATTTTATTTATTGATTTGACGTATGAACAAAGAGAGAAGGGAGGAAGAGCGAGAGAGAGAGAGAGAGAGAGAGAGAGAGAGAGAGAGAGAGAGAGAGAGAGAGAGAGAGAGATCTATAAGATAGTTTCTAATCACAATTTACTGAAAGAAAAAAAATGGTATGATAAATTAATTCAATAATAAAATATAAGATATAAGAAATATATAAAATATTATAATAAAAGTATAATAACAAAAATAAAAATAAAATACATTATAAAATATAGTGATAAAAATATAAAATATAAGAAAATGCGATGCCGATCTAATTTACGATTAATGTAATATTTTACAACCGTAGGATGTGGAAAATGATATAGAAACAAACGATAGTTGCTTCTTTCTTTCTTCCTTCAAGCAAAAAACATTGGATAAAGGTATAGTTCATGCGAATGAATATATGAGAAATTTTTCGAAGAACATGTTATAAGATCCAATAAAGTCGGTACATGGTACAACGGTGTGTGAATGCGTAGACAAGATGGTGCATGGCATTGTTCGAGATTGAAAGAAAGATAGTCAATAAAATGATATAAAAGAATAAAAAGTTAGAACAAAACTTATGTACAACTATGAAGAGTTAAAGAATCTAAACTTGACAAAAAATGGTAAAAGTGTATCATCCGATTATTTTCATAATTAAATTAACTACCTTAAATTATATTACCTTAATCCTGGTTGTATCTGTGAGATGTAGGACACCCCAGACCATCTTTGAGCTCAATTAAAACTATTTGCGCATTGCATGATTCGTGATTTTTTTTTATAATGTCAAAATTGATAATGAGTTTTCAAATTTACTGATTATTATTTCCGAGGCGTCAAAGAATATACAGTATCTTTTGGGGTCCAAATTATTCTATCTGTATAAATGAGAGTTGTTCAGAGTACCTCGGGTATAAAGCACCCCAAGTGTACAACTTGAAATTACTTTGAGGCATGTTCAATTTGGATTTAATAACATTTTTTTCACTCAATTATTATCGTATTCCAATATATGCAGAACTATTTTTTCGAAAAAACTATTGCGAAATATTAAAAAGAAAAATATTTAAAAAGTGTTTCTTTTTCTGTTTTCTTTTTATCATTCGCATTTACCAATACATGGTCATAAGAACTACAATCATAAGAACTATTGTCAACGAGGCACACAAAGATGATAGAAAAAAAACCGTTGCTCGTAACGATTTTCGACGACTAGAGATAGATGGTAACGACGAAGCTACGTTTTCAATCGGTAGAATCGAAATAAAAATATACATGGGACGTGAAAGTCGATCGTTCAGCATCGTTTCGGGGTCCAGACAACTACATACTCGTGTGTAACGAGACAAACGTGGTTGTACGTTCGTAGCTCTACGTGCCTGCAGTAGGCGACGTGGTTACCGCTTTGACAGTTCGCACAGTTCGAAATCCAATAAAAACCTAATTGAATCTGTGACGCCGCCTGACTTCACTAATGAAATTTCAAAGTACCAATTTCACGTTACACCGTTCTGGCCTACCTGTCCGTAGAGCGAGAGGTGGAGAAGTTGAAAAAGAAAGAGAGGGAGACAGGAGAGGGGAATGAGGGGTAGGAAACACTCACTGCTAAAGTAGAAATACTGGATGGTATCATTTAAACTCTCTAAATTGAAATAAAATGAGTTTTGTAACTTAAACCGTCCTATTGCCTTTTGATTGTAATTTTCGTCTAATTTGCACTTCGTTTGTCCCTTAAGTACAATTACAACGTGTATATTTAATTTCAAATACTTATAATCGCACATTACGTGCAAGTTACGATTTGAAGTGAATATCCTAAATTTATGAGATGCCATCACGTTTAGGTATTAGATGTTTTAACGACTTAATGTGTGAGATACAATAGAACAAATGATAAATTGCAGAAAACTTGAGCGGCACGTTTCTCTTGCAAACAGTGGAACGACGTAACTTTTCTAAAAGTTTCGGGGAATCTTGTGCGAGAAGGCTCATGATACAGCGGATTGCTACCATATTTTATCTCGCACTCGTTGCACCAGCGTTTCTTGTTTTCCACCATCGAAGAGATGCTGGGATAAAAGAAGTAAAAGTCGAGAAGAGGACAACGACGATGACAGCAAGAGCGTCTAGCCATTCCATTCGTATCGCGAGCACGTGCTGGCCAAGGTTAATTTCAAGTAACGAATGTCACTTCTTAAAACTCTTGGCCGTAGGTTGAAAGAACTTTTTCTGGCGTAATTGCGCTTTATCTTATACGAGATCGCATAATTTCGTGTTTGCAAAGACTAAAATTATTCTAACTATGAGAAAAGAAATGGATCTCGCATACCCGTTGTTTTGTACGAGTTTCGTGAGTTCACGAATCACTGAACCTCTTGCTTGTATATTTCTAACTTTTCTCTTCTTGTTTTTCTTTTTCCTTTTTTTTGTTGTTGTGAGAATAAACAATTCTCCATCTCAATGATGGAACGTCCCGTAGGAAAATTCAACGATGAATCCTTGCGTACGTTTCCTCTCTCTCTCTCTCTCTCTCTCTCTCTCTCTCTCTCTCTCTCTCTCTCTCTCTCTCTCTCTCTCTCTCTCTCTCTCTCTCTCTCTCTCTTTCTTCCCTTTAAATACTTTCAAACATAAAAAAAAATCTTTTCATGAAGCTATTAGCTTATTTAAAAAAAAACATCCTAATTATTCTAGTAATTGTATGACGAACGTAATTTACTTCTCCATTCGTGAAATAAACACGTGAATTAAAAGAACAGAGTCGAAAAAATATATCGAAAGTAAAACGATTCTGACCCTCGCGTTATTTTTGAAATAGTCCTATCTCGACGAATTGGTATCAATATCCTATACTTACGTTAACGACGTCGATTTCAATAACCATTCGCACGCTTTTCTCTTTATACGTCCATTTAGAATCCCATCGACACGTTCGTTATCTCTGGTAAGACGAAAATTTTCGCACGAACGATCGCTGATATTACCCGGATTATACTAAACGAATTCGTGCTAGCCGAAACTGCGTGTTTTATACTTCTCTCTCTCTCTCTCTCTCTCTCTCTCTCTTTCTCTCTCTCAAATCTTGTTTCCTTTTTCTATGACGTTGTAAAACCACGTTCTCTCTTCGTCTTCTCCATCTTTACTCTCTTTCCCTCCATCTCACTTTAATTCTCCGTTCACGTAGCGCTATATTCTTGTCTCTTTTACCCCATTGTCGTAAACACGACGTTCCCGTGGGATATCAAGCTTCGCCGTAATTGTATTAAAACCAGAGTCGAGTAGCCGGAAAGTTGTGAGTTGCTGGGAAGCCAAAACGTTTCCTCCTCCGCCGGATGATGAATGAATCCTGTGACCGAGCTCTCTACGGTCAAGGTCAAAGGTTTTCCTAATTCTTAACTAGAGACGAAACTATGGAATGAGATTTTGATATGAGATACTCATCGTTGTACTTTATTTGGAATATAAAAGTTCGTATAATAAATTATTTGAAAAATTTCGATACCAATTCAGACGCATAGAATTGGTATAAAATTGTAATTGAAAACATAAATATGTAAAATTGTATAAAGTTATATCGCTCGTAGTAATTCGACTTAAGCGTTTAATAACAGTGCTCACAGTATGATTATTTGGAGTTAAAGACAAAGGTGCTGTGGAGACAACGACGTGTAATTGCCTCTGATGACCGGGGGAATTCGTAGGATGTCAAATTGCATCCTCTCAACATTCGTGAATCGCCTAAATCACCGGTAAATGAAATTAATTTATCCCAGCCAATCTGTCGCTTCACCGTTACACTCCTCGGTTCCGAGACCGTATATACGCGTACGCGATGCGTGCGACAGACAATATATTTGCTGGTACGTTCCCCTATGGAGAGAGGAATCACGTGACACCGTAATCCAACACCATTTGGGAGTTCATTCGGTCGGCCGACTAGATAAAGAGCTCACATCATTTTCTACGACTTTTCAATTCGATCACACACCACCGCTTGCTTTCGAGAGTTAAACACATACGTTGCTTTTGGCTTTGTGATATTACTTTTGTGAAAGCAAGGTGTTGTTTTTAAAAAGACATCGGAACGTCTATTTATCATTGTATATTTCTGTAATACGTAAGGACACACAGTAGTAATATAAAATATGAGAGATCCCAGAAAATTATGTAAGATAGATAAATATTTTATAAGTTAAACGATCGATATATAAACTTATTATAAAGATCAGAAGAAAGTGTCGGATTTCTGGATCTTAATTTCATTTTTAATCGCGACTCTTAGGAATTAATTACGGCATTTATGAAATTACCATCGTGGAAAGCTTACGTTTAACAACCTTTGAAAGAAATTAAATTTTCAATTTTGTTTGAAGTGTATTGGCCCGGATTTGAAGAAACAATGTTTTAAATAATTTTTTTTCTCAAACGGAAAAAAGCATTACGAATGAAACAATGCGACTGCCGACAGACTGGTGATCAAATAACAACTTTTTTATTTCTTTACGAATGCACGATCTAATGACATTAAATTGTTCTTATACTTTTAGTATTTTTTGTATATCCATTCTCATAATAATATTTTAATTTATGTCATAAAATTGATGGTTTATTCTCACATACAAATGATCCGATAAAAGTATTGCAGAAATTATGACGTTTTATAAATATATACGCGTGCAAATTGTTTTTAATCAAAGCAACAAATTGTCTGAGCTAAATTAAAAAGCATCGTCTATAACACACAGTTTATTTATCATAGTGTGAAAAGTCCTATGAAAAATTTATTGATCGAATACTATTTCATTAAATATCTGTTATTTCGAATGAATTGTACGATTATTTTCACAATGAAGCTTATTTTAATATAAACATATTAATATTGACTCACTATTTTTTATCAACTTACTAAATTTAACTTAATTCTTTGTCGTGTCTACAAAATGTCTCTATAATGTGAAACTACTTGTACTAACTTATATAATATTTTACAAATATTGAAGATTTCGAATATGAAAGAACAATTAATTTTGTAGAGATAAAATGAAATCAACTTTTAAAAAATACAGATATATAATATGGATATAAGTGTGTAATTTTAAATTTCAATTTAGCACGACCTGCTAAATCGTACGAACACAGTTATAGAGAATTAATATATATATATATATATATATATATATATATATATATATATATATTAATAATAGAATTAATAATAAAACTATTAATAAAATTAATAATGAACTTAATAAATAACACAATTTCATACTATAATAATGACTTAAGTTGCATGTATGTGCGTTGTACAAACATGATTAGCCTTTTAACCAATCAACAATTAGTTAATATTATAGAACTAGAAATAAATTAATAATATACTGAGTCTCTACGGATACCGCATACTTTGACAAATGCATGAAAGTGCTACGTGCCTTGATTTCAGTTTTTGAGTATGGTAAGTGCACTACTTACTACTGATGGCATAAACAGTGAACTAAATGAGAGCACAGTGGGTGCTACTTTCGAAAAGTTTAAAAATAAAGTTGTATCTAGGATATGCAAAGCTTCTTTATTCCTTCTACGTTGATTAATATTGCAATAACAACATGCACATTATTCAGAGGATTATCCCTTTCGCTATCCGGAGAACGTCGACGAATGCGTGAGCGGCTCCTTTTCCTTTCCTTATCTATCTCCTTCTTTCTTCTACTTTCATCCACTACACGATAATCCTTCCATGAAATAGTTATTAGGAGTGACGTAAGAATGAGACACGTAGATAGGTATAATTTAGACGAGAAATTTTATATATCAAAAAAAAAAAAAAAAAGAAAAAAATGAGAAAAGAATTCGCGTTGAATAATTTCATTTATGAAATAAGAAAAAATATATAGCAAAATCAAAGATCGAATTACGATATTTGAATTTGATCTTTTGAAACATAACTTATTTTTCTGAATGCAAAGAAAGAGAAATGGATATCGATGAGTCAAAGTAGGAAGAGAAAGAGGGAAGAAATAAAAACAAGCGGCTCGAACGCCAATTCCGCTTGATTAAAGCGCGGCCGAGCGTTGAGGGGTGCAAAATTGGCTATTCGCGTTGGATCACGGACCGGCGTGGGTATTTTGGAAAAATACAAGGAAAAAAAACGGCTCGACGTTTGCTTATAAACATGCAAATCGTGGGCGGCAGAGCGAAATTTTCATTACGCGTCTCACTCGGTAGCTACCACCAGCGTGTTTTCCTCCTCTCTTTCTATCTATCCGTTTCTCTCCCTCTTTCTTATTCCCCCTTTCTCTCTTTCTCTCTCTCTTTCTCTTTTTCTCTCTATCTTTTTCACTTTCCGTGGCTCGTCGGTGCTCTCTCACGTGAGAAATTCATTGATGGTTATCGTTCGTTCGCTGGCTTCTTCTCAGAGCTTTTGCTATATCATTCTCTACCTTGAACTTAAATTACTTGAAAGAAGATAATGATAATATCAGAAAAAAGTTAGAAGCATTTTTAAATAAGTACAATTTTTCAAATTAATGTCTCTCGTGATGAAATGTTTAATGCGAGAATTATTCAGGAACGATGAGATTAGAAGAATTATAGAAATACGAAAATATAAGCACCGAAGTGGTTCTTTAAAAAATGAAGAACCAGCAAGAAAGCGAACTTGTATAGTTCGTATTATTGATATATTGCAAATTTGTTTTACTTTATGCAGTAGGCACAATCAACACTACACCATATTTCAATATTAATTTCATTAATTTTTATCGTTAAAATGTTTGTAATTCCTTTTTAGAAGTTTCCAGGTAATATATATATATATATATATATTTCTTTCTATTTCTCTATCAGTTGGAAATTTTGAAATTTTCTCCTATGGTAAATAACTTCGTGTAAAATTTTGTTAGATTTGTTTCGATACATTATTCCCTATAGCGCGAAAAGATATCTATAACTATATGCGCTAACATAAATTGCGAATATATCATTATTTGTGCAGAATTTCGAACAGAATTAGAAAATTTCGTTTCTTTCAAAAGTTATTTTAGTTAACGTATTTTTTTTTGCGATGGCGATTGCATAACATTCAGCGATCGTGAATAAAAACGAAAGACGTAAAAAAGAACTGAGTGGATCATATCATATCAGATGTTATAACTCTTTTTCTTTTTTTGTCAGTAGGCTTAATTAACGAGAGACGATGAGTGATATATACCAACAAACCACTTGTTTTAATTACGAGTCTACGCAATGACGATTGCTCACACCGTGTATGAGAGGATAGACGGTCTCATTCGGGATATTCGATAGTAAAAAGCACTTTTTTTTAGGTACTCGCAGGTGACGGCGATACTGCTGCTGCTACTGTTGCTGTTGCTGCTGTTTCTGCTACTGGCACCATAACGCCGTTTCAACGGCAACCAGCTATACGTACGCGCACGGTCCGTCGTGATCGTTTCTCCGACGTATTGCCTCCACTTCAGTGGTTTCGAGGTAAACATCGACCTACGGGGATTTAATGGGCGTCATTTACATCGGCGCTCGAGAGCTGAGTAATTAAAGCCATCCAAAGCCGTTTTATAGCGACGCGCTCTATTCGATAGTGGCACGATGGTCTCAAACAAGAAGTGTTTGGGTTTATAGACGGATCGTGAAGGGATTAGTAAACCGAATCCTTTTAAGGACCAGGCTATTATCCTTATGGAGCCCTGGCAGCATTCTTCGCTCTGACCGATTACTGCGATTTCTACTCGAAGTGTCAAGCCTTTTAACCGCAAATGAGAACCTTTACAATGACACAATTTATCTTATCACGGCTGGGAACATTGAATGACTACATTTCTTCGAACAGTAAATATTATTTAATGTGTTACGAGGAATACGTTATTGATTCTTCTTCGTTAACACTAAGAAGGTATACGAATATATCCTTTTCGGTAATTGAACTGTTCATAAAAAAGATTGATCATTGGAAGCATGTAAGAGATTTAACTCCTATTGCCTTTGTGGGAATTTTCTAGCATGTAACGCGATGTTTAAGGCGTCAAAGTAAAAAATGGCGAAAGGCAAGTTGTCGGCTTCATTGGTGTTAATGGACAAATACATAACGTCTGCATCTTTGGAATCGTTTTCCTTCTCCTCCTCCTCCTTAAGACAGAGAGAGAGAGAGAGAGAGAGAGAGAGAGAGAGAGAGAGAAAGAGAGAGAGAGAGAGAGAGAGAGAAAGAGAGGGAGAGAGAGAGGAAAGAGGGTAAAAGTGGAGTGGAAGAGAAGAAAGTTAAAGTTTTAGCCCTGAGGGGTTTTCTAGTTAGCGCGAGGGTACGGTGAAGCGAAGGGTAGTTTCTCTACGGTTTTGGGAGTAAGAGCTAGAAATAGGATTGTTGCCTATCTCACGAGCCATGAATAAAAACACAATGGATTTGCCCGCTCGGGCAAGTATTTCCGAATGAAACTGCACAACTAATTAAAAGTTCACGCTATTACCGTGACTAATGATGCTAAGATTGTATTATTAAGTTGCCTACGTTTCTCTTCGCCTCCTTGTAAAACTTCCTTTTCTTTTTCTTTCAAATCTTACTAGTGTATGAGACAAAAAAGAGGAAAGAACTTTTCGCCCAGAAAAATGGTCTCATTGATTATGGTGCGCCTATAGACGTTATGAAAATATGAGAAAGTCGTTAGAAAATGCGATAAAGGTAGGCGTAGAATAAAAATGCGTATTCGCATTTCATTTTGTATTCGCATTATCGTTGGAAGATTAAGGAAACTACTATCTAGATGGTGATGGCTTGGCGTTAAAAGTATGAACGAGTAGACCACGTTTTTTCTACTTAAAAAGAGAATAACGAAATATCGTTATTTCGCTAGTCTGTCTGTGCCACACGAGAGAAGAAAAAAAAATAAAAGTAAAAGAGAAAAGTAAACGAGAAGAATGGAAGAAGAGAGAAATCTCTCTCTTTCTCTCTCTCTCTCTCTTTCTTCTTTTCCAGCATTGGTCGCAAAGAAGCGGATATCTCACTTGGAAGCGTTCGCTTTTTAAAACAGTAAATTATTTTCCCAATTTACGAGAGAACAGCCGCAAGAAGACGAAAGCAATGCTTGGCTGCTCGTTCGAAGGGAAATGAAAGAAAGAAAGGACTACGAGAAAGGGAAAGGGAAGGGGAGGGGAAGTATAAAAAGGTAGACGATATTTCGCGGTAAGAGGTGTGTATATACAAGGTGCATTAAAATTCGTTTAGTGCATCACCCAAATAGGCGCCAAGAAATGTGCTCTATAGGAAAAGGAGGCCTGTCCGGTAAAGAGTGAAGGCACACGAGTGCGAGAAATTGAAATAGAATTTATTAAACTACATGATGCATCTGTATATTTTGATAGTTGCGTCGGCACTCCTCGATTGATCCGATTTTCTCTCTCTCTCTCTCTCTCTCTCTCTCACCAGGCCGATCACAGGAGGCACTCGTGAGAGAGAAATCGGAAGTGATTAGGACTGCGAAAGTCATGATCGGTACAGCTGATCAGCTATAGTTTGCGCCATCTTCGATGACGCTTACGGCGAGCCTCCACATTCGTAACTCCCTGGATCGGTCCTCATTTTCATAGTTATCCTTTTCAATGTCAACTTTCAATAATGTTTTTCTCTTCTTATTCGTGGACAATTGAAATGCAACGGCGGCTTAAAGAACCAAAGAAACCGAAAGAAAAAAGAGAAATCTGAAGATTGGTATAGTATAAGAGTTTACGAGATTATGGTTTTTCAATGCTTTTATCGGAGTCATATATACTCTCTCTCTCTCTCTCTCTCTCTCTCTCTCTCTCTCTCTCTCTCTCTCTCTCTCTCTATCTATCTGTCTCTCTGTTTCTCTGTCTCTCTCTCTATCTATCTGTCTCTCTGTCTCTCTGTCTCTCTGTCTCTGTCTCTCTCTGTCTCTCTCTCTGTCTTTCTGTCTCTGTCTGCATCTCTCTCTCTCTTTCTCTCTCTCTCTATCTGTCTCTCTGTCTCTCTCTGTCTCTTTGTCTCTCTGTCTTTCTGTCTGTCTGTCTGCCTCTCTCTCTTTCTCTCTCTCTCTTTCTCTTTCTCCTCGCTTATTTTTATAAATTTTGTTTCTTATGATCGGATCGGTTTCACGATAAAATCGAAACGCCATTATGTATCTTGATCTCTCTTTTCTCTCTCTTCATCATCTCACGATCGGTATTGTTTGGCCATTATATAAAGCGAATCAGAAGAAAGCATTATTTGAAAAAGATATTCGTAAAACAGTTCGAGGTGAACGCATTTCCGTTCGGGTTCGAATAGTTCGAAAAGATTTCAGTAGGATTTTTTCTATCTTTGGGAAAGATGTT
This sequence comes from Dolichovespula saxonica, assembly GCA_911387935.1. Lineage (NCBI taxonomy): Eukaryota > Metazoa > Arthropoda > Insecta > Hymenoptera > Vespidae > Dolichovespula > Dolichovespula saxonica. Next base: position 12,512,073 of record OU426994.1, on the reverse strand, counting down.
GGCGGAGTTAGGAGTTAAAGTGAATCGATCGTATTCCTTGGAACCGGGAAAAGTCGTGAAGAATATCAAATAACGATACGAGACTTTCATTCTCGTATATTTGTATATCGTGAACGTCATAATAAACTTTTCTTTTTTATCTAACGAATGCCTCGAAGTAATGAAAGTTTTTCATACTTTCAGAGCGTTTAATCGAGTAAATTTTTTTTTTTATTCAATTCAGAGAATTTGAACAAAATAAAGTGGAAGAAATTAAAGGAACAAAAAAAATATTAACCTGAAAGTACTTATTGACGAACAAATACAGAATTGTTGATAATCATTTAGTTCGCGTAATCAACGTAAAAATCTACCGATAGAGACGGAGAACAGGTAATGAAAGAAAAGAAGAAAAAAAAATAAAAATAAAAAGACAGAGATTCGTCTCATTTTTAACGAGACATCAAGTCAGGCTCTTGTCGAGCGATTTCACGAATTATGGAAGTATAAGCGTCTTGAAGAAACCAATAACTTTGCAGTGGTACTGGATAGGTTGAGGCGAAAGACGATAGTGTCCTTGGAGTGAGTGAGAGAGAAAGAGAGAGAGAGAGAGAGAGAGAGAGAGAGACAGAGAGAGAGAGAGAGTTGTAGAAAGAAGAATCGAACTGCCTCATTACGTTAATTTCCCCGGAGATGTCTGCATTTTTCTGATTCCCTTCGTACGTCCTTGTTCTCGCTCGTCGGTGTTCCACTTTTCTTTACTACTTCTCCACCAACAACAGCACCATCATCAACACTCCATCACCACTTTTTTCCATGGCACCCTTTTTCCCAAGAGGTAAAGGCAACCGCGAGGGCCGAAGCAAGAGGGAAAGATTTTATATCGAGACGGTAGGCCGAGAATGAAACCATTTATTGCAAGACGTAAAAAGAGAGAAAGAGAGAAAGAGAGATAGATAGATAGATAGATAGATAGATAGAAAGAGAGAGAGAAGCATCGGAAGAAGAAGGCAAGGTTCGAAGACTATTTTTACTCGAGGGGATCTTCGTTGTAAGGAGATGTCTCCTGATCTGCGAAGTTCAAGTTTGTGAATGTGCCTCCGGAAGAAATCAAAAGAGAAGTTCAGAAGAGATAGCGTAGTGTGAAAATGAGGAATTCCGAAGTCGCGAAGAGCATCGATTTTGAAAAAAAAAAGGAACTCCTTTCACCGTCGTGTATATCAACTCCAGCAACGAATCCATTGGATAAAGAAATCTTGGGAGCAGAGATTCGGAGCACAGTCTGAGAATTCGAAATCTATTCGGCAAAGTCTACGATTTACGTGTCCGATAACGTAGCCTTTCTGAAGACTCCAGGAAGAAGAAAAAGGCTAAGAAGAGGTGATTGAGAAAGTGTAAGGATAGCGAAAATCGTCGATAGAATTGCCCAGGGTTCTCTTATCAGGATGAAAGCGAAGAGAAATATTCTTGGTGCGTCTTTACCAAGTTAATTAATGCAGAAGCAACATTAAGACGAGAGAAGGAGGTGGAAGGGAAGCTAGAAAAATTTTCCCCTTTCCACTTTCGGATCTTGTTACAGGACTGCGAGGAGAATCCGAAGGCTATATTATTGTGCTCAAACTATCTGAATGCGGGGGTTAATTGGAAGCCCTCATGTGTAGTTAGACAGTAACCCTTTTCGCGATCCTCCTTCGGACCAGTGCACCTTCGAGTTCTCTTCTCCTACTACTACTCTCTCACTCACTCTTAACGTTTCTCTCGCTTGCTCTCTCTCTCTCTCTCTCTCTCTCTCTCTCTCTCTCTCTCTCTCTCTCTTTCTCTCTTTCTGTCTGTTTCTCATTGCTGCATTGCTACACGCCGTTTCTAGCAATAACCTCTTGCAATGCGACTTCAGCGGCAGACTGGAATTCTTACTACAACTACATACCAATTCACTTGCTCGTAGTCCTCTTTATCACGAGTCGATTAATACCTTAATTCTGCGCGAAATGCACTTTAGAATACATGTACAGGGGGAATGGAAACAATGATCGCAGAAGGGATAAAGGGTGAAGGAGAAACTCGAGAAGTTTACATATAAGTATGTATATATATGTGTGTGTGTGTGTGTGTGTGTGTGTGTGTGTGTGTGTGTGTGTGTGTGTGTGTGTGTGTGTGTGTGTGTGTGTGTGTGTGTGTGTGTGTGTGTGTGTGTACACACATACACATACGTATTTACGCATTATTGTAGATGCTGAAAAGGGTATACTGCTTGTACAAGGTGTATAAAAAATACGTGTAAAGACATAGAGGCATTCTGCACCTTCGGATCGGTGGACATTTATAAAAAGTAGCGCGTGCAAATTTGTCCTTGACTTCGAAATTGAAGGTGAAATTTTTTTTTGCTTGCATCGTATTTTACCCGTCGTGAGGACAAAAAGTGTCAAAGGAAGCATGGGTCAAAAGTCAACCGTTCATTAGAAAATTGACTTTAAAATTCAATACGTCTAAAACTAACTTTATTTATAATATGTTTACATTTTATTGTTTACATTTCTTAGGACGTAAAGACTCTCATGCAAAGTTGTTCTTAACGTCGAAATTGAAGATCACAACAAATAGTACAACAATCAAAATGAGATATAAGTGAAAGACTCTAGTCTCGGACTGACTTTATTTATAATATTTCTACATTTCACAGTTTACCTTTTACAGTCGCCTCCTATTTACAGTCGCCCCCTATTCGTATTATTAACGATTTCTTGTCGCTATGTTTGAGATCAGTCAGTTTATTTTTGATATTCAGTGAGTGTAGTAAGATGGAAATCCATAGAAATATACGGCAAATGTTACGTGCTATTGACGAAACAGGAGAGAACGACCGTTTAGTGCGTAAGATATATCGAGAGATAGTAACATATAATGGAAGATTATTACGTGCAGAAGATGTTCCAAGGCAACGTGATTTTCAGCGGCTAGATTAAAAATGTGGTGCATGCAAATAAATAGGACAAATAATGTGATTTTCAATGATGCCTGCATATACGTTGATTGTGAAACATCCTTCATTGAATCTTTCAATCATTGCATTAAGATTTTTAGAATCCTATATTCTAGCATTTTGACGATTAAGGATACTAGAATTCGAAAAACTCCTTTCGGCGGGAAACAACACATGTTGCAAAAACCGTGGTTCACTTTGCAATTTACGTAGCATCCAGCGGCAGAAGTTTCGTCGATGACCATAGTCATTTGGATGAAGTGCCTGCACATGTCATATTTTATAATCTTCTCGAATTATTCTTCGCACTGTCATGTGACTTATTCCTACCCTAAGTAGGCCGTTTAGTGGATATGCACAAGCAAGAGCGATAACTCGTTCTTCTTTACGCCAGTGCACACGGAAACGGCCCGGGTCCAGTGTGGATTAAAATGCCGTAATATCATATTGTTCATCTAGCCGCTGAAAATGACATTGCCTTGGAATGTGAATATTTGTATTGGAATATTTCTATGGATTGACATCTTACTAAATTTACTGAATATCTATTTGTCGTGCCTTCAATTTCGACATTAAAAACAATTTAGCACGAGAGTCTTTGTGTCCTATGAAATGTAAACAATAAAATGTAAACATATTATAAATAAAGTTAGTTTTAGACGTATTAGAACTTTAAAGTCATTTTTTAAGTGAACGGTTGACTTTTGACCCATCCTTCCTTTTACACTTTTTGTCCTCGCGACGGGTAAAATACGATGCAAGCAAAAAAAAATTTCACCTTCAATTTCGAAGTCAAGGACAAATTTGCACGCGCTATTTTTTATAAATGTTCACCGATCCGTAGGTGTAGAATGCCCCTATAATAGTCTCCACACTTATTTTTTATACACCCTGTACAGCGACAAGAATGAGAAAGATTTAAAAAAAGCTCGGAAAAATGCGTTCGTGCAAGGAGGATTAATAAGGAAGACTGAAATAAGTCTTCTGCGATACTTACTACCACAAGGTATCCTTTTTCCAGATCTTGCGAAGTACGCGAAAAAGTGTACGTACGTATGTATGTTTGCTCGATGCTAAATTCAAATCGTAGTATTGAAACCTATTACAGATCATTTTCTCTTATATTTTATTTGATCGAAATTTTCGTAAGAGATAAACTGATAGAAAATTATGCAATACGGCGCGCACTATAGTTTAATAAAGAACTCGTGAAAGTCGATAAGTTTTGCCTTGAAACGTAATATAACTCACAATCAGTGATACAACGGAGAGATGGAAGCTAGTTGATAAAATAAAAATCCTAGGAGCATTCACGCATCTTGGCTCGAATCAGCGAACGAATTCGGTCGATTTCCCTGCACAGACATCAACGACGAGAGTCACCCTTTTTCCTTTCCCTTCATTCCGTCCTTCCTATGCGTTCCAATTCGTCGTTTAAGATCCGGCCCTCGTACTAACGATATATTGGAAATTGCATTCATCCTCGTACCTTATTTCTTCAAGGTACGATGTATTTTCTAATACTTTATCTTTGTCTCTTTCTCTCTCTCTCTCTCTCTCTCTCTCTTTCTCTTCTATCTATCTATTTATCTTCCTGTATCTTTTTCTTTTTCTTTGTTCGTCCACATTTACTTTTTCGTATTTGTGTTTTTTCTTTTTTTTTTTTTTAGGTTAGATGCATAGCAATAGTATAGAGCGCAGGCGCTCCAGAATATCGTACGCAATGCGGTTGTAATATCCTAAGGACGACCGTTTTTCTAGTACAAGGATATTATACGTAAGTTCATCGTGATGGTGGTCTTCTTCTTATTTTTCTTCTTCTTTATAAACTCTACTTCTGTCTATCCTTATTTTGCTTGTTCTTCTTTCTCGATAAAACAACTTTATTTGGTTTCTTGGTAAAAGTGAGAAAGTAAAAAGAGTTATCGATAGTGGTAGCAAGAGTGATCTTATAGAAATGTTCCTTTTTACTTCGAAATTGTGCTATCCTTAAGAACGATGTCCGTCGATAACGTTTCCGGTTTCGTCAAAAGTCATACTATAATGTGTAGTTCTTCAAACTGTTTTCTCTCTTTCTCTCTCTCTCTCTCTCTCTCTCTCTCTTTGTCTCTCTTATAATAATACATCCACGTTCATGCTAAATGCACATATTATTTATATTTACCTGCTTAAGTACACGTACACTTGTACGGATACTGAATTCACTGTGTAAAGTTGACCAATTATTGATAAATTAACGTAAATGATATAACGTACAGACGAATAAGCATCTATGATCATAATAAATTAATTAATTATAAAAAATGGCATGAAAATTAAACGACACAGATTGTATTGGACAGAACGAGTGGATATCTAAACGGAATTTGAGAAGCTTAGTCGCATGGGTTTGAAACAGGAAATTCTCCGAGGAGGAAACCTGGCTGTCCGTCGTCACGAGTTGATATAAATTCGAACAAGTCCGTGGCCCCGGTGCTTGCAAATTTATGGTAATATCAGATCACGAATCTCCCAAATGAATTTTATTTAAAGTTTCCTACATCCGGCTCGTCCTCTGCCTTGCCGGAAAAACTTCCGAATACATAAATACGATTTGAATGATTTTCTGCGTTTTGTTCGAAAGCTTGCGAGAGCGACAATGAGAAAGATAGGACGACGGACCGGACGGTTTTGACGGTGTGCGTTGTCGCGCTCGCTGACTGTCGGAAATCAAATAAGAAACTTTCTTCTCAACGTTAATGAGATCTCTCTCGCGTTTCCATAAAAAAGTATCTATAAATGTTTAAACGATCTTTAAACAGCGAAACTACGATAATAATGCCAGTCTCGTTTCGTTTCGCTTTTGTGTTAAAACCAACCAGATATACCATACTATTTTTGGCTGATAAAATAAAGTCTTTTTGGTTGAAAGGGTTGGCTGGAAAAGAGAGTTTACAACATATGTAAAGACTTTTCCAAGAATGTCAGGACGTGGATCGTCGTCGACACGGAAGTTCGAAATTTCAGTTTCCATGTGAACGAGGCTTACCGAAGCCTTAGCAAGCCGGAGGCTGTTCTTCGATGGAACAGACAATTTCTAACCGTGTGTATACGCGATTTCCAGGTCTGGAAAAGTAGAAAAGAAGTGAAGAGGGAAAAAGAAAGAGGAAAGCCTTAGGAACGAGGACGAAACGACGTCGTCTTCGTACTAGATCTGCGTCGTTTCCTGATACTTTTTCTTCTTCGTCGATCCTATTCTCGAAATAAAGAAGTTTTGGGGTAAGCGGCAGTAAGCGCGACAGAGTAAAGAGTGCTAGCAGCCGGATAGTAGAGTGGCGAGGGGAACAATGTCAGTTGATGGATGCCAACCTCTTTGCACGGTCATCAGGGACTGCGACTCAGCCAGTCGAGATACCATTTACCAACGTACCGTGAAACATCGCGAGAGTGTATTCCACTCTGACGCAAGTCGATGTCCCTTAATCCTATCTTCTGCACAGCGGTAAGTTTTAGAAATACTTTTTGCGAAAAGAATTTCCCGTAGTCGCTCGATTGATTTTATCGAAGATAATTGTGCATTGATAACCGACCCTTGATACTATCGATTGATTATTTAAATCCTTCTCAGTTACTTACTATAGTTATTATTACTTACTATATTACTCAGTTAATTACTTACTATTGTCCTAGTAACACCATTTTTTACATTCGTCAAATTCTTTTTTTAGTTCTACGAATGCAAACGGTAACGTTGATAGTGCAAAAAAAGAGATCACCCCTTTTTTTTCGTCTTTTCGAACCTCTCTTTCACTTGACACTATGCGCGTTTGAAAAATTTTGAGTGGTACTTCGGTGAGACCTTTCTGAGAATATATAGTTGCACGTTTTTCTTTTTCTTTTTCTTCTGGCAAGATGGTAAGTACTGAAGTACTGAAATGTTTCTTTCAATAACGTACACCACTTGAACCGACGCACATCAACCTATACCGTGTTGCAAATCAGGGCCTTACCATCTAAACCACCTCGCAACTTGGTCGTTCAAATTTAGTTGACGACCTCCTCGAATACTTTTTAGGTCGAGTAGTTCCTCTGTACTTATATCTTTTCAAATCTGTAGAATTTTTTTCGGTGAAGCTTTGATTTACGGCAACAAAATAGTAAGAAAAGCCTTCGTACTACCAACCTAACAGGTTTTTAGAAATTCATTCATCTCATCTCTGTTTCTCGGTTACAAGCTAATTGCACCGGTACGTATCATTGATAACTGCCTCGTTTAACATGCATAGTAGAAGAAGATAATTTAAAAATATTTTCAAGACTACTTACCAAGCGTGTTTATTTTTTAATCAAAGAATTTTAGGCGAGAAAAACTGTATGCATAGAAAAAATTATTACGGGTTGCGGGGATGGTGCAAAGGGTAGGGAAGGGAAGAGAAAACAAACTTTTTCTTGCCCTCTTACCGTCGTTGACTCTCTCGTTGCGCGTGTCTAATTAAATAGCTAAGAAAAACATCCTTAAGATAGATAGAGATAGATAGATAGAGAGAGAGAGAGAGAGAGAGAGAAAGAGAGAGAGAAATTTTATGTTAGCTCTTTCATTCTTTAAGAAGGCACGCATTTTAACAAATCGTATTTCCGACAAGCAAACAAATCTCATTGCAGTTATTTCCCCTTTTCTTTTTCCTTTAATTTTTCTTTTTTTTTAATCTTTTACTTTTCTATTTCTTTAATCATTTTATTTTATAGTTATCAGCAATAATTTCTTTTAAGTTAGTCGTTCGAAACACATGACATGCGAATATCGAAAGTCTTCTCCTTTCAACTACTTCGAATAAGGACAAACTACGAGTAGTTTGGGCACGAGTAGTTGTATGCTCTCGTGTATATGGTTATTGGGAAAAGGGAAGAAAGGGCGAGAGAGTAGATACGAACAGCCAAGAAATATATGGCCGGAAATAAGCCTCTGGCATTGCTAAGATGAAAAGAAGATAAAGAATGACCGAATGACCGGAGGCATGCAAATTGATAGTAATAGCTATCCTATCTCTGTCTGTCCTTTTCTACGTTCCAATCCCTTCGCCGGCAAAGGACCCGCTGAGCTACCACAAGAGCCCCTTATCCTTCTTCTTGCACCCATCCAAGAGATCCTCGCGTGCACCACGTGATATCGATCATCCTGATTTACCGCTGCTCGCTTCATTGTCCGTGGAAATCGGAACCAGACATCGGGCATCATCCTTCCTTTTTCATATTTGATTACGAGTGTCCATTGCTATTGAAGGGCAGTAAGAGGTTTAAGGAGATTTAATTATTCATTTGCATGATTGACACGTGAATCAGGAAGAATGGAAACAGTTATAAGCTCTTCTCTAAGAGCTAAAAGAAAAAAAATCTAGAGTAGTAAGTTCAATGTAAATTCAAAGGATAGAGTTCAATGGCGATTCTAATAAACGATGTAAATGAAGATCGTACGGCCATTCGAGACTGATAAATCGATTCTAAAGAGGTCTAAAGTATCGCCGAACGTACTAATGCCAGCGATAATTCTACATGCTCAAACACATACTCGCATTTAACCCAAGGGGTAAAGTCCACGAGAATAACGTGGATGCTTCAAGTACCGGCCATAACGGGTCCCCTCAAGAGCCACGGTGGTTTGCCCTTAGGAGGTAAATATCGTTACGTTCTCCGCAAAGAGGTATTTCGAAGAAGCAGCACGGTATACGTTCTCGTAACTCGTAACACAAGCCCCATAAATGTAATGTTTTAATCTAACATTCTGGGAATGCTTTAAAAGTGTGTAGCTAAGGCAAAGCTTTATTCGCAATAACGGTAGAAAAGTGTAATAATCTGTAAAAAGCTTTGCGAACGCAGCGGTTTTCTCTGTACTTCGTTAGAATCCATAAAAAGACATTTAGTACTGGGTCGATTCATGTAAAAACTAAAATGAAAGAAAAATAGAAAATGATTTTTGATTCTTTTAGAGTGGCTTTAATAAACGATTTATTATCCGCAAATTAAAAAAGAAATAGAAGAGAGAGAGAGAGAGAAAATATATCGTTGTTATCCGCGTTGTGTAAGAACGAGGACCGATAGTTTGAAATAGCGCGTAGGTGGGCTAGCATTTTTCTTACGCCGACACGGCCGATCTATCTTCTATTGTGAAAGCGAAATTGTCGTAACTAACGCTTGCCTTGACAAATCAGATTTATTTGCTGCAAGGGCTGGAACGGTTGGAAGTTACAGAAGGGTGTTTCGCCTCGGTGAATGTAGCTGAATCAGCTTCGTACCCTTATGGTCACCGGTCGGCGCTTTATCACGTAAAATAGTGTGTGGTGTATGACCTATGAGAGTCGTGTGCGTATGTATGTATGTATGTTTGTGTGTGGCTGTGACTGTTCGTGTAGTCATTAAGAATGGGACCATTAAAACGATGGTCGTGCGAAAAAATCAAAGACGATCGGTTACAAGGGAAATGTGTTACGATGAGAATGGATAGACGAGTGGAAGAGACAAAGAGAAAGAGAAAGAGAGAGTAAGAGAGTGAGAGTGAGAGAGAAAGAGATCCACGCGTTGCAACGCTAGTCAATACTCATCCCGATGATTTGCCCTTTTAATGCTACATCAGCGTAATGGATTCGTCCGCAATCCCATCACGACGGATATCAGGATGGTAGTTTAAAATAAGCAGAAAGTTGGACCAGTCCAGACGAAAGTATTGTAATTATGCTAATAGCTTCGGCGCTTTCAAGCGCCCTGTGATGTGGTCTAATGCCGGACTCGCCCAGGTTGGCTGATCAAACCAACTTTTCCTTCTACTTATTAATATTACCCGGACCAACTCTCTCTTCTTTCCTCGATGCCTCCCGTTGCCATTTCTCTCTCTTTCTCTCTCTCTCTCTCTCTCTCTCTCTCTCTCTCTCTCTCTCTCTCTCTCTCTCTCTCTCTCTCTCTCTATTTCTATCTGCTTCTCGCTAGTAGAGTTTTCTCGTCCCGTGCCTTACAGCTTGCCGAGCTTCACAAAAAACTTCAGCGTTTCTTCATTACTTTTGGGTATCATAGAAAGTCCCCGGAAAGGAAGGTAAAATAGAGGAGTACTTCGGAAATTCGAAAAAGGTAAAGCAAAACTCCGGAGTCCACTCTGCTCCGGGAGCAGAGTCTACCGAATTATAATAAAATAAAAAAATGAAGATTATTAGTTAACGTAATTAATTTTTCCAATTTTCGCCTTCCTGTATATATTCACAAGTTACTACATCGATTATTTTTCTTTTGACTAAAATATATTAAGTACAACGTCTTACATTTATTTTCTTTCTCTTTCTTTTAACTATGATTAGTATCAATTCTTATTATATCTGGTATCAATTTACATTATTTAAAAAAAAAAAAAACCAAGAGATAACTGAAAACCACGAAGGGTTTATTCTATATATCTTCGATTTGCAAGAAAATTCTTTAGAAATTGAATGGCATCAAACACTTGAAAATTCACTATAGATCTAGCGTGTAAGATAAAACAATGCGAATCGAAAAGCTCGTCTAGCTGATTGGTTTATAAAGCGCGAACAACAGAGAGACAAAGTGAAAGAGAGAGAGAGAGAGAGAGAGAGAGAGAGAGAGAGAGAGAGAGAGAGAGAGAGAGACTTACATACATATCCTTGTATCCATATATGCTTAATACTGTCGTAAAATCGCATTTATTTAGATAACGCTTTGCTTATATCAGGGATAAACAACTTCTCCTCCGCCGTGAATCGCACGGTCCTCATCATTATTTAATTTGTTCCTTCACTATTTAAGTTCACTAGCCACTATTCTATGCTCCTTTGTTAGAAACAAAAGTCGTACAATTTGGCAGTGTCAAATAGTAGGGATTGTCTTCTCTTGCTTTACCGAAACAATCGAGTAAATGCAAGAAGGAGCCACATGCGGCACGGGAATCATGAATGGCGATCCTGGCATTACACCACGTATTTACATCCTTTGGATGCTTTTTCAAATACGGCTAAATTTAAATCTGCTGTTTGCTTATTAAAAGTGTCATAGATTCGTATATTCTATTTTCACGAATAGGAGGATTTTTTCAGAGTTAATACTGAAATGAGACAGAACTATGTCTTAAGAAAAGGATCAACTCGATCGAAATAATCTTGGATAATATTACGACGCGGAACATTATCTAAAGGGAGCTGGAGAATCATACGTCTCTTCTTCGTATTTTGCAGATTTCTAGACGAAGAAGAGGGTTGGAAGAAGAAAGAGAGGAAGAGAGTAGAAGGGAAAGAGAAAGAGAGAGTGCACGCGATCGGCACGAAGGGTAGCGTTCGTTCGAACTCGGTCTTCTAAAGGAATATTTATCGAGTGGATATTGAAATTGATGGTCTCTACCTCAGACATGCTAATCCGACGAGCGAGCGGATTTCAGATAACGCCCGTCGACGGGTAAGAAATAACAGAAGGGTAATTCAAATCGAAGAGACGCCGCTGGCGAGATTACTTATGAGGTTTACTTATGAGTTGGCGTAGAAAAACTGCGTAACCCTCCTCCCTCATTCTCTCCTTAGGGAAAAGATGTCTCTTGAATATCACAAATTCGAGGTTAGAGTGTGTTTACAAACGAGAAGCCGTTGTGGACTAAAAGTCACATTGATACGAATGATAGGTTCTATATAAAAAAAAAAGAAAAAAAAAGAAAGTTTGTTAAAAAGCATCCATGATACCAAAGGAGACGTAGAATACAGTAGAACACTTATCGAGATTCATCATTCCCTCGATGTCCCAAATCAGACGTCCGATTCGTGCAAAATGTGTCGCCAATCGGCTGTTAGCGCGCTCGGTTAGCTCGTTAAAACTACATAACGGCCGTTTATTCGTGGCCAGATTGTGCACCGTCGCCGTAAATACCTCTGGGCGGTTTTATCAGGTGGAAAGAGAGAGATTGAGAGCGTGAGAGCACGCGCAGAAAAGAGAGAGAGAGAAAGGTGGAAAGGGTTTGTCGAAAGGGGGTTCGAGGCGTATGAGAGAGAATAAGAGAGAGAATGCGTGGACGATGGTGGTTGGTGTGTTTCCCTCTCTCCACAAGAGGGTAATATTTCCGTGACGCCATTATACTTACCCAGAATGGAACGAGGGATAAGCGGGTGTAGAGGGGTAAGTGGGTTCGAAAGGGTGTCCGGGATGGGTAAAGCTTGGTAACTACCCAGTTAACGCACTGCGGCGTTAGTAACGTCGCATAAACGAGAGAGAGAGAGAGAGAGAGAGAGAGAGAGAGAGAGAGAGAGAGAGAGAGAGAGAGAGAGAGAGAGGAAAGCAAAAGGTTATAAAAATTCAATTAACTCCGTAGTTTTAATTAATTCCGTATTTATATGATGCGATAAACAGAAACTACTTCGTCCCGAGCAGTCCACCCCTTGCCCCTCCTTTTCCCTTCCTCATCACTGTACAGAGCTGCCCCGTTTAAACCCGCCGTTGTAGAAAACTGAACCGATTTTCGAGTTGTTCGTTTTTTCGTGCTCTACTCTAATGCACCTACCCTTGAACGAATTTAATTTTTCTTTTTTCTTTCTTCATTTCTGTTCCTATCTAGTTATCCATCTACCTTAGTTGTGTTTTTTTTTTTTATTTTGCTCGTACCATTCGTACAAGACGACGTTTAAGTACTGACTAAAAAAGTGTTAATATATAAATATCTATTAAAATGTTTTCAGACTGGGATATCCTTTTGTTTAAAATTCGGGCAATCAAAAAAAATTTCTAAACAGACCGAATTGGAGGATTGAGTATCCTGATTCTCTTTCGTTTAGGACCACGGGCGGTATACGTGCGAGAGCTTTGCGGTTGGCTGCACAATTGGCTGGTTAATTTCACACTCCCATGATTATATAGACGAGATAGAGATCATTTATATTCCGGCTAGCGGGGAGACGAAAGGGTGCCTGATTGGTTCCGATATTCAAAGAATAGAAAGTTCTGAGTTCCATGATTCTACGCTCTTGAGTTCCTCGCGTTCAACTAGGAAAAAAGAGAAAGAGAAAGAGGGAGAGAAGCGACGAGGAAATTCTCCTCTCCACCCTTACCTTGTCTCTTTTATCTTTTCGTTTTAGTTTTTCACCTTGATCCTTTCGAATATATATATATATATATATATATATATATATATATATATATATATATATATATGTATGTATGTATGTATGTATTCATATGTATTATATACCTATATATGCGTCAGTCGAATCGGAATGTTCGATCATACGCGAGATTGGCCCATTCTTTACTTTTGCGGAGACTTCATTTTCGCAGAGCCGACAAGACGGCTAGATAAAAATACTTCGGATATCGAAAAAAAAATGGACAGACCTAGGAGGAAAGTTTCTCCTTTTGTGAAAAATTGATTTGCATACCCTGACACCGCGTGTAAAGTCGAGGGAGTGCAGGAAATTTCTTTCTGACGCATAAAAATAATGAATCCTAACGAGAAAATAATGACGCCAGTTTGATAGCTTTAAAAAAAAATATATATATGGATCGTAAATACTTATGCATTTCTGTAGAAATTAATTACCCGTACGTGAAGTTTGAACAGTTCAATTACAAGAGTCTCGAAGAGTTCGAAATGATTAAAAATGTTGTACCATTAATTTTCGTTAAATTGCGCAACAAATTTTAGAGAATAAAAAGACGGAAATGGCATTATATCCCTCTACAAGCCATAATCTTTATTTTTTATAACTTTTAGAGCAATTTTTATTCCTAATATCAAAATAAAAAAGAGAGTAATTATACGCAGAGAGAGAGAAAAATTAAAAGACCGTGGGCTATTATTATCTTGATCGAGACTTTCATATAATTGCAATTGAACTTCATTTACAGATAAGTAAGTCTAATTTTTGATTATATTTCGAATTTAGTTCTTCGAGATTACGAATGGTAGATGTTTAAAACAACAGTTCTTTAAAGCTATAGAAATTAAAATAAACCTGATTTTAGTAAATATAATAACACTCTAAAATTAACAACATAATAACGACATGCTCCAACAATACAACAAATGAACACAATAAACGAATGAAGAATAGAGGTGATCGTGTGAAGGACTATGTCGTCATCTTCATTTTTCACTTTTCGAAGATTGTGGGTCAATCTTGCGTAAATTAGCGGTAATACATTTGTAATCTCGGAGAACGAGAAGATATAAGGAGCGATTTTTACACTATGATAAAGAAACAATGAAACGATTAAAATTACTAAAACTATTTACGATTTTAAACGAGGTAAATTTCGAGAAAAACGAGATATGTTATCGAAACCTTTAGCGATCGAGACGACAACTCCTTTATTTCTTTGTTATTCAGTACCTTATAATTATCTGAATTATTTAATGCAAGATAATCCTTTTTATGTACTGTTTATCGATAGGAAATCTAGCATCGATATAATCAGAATTTCACGCGTGTGAATTATGTAAAGGGTCTGGATTATGGACTATTTCGTTATCAAGAGGAAGCAAAGGGCATTCGTGTGTTTATTACATGTTACGGGAAACGATCTTTCGGGAATGGTTTGTTATCAATAATATAGTCGTAATATATAAGATAATAATAGAGGCCAGATCTCTTTTTTCTTTTCACACCTCGTCTATTTAGATTACTTATTAGACCTATTCTAATCAGATTATTTTTGTCATCAATATTGACTTCCCGACGTATCAATCTCAAACGCTTATACTCGAAATAAAATAATACTGTTCTAAAAATGAATGGATAATCCGAATCAGATCTGAACATGCAGCTGATCGACACGTTTACTGAAGTGTGTATAATTTATTTCCATTATATTTGCATTTGCCTATTTTCTCATTTTTGTAAAATCGTCGAGTGGTGAGGTGAGAAGAGAGTGGGGTAGTGGGAGAGGATGCGTCGAGGTCAGAGTAAAAAGCTTTGGGAATCTATCGACGGCAAGGTCTGAAATCGCGAAAATTTGGGAAAGGTTCGAATAGCAGCGAGGGTGAAACGAGCAAGCGGAAAAGTCGAACGAGGTAGATGAGCGAAAAGGAGAGGGACGTTCGGCTGGTGTATAAAGAGGAGTGTGAGGGGAATGAAGTGGATGGGTAGCAATCCACGGCGAAAATGCGCGTCGTGCGGGGCTCGTTTCGGATGGTCAAGCCGGGCCACCGGCAGCGGCTTTTAGTGTGAAATGAATGCTTGTAATTACGGCGGGGAAGGGGTCGAACGAGAGGATTGGACGAACGATAGATGGAGAGAAAGGGACAGAGATACAGAAAGCGAGGAGGGTTACGAGAGGGGAGTGGTGGAGGACGTAGAGGTAAAGGGACGGTATTTCGATACAGAAAAGAGACAGGGTGGAGGAGTAAAACGAAACGGTTCGCTAGAACTGTACACGCCGGTACGCAATGATAGACTGAACCCGATGGTCGGTCGGCCGGCCAGTTCATCCGTGTTGGTCTAGTGCAGTAGTAGTAGCAGCAGCAGCAGCAGCACACTACCCATCCTACCATAATGGCGACTAATTGTAATAGCCACCCTTTCTCTGTCTCTCTCTTTCTCATGCTGTTCAGGGCGAAAGAAATGAAAAAGAGGGGAGTTAGAGAGCGAAACGTGATGTACGCACTGAAAGAACGCATTGGACGAGTGAAGGAATGAGAAAGGAGCGGGAGGGAGAGGGAGAGAGAGAGAGAGAGAGAGAGAGAGAGAGAGAGAAATAAAGAAATGGAAAAAGAGAATTACAGTTTTAGCGATGCACACGAGTTCCCTTCTGGCCGATATATTTGCAGTCGAGGAACAGCCGAATAACGAGGAGGAAGGCGTGGAAACCTGGCGCATACGAGAAAAATAGGTGCTCTTCTGGATTGAAGCCCTTTCTGGTTCGTTCGTGAACGGCAACGAACGGCGAAACCTTTTCTCCTTTTTTCTTGATTTTCCCAGCGACTAATTGTGAACGAAACGCTGATGAGAGAAACAAAATGAAAATTTAAGAAGTACCGCGTCCTCGCTCTACTCGGCGTACGCCTGATAGCTAATCTTTAGAATAAATTCCGATCGTCAATTAATTTTATCAAATCTATATCAGGTTCGAGATATGAAATTTTTATTTTGTAAGAGTCAAGATCTCATTTGCGTTCGTGTCGTAGTTTTATAACGCTTTACAATTTCTTTTTTTCTCTGAACTGAGCAAGTTCTCTTTACTGCTTTGAAAGAGAAAGGCTGAGAGAAAAAGGAAAAGAAAAAATAAGAGTAATCCAGTTGGCATACGACGAAATAAATTTTCACACCTGGCTCGGATCATCCGCAATAATTATGGTATGAGTCGAGGTGCGATATGCTGCCTCGAAAAGCGATATGTGTTTCTCTCTACGTGCGATGATTGCAAAAGGCAGGAAAGTGCGAGAGAGAGAGAGAGAGAGAGAGAGAGAGAGAGAGAGAGAGAGAGAGAGATGGAGGTACAAGAATCGCGATCCTCGTTATTTACATTTGTCGAGACCTTCGACCCATATTCCTGTACTCCAAACGACTTATTCATAGCTGCAGGAGAGAGAACGTATGCGCGCACATGTACAAAGGAAGGTGAAGCGTGTAGGAAGAAGAGAGCAGATTGCGCATTGCAATATGCCGAAGGAAAGATTTTCCTAGCCCGATGTCGATTTCAGGATGAATTGATACTTCTGTTACGCTCGCTCTTGCATCGGTACAACCAAACTGAGCGTATGACTATCCGTCCTTCCGCGTGAATCGTTTCACTCACATTCATTCCAAACGACGCTCTCAACGGCGCTGTAAGTATTCTCTCTGTCTCTTTGTCTGTATCTCTTTCTCTCTCTCTTTCTCTCTCTCTCTCTCTCTCTCTCTCTCTCTCTTTCTCTATCTTTTTATCCTCTTTCGTCTATCCATCCTTATGATTCTTTTCAAAGAGACGAACGATATGTACATTTTGCTCGCGTTGGATTCAAAATATATACGAGAACAGATTTTATAAAACGCTTGATCGTGCATCGATGCGTCAATGTTTTGATACCTTTATATTCTTCTTGTTAGTGGATTACACAAATGCTAGAAAAAGATTTCGGTATCAACGAAAACACGAATGTCATCAAACGAAATGAGTTATTTTTTGGAAAATAAAGGAAGACATTAGTCATGCTATTCTTTCTTTTTCTATTAATTACACGATATGTAAATGAAGATGTAGGATAAATCTGACATGTCTATTAAGCGTATTTACATCCAAGTTCTAGACTGCGAAGCAAGTTTAAGTCCAAGTTTGAAGTAATCGACATATAGTGGTTTATTAATTTAGCGACGTAGGGTAATACATTTCAAAGTTTCTCAAGCGAAACAGCTTTATGCGGCAGATTTAATTAATAATCTAGATTAGATATATGGATCATTCCGCGGGTAAGCATCCTTAGCTAGCAAATTCCCTCTTCTCCGGTAGGTTCGGTAATTGGACCGATATGGAAAACTTGCTACGTCAGTTTAATCGGTAACCCTTCTCGTATACGAGAACTTCTACGACGAGATATTATGAAATTACATTCTTATGCTGTATCATTTCGCATGATATTCGCATAAACCATTTAATTTTTTAAGTTGACTATAATTACGCAACGTTTCTACCATTCGGTCTAGACATAATGAATATAAAATTCAAATACACTCGATGGAGTCTTTGAAGAAGTTAACTAATCAATCTTTCGAAAAGTCTCGTTAAAAAGTAATCAAAGATACAGGTCTTGTTATAAGAAATTTATAACGGTTTATTATCCGTACACATTATCTCATTCGCGTGTTCTATTCCATTTTCTGCGATCATATTTTGATTGTACGAGAAATAGCTAAATATATTCCATTGGTAAATGTGTATATTCGTTCTTCTAATTCATTCAAATGCGTAATATTATCCTAAAAAACTCTCGTTAAGGATAGAAATGACAGAACAAGTCTCAATTTGCAAGGACCAACTGTTAAATGTTAATGGTAGAGAAAGAGACATAAAGATATTGGTATATATTGAGAGAGAAAGAGAAAGAGAAAGAGAGAGAGAGAAAGAGAGAGAGAGAGAGAGGCGTAGCAATTCATTTACCGCGTCGAGAACAATTGGTGATTGTCAAGTTTGAAGCGTAGTAAGATCCGAGACGGGCATAATTATGGCTATCAGATTCTTGAAGCTAATAGGTCTGCGTAACTCCCCGGCGCGGGATATTGTTGCCATCTCCCATGTTGCTTGCCTCGAGGATCTGTCCCGCGTAATTACCATTAGCCACAAACTGATACCCAACCATGCTTATCATATTCCGCGGCAATAACGTCTGTTGATACAACAACTACTATCTCGACCATTATTGCTTTCGGTTCAAGTGCCACGATCAGAAATGCTCGGGAGACGTTGATCGAGAAAGTTCAATTGATTCGATCGAGAAACGGTTTCCTGTTCAATCTGTATCGAGACCTTACTACTACTGAGTCAGTAATTCCACTTTAAACGATTACACGATGAAATAGGAAGTTAAAAAACCAATACGCATTATTAAATATAGGATTACCTATTAAACAGTAATGATTAAGAAAGTTGAAATATGATAAATTTATATAATCAGTCTATTTTGAGAATTTTTCGTCGTATTATCGAACTCTTCGAACTTTTAAACGATGATTGCGATAATTTTGATTTTATTGCTAAAAATAATGTTTTTTAAAAATCTCACCTCGACCGAATAAGAACGAGAATATCAGTATTAATAAATTTCCCACATACTTGCGTAACATCATCACTTTATTACCTATCTAACCATAGCGCGTGTATACTTCCTGCTTAATATTCTATGCTTTAATGCATGAGTAACAGAGAGAGAAAGAGAAAGAGAGAGAGGGGGGGGGGAAGGAGGAGGAAAAGATAGGATGAGAAACTCTTTACGACCACCGAGAAATATAATATAACGTTGTTTTGAATGAGGACTTGCGTTCCTCATAGACCAATAATAAATTTGCTCGACAATAAGAACCGATTGAAGTTTGTATATTATAAAAAAGTACATTACTTTAAATAAACAAGCGATTATTCTTCTGAAAATTTTCGCATTCCAATTCGCGTTCTTTTTTCTTTTTTTTTTTTAACCGAGCATATAATTAAGTTTATTTTGAATCTTAGTATAATTGCAGTTAGTACGTTCAAAGAAAATAATATGACGGAAGGACCGTAAGAAAAAGAGACAATGATTCCCCAATCTTGTATCCTTTTTAGTATCACGATGTAAATTGCAATTCAACGAAAAATGGTTAACGGGTGAGCACAGACGAGATTGGTTTTTTAAAGAAATTTACCATCCGCCGGAAGTACCTGCAAGACGGCGCAGGTTTAACAACGTTACCGTCACGCTTCTGACGATGAAGTAACGTTACAACGAAACGAGAACGGAAGGAGAAATAGGAAGAAAGGTGTGAGTGAAAGTGGAGGATAGCAGTGAGAGGTTGGAGGAAGATGATAAGAGAAAATGAGAGGACGTCTCTTAGCAACTGAGAACGAATAAGAAAAAGAGAGAAAGCAGGGAGAGAGGTAGAGTGGCAAGGAGAGGGTGGGAAGGAGCGAGGGAAAGCGGGGTAAGGGAAAAAAAAATTAATTTCGAATCGTCTTTCGCGCGACACGAGACGAGATTCTGATTTGATCTGTACTCGACGTAGAAGAAAAAGAATAAGAAGAAATAGTAAAAGAGAAAGACAGTGATGACGGCAGAACGACTGAGCGATAGAAGAAATACAGGCGGAAATCCTACGCTGATATGCAGAAAATGAAATGAAGGAAGAAATCTCGTAAGCCCCTTACAGTATAGCAATACGAACTGGTTCCGAATCAATATTTAATCGTTTCGGATTTTCTTGATGGTTCTTGTTTCCATTACCTCTCTCTCTCTCTCTCTCTCTCTCTCTCTCTCTCTCTCTCTCTCTCTCTCTCTTTCTCTCTCTCTCTCTCTCTTTCTCTCTCTCTCTTTCTCTCTCTCTCTCTTTCTCTCTCTCTCTTTCTCTCTCTCTCTATCTCTTTCTCTCTCTCTCTCTCTCTCTCTCTCTCTTTCTCTCTCTCTCTCTCTCTCTCTCTCTCTCTCTCTCTCTCTCTCTCTTTCTCTCTCATTCTCTCTCTTTCTCTCGTCCTTTCTCTCTTTATTGCTTTTTTTTACATTCGCCTCTTCGCCTTTCTTTTTCTCTCACGCAGTGTATATTTTTCTTTTTTCTTTTTGCTGAGTTACGATTTCGTACAGACATTGCATTGTTGCACCAATAATCTTTTATGTTTCTTTTTAAATTAGATCGATAGTAAATTATTCGAAAGGGCGTCGCTTGTTCGCGAAAATATCCTCTTAATTTTTTAGAAACATACGATTTCTTTGTATTTTTGTTCGTTGTTAAAATTTACCGTCGTTCACGGTTCACTTGAATCTCTCTCTCTCTCTCTCTCTGCAGAGATTTGCATGCGGATGGACGTCTGCTCGATTGGAGGATTAACTCCCCTTTTTTATCTTTTGTTTTCGGACAAAAATCCCATCCCGAGTGCCACCTGGCAGCATGTACATATATTCATACATGTACTGGGAATCTGGCAATCTACGGACTCGTAATAGTTGAAAGATGTTTAAGAATTTCAGAGGGAAGAGAAAGAAGGCACGAAACATAAGAAAATGAAAGAGAAAGGAATACAGAAAGAAAGGGAGAGAGAGAGAGAGAGAGAGAGAGAGAGAGAGAGAAAGAGATAGAAAGGGAAAAAGGATAAAAAGAAGGAGAAAAATATCTCGAAATAGAAGATGAAAGCACGAAAGCAAGGCGGAGAGTGGTTTAATTAAAAGCAGGATGATATTAAAAGAATAAATCTTATCGCGCACAATTATCGTGAAAGAAAGAAAGAAAGAGAACATTTTCTCTACTTCTCCTTGTGATATCTCTGCTCGTCTTAACGCTTTCCTTTAATATTTCTTTCATTTCTTTTAAATTCCACTTCTTTCTCTCCCTCCCTCTCTCTCTCTCTCTCTCTCTCTCTCTCTCTCTCTTTCTCTCTTTTTTACACATACATAGAATGATACATACATGGGCTTTTTTTCTTCATTACTTTCCCTCGCATGAGAACAGACTTCCATGGACTCTTGTCATGAGCACGTGTGCGCTCCGCAACACGATTTAGCGGAAATGACGTAATAATTAATGGACACGTATCAATTATCGGTCAGCTAGTACGCACGTTTTGCCTGCTAGTTTTAAATCGGTCTACACGCACCGCCGCCGCCGCTGCCACTATTGCCGCTGCTGCTGCTGTTGCAAATTCTCCCCGAGCCACGAATACCACCCACCTTTTCTCACCACCTTTGTGGAACACCTACTCCCATACCCCAATTCCTATTAATTACGAAAGGGTCCATCAATTATACTTGCGGGCGCACACGATTTTTGACACATTAACGTATCGCTCGCACAGATGTCGCGCTCTGCTCGCAAACCACGTTCTACCCACGTCCGTACGTGGCTACGTGTATACGTCTATCAGTTAATTCGTATGTGTGAAGAGAGACGAAAA
Source organism: Dolichovespula saxonica (assembly GCA_911387935.1). NCBI lineage: Eukaryota > Metazoa > Arthropoda > Insecta > Hymenoptera > Vespidae > Dolichovespula > Dolichovespula saxonica. The sequence goes on along the minus strand of OU426994.1, from coordinate 12,490,562 downwards.
ATGTCATCTCTAGCGCGTGACCGAGTCAGCTTTTTCGAAATGCCAGGGAGGAAATTGGTCGTTTCACCGGTAGGTTAATGAGAGAACATTATGCGCACACGTTCTATGTTACCTTGTATATATATAGGCATGTATGTACCTTTAAAGAGAAAAAGAGAGCGAGGTTTATTGCTTTTACATGAGAAAGTAATTACTATAATTTTACACTTTTTCCCGTACACCCGACGTATTCATAACGCTCGAGCTTTTATGCGAAAGAGTACTTTGCTTTTGAAATTACTAAAATCGCACATTTAATTTTCAGTTAGCGACAGTAAAACAGGATTTCTAATTTATTGATCTTTTTTTCCCGACTAGAAATACCATTTTATTTGGCACGTATTTGAAATTCGTGAAGAAAGTTTAACCATCTGGGACTCGAATTAGAGTTTTTCGCTATCCAGCTGATTGTCCTACAATCATTGGATCTTGGTTTCCTTGAGCCTTGTTCTCATTGATTTTAACAACGACGTGATACTTGCTGTCGCCTTTTGTTATTTGTATCATAGAAATATTTGGTGTACATTGAAGCGATGTAATTTGAGAAACATTTGTTTCGCGTTTCGTTTTGTGTTGTGTTCACTGCTTTGTTTCTTGCGGCTTCAAAACTACATTTACGAAAAGACTGGTGGAGTATTTTGTTTCGTTTGTCACGTTTCATATTTTTCTTTGATCTTTAGAACTCCGAATGGAAAGAAGCAATAAACGACAACATTTATTGCTGATAACAGAAATCTAAAGATAACGGAAGAAACAAGTGGAGACTTTTTCAAGATATATAGAACATCAATAAAAAGTTCCTCGTTATTGCTTAAGGGAGGGGGCAAAGCTTAACAATACACATCCAATTTGGTGTTGATTGGTAAGCGGCAGCTCGTGGAAATCCAAGAACGAAACACGGAATGTATGTCACAGCTGGCACAAGAACGGAGACCAAGCTGTCATTATTTATGGAGTTTACGGGCTAGAGAGAGGTTCGGTCGACCGCAAAGGCAGCGGTGTTTGGTGGTGGTGGGGGCTTTAAGGGAGTGTGTTGCCAAGAGCGAACTGTGAAGGCGTTACCGCTTACTATCTCACCGCGAAGACCCAACCCGACCCCATGAGCATAGGTTGCGTATATTGTTGACTCGTGGTCACATTCCCCGATCTCATCACCCACCTCCGCTTTTCGCCCTCTCTCACCACTTACCACTTCGAAAACAATAAGTTTCGTAACGTGCGTTCCTTCTGCTAACTTGAATGTCACCTTGCTTAGGATAACGAGAGTATCAATGTACACTGTGCCTTTTACCTTAACGTTGTTATATCAAAGCTACGATAATTTCTAGCCTAATGAAACCTTGAGGATAAGGGATGAATTCAAATTAGAAGTAGCTTACTACCAACGAAAATGAAATTATCGTCTTGCAGTATCAAGACCGAGTATACAGTTTAAATAAAAATTAACAATTCAATATCAATTTGGTATTTTCCATTCGTTCCGTACGTCTGAGAAAAGAAACTCTATCAAAGGATCTGAGTTAGTATCGGATCCGAAGCAAAAAAGAAAAGAAAAGAAAAAAAGGGAAATAAGGGAAATCCAACGTACGAAACAGGCGAGGCAATTTACAGAAATAAAGTTTCAGAGTAGACCCTGTTCGGGGAATTCTCTAGGTGGAAACATGGTAGCGAGGATAGGCGCAGCTTCTTTTTTCCCCAAACCTCCCAGACTACGAGCCTCTACTCGTTTCGCGGTAGTTTCTCCGAACCCCTTCTTTTCTCTTTTCTCTGCTTTTCCAAGAACGTATCTTCCACCACCCTCCCTCCGCTCCGGCTCTTTCCATTTTCAACGTATCACGCTTAAGCTCGAAATCCGCTTGTTTATACAAACTAAGGGTAAAACGAGTAAGAGAGATAGAGATACGACCAGAGAGAGATAAAGAGAAAGAGAGAGAGAGAGAGAGAGGGAACGAAAGAAGAAAATAAAGAAGAAAGTGAAGAAAACGAGAAAGATGCTTGTATGGACATACGGTTCGTACGATTTCACCATCCGACTTTCTTCTGTCCTTCACCTTCTCGAAGCTCACCCTTTTTTCTATCTCTTCTACGGCCGACGAACTTTTCTTTTTAGTCCGACAAGCCTCTTATTGTGAGAGACAATTCCGAGAACTAGCGTTTTTTTAGCCCGTATTCGCTGCTTTTCGTCTTTCAAAAGAGAAAAGGAGAGAGAGAGAGAAAGAGAGAGAGAGAGAGAGAGAGAGAGAGAGAGAGAGATTCTTTCCCTTTTTCTTTGCTTCTCTCTCTCTCTCTCTGTCTTTCTGTCTTTCTCTCTGTCTTTCTCGTCCTTGCTCTATTCCGTAACTTATATCCAGATGTCCTAAAATTTGTATTGTCTTTTCTTTTTCAACCAATAGATTCGATTCTACACAGATGTCTATTATATAAGATTGTTATTTCGCTTCTTTTGTTGATTATTTTTTTTCTTCTAATTTCATAACTATTGCTACATTTTTTATTATATTTATTTACGTTTGCGTAGACTCGATTCTTCAATAAACACAATTCCCTTGTAACAAACTGTTTTCTGAATCACTACTGTTACGTCCCTGAGATTTTACGATAATTCAATTCTCAAGTTGCTCCCTAAGAGCACTCTTCTATGGAAACAGTAGGTCAAGTCGAGACGATTCGTCGATTTGTTTTGCGATTTACGCAAAGACGCATAATGATATTGATTTGCATTTATATTAGTGTTCTACCAAGCACGTATTTTTGTCATTTGTTCATTCTCTCTCTTTCTCTCTCTCTCTCTCTCTCTCTCTCTCTCTCTCTCCTTCCATTTATTCTGTCCTCTCGACATTCAACCCCTTCTTTCTATAAGTCCCTTGACCCTGTGCTCTCAACTAGAAACTTTAAACTCTCCAGAGATTCCGTTTAATCGCACGGAATGATCGCCGTGAGATGCGAGTATATATGATGCTAGGCAAAAACTAAAATCGGATTAAGAATCCGTCACACTGGTCAACTCTAAATCTGTCGTACGATGAAACGTTTTTAATAATAAAAAAAAAGCATCGGTTTCTATATATATACAGTTAATCGCAATGTTTATAATACTGTCGATTTATTTATTATTAAGCACTAGTTAGATAGAAGTGGTAGTAGAAGATAAAAAAAAGATCTTGCGTAAAGAAAACAAATTGCTTCTACTTTGGTGTAAATTATTATTAGTCTCGTAGTTTATTAAACCTCGTACAAGACTTTAAGCGAAATAAAAACGTCAAGCATGTCGTGCCGTAACAACCTGAAATAAATTTCTAACGGTTAGATTTCATGAACGAGTTACACGAGCATTGCTCTTTTGAATCACATCGTACAGTCAATTAACTAGTAGGTAATGAAATTGAAGCCTACGCCATGCACTAGCCGTTACGATATCTAAAAAATTATTTATCGTAAATACCGATCTTATTCTCGCAACGAGTTGCTTGACCTCGTTGTTAATACAAATTTATGTTCACCTCCTTCTCTATCTTCAGTAACAACACTCGCGAAATTCATTCGCGAGCGTGCCTTTTATTTTTAATGCTTTATCGACTAAACTGTGAATAAAAGTTTGATTACAAGTCGAATAGAAATTTTCGAATTAAAAATACGTCTTTTAAATTCTTATACTGCAGCAGAGGAATAACTTTATCAGAATATTTAAATCAATGATAAAACATACAGGTATAAATTGTTTTCAATAAAATATAAGTAATTGAAAACATTGATTATCTATATAGAATATTTCATTATATCTACCTTTCATGTAATGAATAACTTCTCTAATAATCTATAAAGCTTACGAGTTTATTTTTCGTTGACGATCACTTTAGTCGTTTAAAGCTTGTGAAAGAGTTGAGTATGCCAACGAATATGAGGTACAGATAAGCAGTTAGCGTTATGTATGGTATGAAGAAAGAATACATTTTGAGAATACAGATAAACAGACCGAAAGACGAGCACGTGGCAAGAATGTGTATGTACGAATGAATGCAAGATAAGAGAATAAAAGCGGGCAAATGACCTCTGTTCAATAAGTTTCTTTTAGTTAGAACTACCAGTCAAAGCAACAGATAAATTTCGCCTTTCGACTTAACCATTTCATAAAAAATTCTTCATTCCAACTATTATATACTGACTTATGGCAATATATTAAAGCATATATTTCATGATAAAAGTTCCCGAATTATTTATTGTATTTAGAAGAACTTATACTTAAATTTGACATAGTAATATATTATTTGACATATAATATAACAGTGTACATAAAACAACATCATGATATAACTGTTCGATTTATTACATTAATTTAATTTAATTTTTATGATATTAAATGGATCCTAAAACTACAATAAGAAAAATATAGCTATGGAAATTTCGTAGAATCATTTATATCTCAGACATCGTGAGAAATAAAAATTGTAAGATTATTAATTATTGGCGTTCGATATTAAAAGTGCTAAAATACGAAAGGTGTTGTAATTTAAGAGAATCGCAAACATCTCATGTCCCATTTTGTATGAGAACTAATATTTGGAACGAGAGGAAGTTTAAAGTATCTACGGAAAACGGAAAAAAACAAAAACATGTTCTTTATTAGTGCATGGAGAGACGAGAATGAAGCATCAATTCTGATTGTCACTGTCGACCGTACATCTATACAAAGGTAAAAGATAGAGAATGAGAGAAAAAGGAGCTCGGAGTATACGGCGTTGCGTGCATGAACAAATTTCCGTGTGTGTCAGTGACTCTTCCTGTGAAGAAGACAAATGGATCTTTGTACTTCGCGAATATCGTGTTATATCGAAGAGAAAAAGAAAGAGAGAGAGAGTTTTCTTATTGCTTCGTTTGTTCTCAAAACTCATTGTCAAGATAACGTTTCGATTGTTGTTCCCGATTTCAAACTAGATGATTTTTCTTTTGTATTAAATAAAAATTAATTTATCGATTATTATGAGACTATAAGGCTGTTATGTTTTTAAAAATTAAAAAACAAATAGTTATTTAACTTTATCTTTGCTTAATAAAAAATAAAACGAAATCTTCAAATTTTTCGCTAATTAATTAAAAAATTTATGTTAATGATTATCGATGTGTTGAACAATAAAATATTTTTTAAACGCACCATGTGTTCCTTCTTTCGTTCGAATGCCCAGCTTCTAAGTAAAATTAATTATGCGTAATTAAAGTTCAAATTGTACTTATTAATTTATAAAACATTCTGAAAATGTATCACATTAATCGTATTAGAGTATTAATAGTATTAACAGAATTAAACGGAAAAAATGAACAGTCGCAAGAAATACAAAATGTTGGATTTAAAGCTTGTGATTTTATTTTTATCTTAAAAAGAGCTTTTAATGAACTTGGAGTAAAGAACGTTTGTACAATTCGGTTCAAAGAACCAAAAAAATGTAATGATGATTGTGGGTTTCAATTTAGGTGGAAGATACAGAAAATGTATAATACATCTATTGTATTTATAATTTGAATTTACATTGTACGAAGAAGGATAAACGCATAGAGTTTGTTTACGATACCAATGAACAGAGTGACTTCGTTATGAAATTCAAATTTAGGTTATATTTGGAACAACAATAACAAATGTTAAGTACCAAGAAATAACAATAGAAAACATAATCTTAAAGAAATTTAAAAAAGAAGTGCGTATAGTTGTTCAAATTAAGAACCAAGGATGTTCTTTAAATTAAGACCTAAAGAGATGCGAGTATGAGGATAAATAAGAAATAAAAGAAGAATAAGCGCATAAGAAGTCCAAAGGAAAAGTTGAACACTGAAAAGAGTAGTACAAGAAAGGAAAGGTCAACCCTGAAGTGATTGGCTGATAAAATTGATGGTGGAAGTAAAGAGTATTAAGAAAGGAACTAGGAAAAGTACGTAGATTAAGAACTTTATAAGTTGAAATATGATTGGTTTTGGGTTTGGGAAAAATTCATATCATTGGCAGTAATACCAGGTAGGCAGTTAGTAGTTGGAGGTGCTTTGTTCTTGCTAGGGAGAATTATAACAAATAACGATATAAACTGACAACTTTCTTCAACTACTTATTATAAAAAAATGTTCAAAACTTAAGGAAGTAAAACTAATGATGACCGGATGAATGATCACTGTACTTAAAACTTAGCAATTTTTCGAGTTATAGAAAAAAGTATTGATTTAAGTAACAAAGTTTATTAATAAAATATAAAAAAGATGATATTGCGGACCGAATACCTCAATTTTTAATAAGTAACCATCTGTTAGAACGTTGACCTATGGGGCCTGATTAACTTATAATTAGTGGTTCTAAGCAATTGTCCGTAAAGAGAAAAGATCCGGGTTAGAATTTCGAAATAGACCTAAAACCTAGAATTTAACAAAGTACCTAATTTTTATCACATATTCTATGATAGAAAAATATAAAAGAATACAAATGAAATGTAAGATTAAATATAGATTAGACATGGACATCAATTTATCTAATAATGGCACGGTACAATAGTCGAAATCCAGAACAGAAAATCAAATACGGTAGAACGGTCGGTATTCCAGATTATATTTTGCGTACGCCGGATATTATTCGATAGTTGGTATAATGGTCTATAATGTGCTACAGTTGATAGAGCAACGTTTTACGGAGATTGATACAGTGACGGTGGATCGAATTAATCTATAATTGATAAAAACTTGGTTTAGTTTGAGAACAGAGTTATTGCGAACGGTACTTCTTTTTCAAGAGATTAACTTTTACTTATTAGCGTTGACATTAACTAACGCTGGGTATTAAAAATTAAAGAGCGTATATAAGCATTCCGCATTTTGCTTAGAATAATTATGGTTAATAGTGGTCATGTATTTAGAATTTAGGAAAGCTGTTGACTTATTTGATTGATCGCCCTAGAAGCGATAAAATCAATCTACATTTGGTATAAGGAATTATACTACTACAGATAAATACTCCACGTTTCATCTAAATTCATACTAATTATTACTTGGTATATTCTTAGAAAGGAATAAAAAATATACAAGAACGTAGGTGCGATTGATAATGAATGATAATTAATTTTCGTTACCTTGAGAACTCATAATATCTTTTACGAGTATTGTTTTTCTATACTCACCAAGTGTGAGGAAAAAATATAACGTGGTACAAAATACAAAATGGTTACAAATTACAAGTCGTTTCATTTGTACATGGCACGTTTCAAAATTTTGTATAGTAAGAAATATTTAAAAAAAATATTTAAAAAATTATATGAAAAATGAAATATTTAAAAAAATTATACGATGATTCATGTTTCAAGAATAGCATGCCCCTTGTTTCATAAAGAGTTATAATGTAAACAATTCTTTTTTTGTTTTCTTTTACAGTCATTCGTACCGAAATAATCTTGCTCACTAGCTTTCATAATGTTCACTATACTATATTCTATGTCGATTTTTAAAAATTATCGCATACGCACGATATGTGTGAAAAGATAATGAATAATAGTTAAATACTATCCTGAATTTTTAACAATACTTTTTATTAAATACTAGAACATACAGATTTATACTAATTATATAATATAAAATACTAAAAGTAATACCGAAACAAACAATTTAATAGATAAAACCTTTTATAAACTTGTATTGCATAATATCTATTAAATTTGTATTTTCCAATTTTTATTTAAAAATATTTGCGTTTGAGAATAAAATACGAGCTCTAAGTAGTTACAATTTATTGTTAAATTATTATAAATAAATAATCATATATAAAGTAAAATTAAAATAAATTTATTACGAATAAATCAACACGAATAAAAGGATACAATGAACTAAATTTTATGACAAATGGGAATATAAAAAGTAATACAGAAATTTGTTATATAAAAAGAAAGAAAAAGTCGATTTACTTTCTAAATTTTTATGATTACATCGTAAGTCACCGATTCGTACTTCACGCCATAGAGCATCCAAACTTTACTTAATTCAATAGTAAAGCCTCTTATAGAAGGGCATGAAAGAACGTTAGAATCCAATGCACGCTAGGAATTCTTCTTCCGTCCTTGTTATGTCGCTTAGATGGTAAGGAAAAATCCTATTCACCGTATGAATATTTAGAGACGTGATAAATAAAATTATGCAACGGCTTCATGTTGCAGTGCTGCACTTGTATCCGACAAGGGAATGTAGTTGTGAAATATGTAGCTGATAAGATACAGTGCTCTTTTGCGTTCGTATTATGAAAGAAGGTCAACTTAGTAAGATTCTGTATTCCTACAGGTGTCGATTTAATATTCTTCAAAAGTAAACGTAACCAAATGAGAATAAAATAAGAAATTAGCATTAAAAATGTTATATAGTCTTTCGTGTTAACGAAACGAACTGATAATAATGCATAAAGGAGGCCAAAATTTAAATTGTAATATAATCGACAAAAAATTAAGAAATATTTTTGATTATTACATTAATATAAAACTGTCGGTATATATATATATTATTATTTGTTATAATATTATTACTTATTAAGCAAATAAAGTGGCAACTTCGTCGATAAACGTTATCTATCGTAAACCTTTTGCTATTAATTTTTATGACCATTTAAATTAATCGTAACTTCTTGTGAAAATAATTATCACCTGTCGCTTGCCTTGCATACAGTAGATGATAATTAACGTTTATTCATCATTCCGTCCTTTTTAACTTTTTGGAACGGCCATCTATCGTCATATTACAAAGGTGGCACGCGTCGCCTACGCGCGCGAGACTATGTGTACCACCCATTTTAATTTATACACAGTGATTTAATTTCATCTTTTACACTTTGCAATCCACAGAGTCCTATTTCTTGCCTGCGAAAATTATGGTCTTTCTAACGAGGAATAACGATAAGAATGTGAAATTGAAATTAAATGAAAAAATGTTTCTGTTATATTTTCCAAAACGTTTTTCCAACATAATATTTGAAAATTTACGATATACACAGACTGATCATCGGCGTAGTAAGTAAAATTTCTTATTAATGCGGCGTAGTATACCTCGAATCATAGATATTTAAAAAAATGTTACACGAAATTTTTAACATTCGAATCAGTGAAAAAAACAGCAGATTCGATCGATTTGAAGGAACAGTTTGATTTAAGACATCCTATTTCTCTCTCTTTCTCTCTCTCTCTCTCTCTCTCTCTCTCTCTCTCTCTTTCTCTTTTATGATTAATCTGGGTTTCGGTAATGCTTGTAGAAAGACGGCTGGGAACTGTCGCAGCCTCTTTCGATTACGGATCACGTCTTGACCGCACCTCGTCCCGATGAATCCGAGTCGAGAAGCAGACGGACCCGCTGACCAACCTACCGTGAAGGAGCTTGATTGTCCATATTGTCCAAGCGTGCTAAGTTATGGAGATTCCTAATGCTAACCCGGCCGACCCTAATCCGTCTCGTAGCTCTGTGAGCCGGAAGATCCAGATTTTCCAATGTTCTGAATCGGCCATGTCGAAGCACGGTCAGTTAGCTATCCTTAAAATAAGAAAATCGAGAAATATTTAAGAAAGATACATATTTTTAAAGAATAGATCGAATTTGGAAATATTTTGTTCTTTTTTTTGTAACTTCAGAGGATTAACTATATCACTTTCTGACAAATTTGCGTACTTGATCTCCAATTGTTTAGAATTCGAAGGAGTAGATACTTCTTGACAATTACGAGATTTTTTACGAATAAGAAAGGATACCGTGTAAGGTGACACAAGATGAAGATGCAGTCACGTCTTTATCTTACGAAGAACAATGGTTTGAATCGAGATGAAAAGGAAAGAGGGAGGATGGACGACCGTGGTTGACAACCCTTTATCAAGTACGACGGCTCGTTTAGGTACAGCGGAAGCTAAATGGACGAGCGGCTCGGATGAACGGCAGCGGGCACGCAATAAAGGGGTAGTGTCGCGAGATAATTGGAAGCTACGGCTGTTCTAGATGGAGCTAAAGGCGAGGAAGAGATTCTAATGCAGAGCTCGCCCATGTCTGCCGACTTGCACGTCCACGATTGCACCTATTGTTATTGGCTTTACAATTTACGACGTTACTATAAGAAAGTTTTCTATGAAATCAGTTTGAACTTTAGTATTCTGTTAAATATTACATGAACTGTTCAGAAGCCAAATCGATTAACTCTACTTTTTGAAATTTTTTAAATTCAAGTGTTAAAGCACTTGATGGAGTCCTTACTTTTTATATTCATAATAAATTTCCGAAATTTTCGTTATTTAATGCCATCAAACGACAAAATTTTTGTGGCCATCGAATAAAAATTAATTTATTTCAGTAATAATGATTATTTTAGGACCATTCTATCCTATTCACTTTATATTTTGTTAGATGAAAGCTACGTCCGCATTCATACATTTTACAATGTTTATTTGAACTTATATTTTAAAAGAAATTTTGAAAAGCAATTTATATTATTTCATTACATTTCTCTACTTTTTGTTTTATGGAGTTAATCGACTTGGCAAGTGAACGGCTCATATAATGTATAGTAGATACCATTGCGAGCAATAAAAACATATTAAAATAAAATTAGAATAAATACATTGATTAATTTCGTTACAGATAGAAGATAAACATATACACACACATACATTACATTCATACATAAATATATAATAGATCCATTATAATTTTACAATACGTTCAGCCGATTCAGATTATCGAGAACGCATAATTTCGACTGAGCGAGAAAAAAGAGAGATGGGTTTTTAATTCTATTGGCCCGACCTTTTGCAACTTTCTGCAATTGAAAATGCATGATCTTGCGTTAATGTAATGGCGGAAACTTATTTATATCCCAATACAAGTTATATAATACCTAATGAGGGTTGTGTGTAGCTTGTTATCAGTAAGCTGGTACGAGGAATATTCAGTCTGGGAGAACGAACGTCCAAATATAGTTCCTACAAAATCGATTCTTCTCGTGAGTTCAACCATTGAATATGGTATAGATATTCATTTATGGAAGTTCTATAGTACGAGTTAAGGAAATGCATAAAATTCACTTCGTCTACCAACATCTACATTTATCCTTCGTAGATGAGCATGTTGTAGAACAGATCAGATAAAAATGGAATTCCCTTAACATTTCGTCTGTTTAAATCATCCTGTCCTAGTATAGTTCATGTTCTTCGTTTTCACATATATTTTCAGGTTTGTATTTATAATATAATTTGTGCGTTTTTTTAATTATTGTATTTTAGTACTACTTTTTAATGTATGAGTTTTTCGACAGTGCTGCATCTATCACTGACATAATAAAGTAGGCAACCCAAAATTCACAAAATTTTGAAACTTTGAGTAATAAGTAAAAGTATATCATCTGTAATAAAATCTTATTTTTATTTAGTTTTATAATTCGGTTTTAAGGGATGAAATGACAGTAATATATACTGTTTTTGTCGTGGAGTACTTACATAACTCTTTGATATGTAAAGATATACAAAACGAGAATTTCAATGTTCATATATTAAGAAAAAAAAAACTGTTGAACTGTTATAATTAAATTTAATATTAATAATTTTCATGTAAATGAACTTAAAATAAATATAAATTATTTAAGTATTACATTTTAAAACCAGTTTGTTAAAGAGAACTGCTAAATTGGATTTCAAATTTGACAATAATTGGTTTATTTAATTAAAAAAAAAAAAAAACGTTAACACATAAGTCATAAAAAGAGAATATCTAGAGGTATTTTAACATGTATACTACAAAAAATTCTTTTAAGAAGTTATGGTGGAGGAGGGTAATTCGAAAATCATATATTTTTTAAAAACTTTTTTTATACGATTTAATAGACACAATGAAACGATGCAAATTTTGTTTACACATTTTTTTTAGATATCTTTCATCGTTCTTGAAATATTTCGCGAAGAAAAAAATTTTGAATTCTTCTTTAAAAGGTAAATTGTGGCACGAAAACATAGGATTGTATTACGAATGACATATTTTAATCGTATAAAAAATTTCTAAATTTTTTGAATTTTTAGATTACCTATTCTTCCTTGTAAGTGCCATTTATATGAGCATTGTTTATCAATGTTCAGATACAAGTGACAACTTGATTGTACTGTTAAAATAGTTTAGTAGCTCTTCTATTTGTGCGTTGTATACTACTTATATGACTATTAATCCTCTTCCTCCTTTTTTACTGATTATGATTCTTTCAGTTGTAGTGAGTCTATGAGTGAATTTACTTGTTGAATTAATCTTTGAGTAGATAATAGTGTTTATTTAAAATCCAAGATACTTGTATGTTTCTTCTGATTCCATATTCTTCAGTATTTCGTTATTGAATGTTTCTATAGTTTCTTGTGCTCTGTTCTTTTCTTTATAGATCTGAAGTGTTTTGCATTTGCTAATTTCGAATTGCATCTATGTTTTATAAATTCTTTTGTTATTATGATATCGTTCGTGTAAATTAGGTAGCTTAATGTGCGTTGTGACTTTTAATCTTCTCACTCGGAATGGTGTAAATAATGTACATACGTCCTGGAAAAAAGGACCTTCAAATACTAAGAGCTTATATTTACCTACGCCATCGAAAAATTGGTGCTGAGATACGAAGAGTGTATCGAGCATCGTAAGTGCTCCGTACGTCAGCCTAGTGTTGTCAACGATGTATTCCATTCACGGAAAACAAATTATTTTAGAAGCGCGCTGAAGCGAAAGAGTTCATTTTAATGCCGTATGTTGTGTCGTTGAGTGCATTGGATAGTAGCTCGATTCATATAAAGAACCACAAAGCGCTGCGTGAATCACTCTGGAATATTTTCACGTTAATTTCACTTAATCTATTTTTATTTGAATTTGATTTGTTTATAGGTGTATTCTTATTCTCCATATTTGCATTGTTATTTAGATAAAATGTATCGTATGCGTTTACTTATTGTGTATATTTATAATATTTTAAGTAAACTACGAGGTATGGAATCAAAGACTATTTTTAGTTTCATTTTTGTTTCTTTGTTTATTTCATTATACTGCTATCTATTACGATTTGCTCTTTACATCTTCGTTCATTATTATTGTGATCGGTTTATTTTTACAATCATCATTTTTGCAATAATTTTTTCACATTTGAGGATAATTAACCCTAAAATAAATCAAATTGTTGTTTTTTAAGTCATCTTTTATAACGGATAGGACTTATCAAGGATTTACTTTTATAACTCCTTATCTTAAGATGGTTTATTATTATTATTATAATTATTATTTTTGGAGGATCGTTTATAGATTTTACGCTTTATTATTATTTTTACATAAAAATTAAACATCGACTATTTCTAATGAAATTCTCATCAAATATTTTAATATTGTAATTGATTACAAACATATTACATATATCTCATTGCAAAATAATTTATTTTTCTTCTTACCGATAATATCGAAACAAAACATATAATAACAATAAAATAAATGAAATGGAACAAAATAGGATTTAAAGAATATCTGATGATATGAAATTAAATTAGTCTAAATAACGTTGAATGATGCCGATGATGAGTAAACGAGTGTGTAGATCGAACGAGAAAAGTCCGTTTCCTCGTAGTCGTCGTTAACATCCTTCGCCAAGTCCCGATTAGGTTTTGCTACATCACTTCCTGCGTTTCCTCTATCTTCAGCACATCCACTTTACTTGACAAAGGTACCGCTCAGGACAATCATGATGTAATCAAACGTAATCAAATCCCAATCAAACGATTGTCGAAGCTAAAACTATTGTGTCTTTCCGCGAGTTCCCCAGGGTAAGTTGAAAATCGAAGAGACATCCCTCTTAACCGATTCTACAAATGCAGTGTCTCGTCACCTCGACGGGAACGAAAATCCGTAAAACGTTCCGAAGCTTTCCTATCTTTCTCTCAGTTCTTCTGATAGTGAGTGAGGTCAATCGACCGGCAACGACGACCATTATGTTCTCTTTTCAAAGGCGTTAAAAGACGCGTTTAGGTTTTTCCTACTGGCACGTCCAGAACTGAGATAGATCCTAATTTAACCTGTGTCAAGTGTGAAGTCCATTATTTGAAGAACGAAAGAAAGAAGGAAGAAGGAAAAGAATGAAACCAGAGAAAAAAGAAAAAATGTAAAGAAATTTAGAGAACATACGTAATTGCAATATAAAACAAAGAACGTGAAGACACTCCTAAAACTCTCAGCTGGTAGAGTAAGTGCAAATAAAGTTTTAGAACTAATGACATTGAAGTACTATTGTTTTATTAACTTCCAGTTCTTTCTAGCATTAAAATTCAGGAGGGAAGAAAGAAGTAGAGTAGTACAGAGAAAAAGAGAGGAAAGTAAGAGAGAGAAAGAAAAAGAGAGAGAGAGAGAGAGAGAGAGAGAGAGAGAGAGAGACAGAGAGGGAGAGAGAGAGAGAGAGAGAGAGAGAGAGAGAGAGAGAGAGAGAGAGTTAAGTATGGCCAATTGCTAAAGTTTTTAAAAGGAAGGCCGACTTAGGTTAGAATCAAATTCTAATGAAAAAATATCAAGTTCGTTCCGCTCGATTTGCCGAGTTTTCGAGAAAGAGAGAGAGAGGGAGAGAGAGAGAGAGAGAGAGAGAGAGAGAGAGAGAGAGAGGACTTTTTAACCCATTTTCCCTTTAGGTATATCGACTTGACACATCAATGTAAATAAAGGAAAAATAAATATGAATACAAATATAAAAAGGATGAATAAAAAATAAAAAATAATCAGATGAGCAATAACATAGGAAGATAGATAGAAACATTCTAATCCTTCGATCTTTCACGAGTTCATGTAATGTCAGATTTTGTTAGCGAGAACATCGCCAAACATTACGAGCCGTCGTTTCACAATAAATAATGGTCCTTCTTAAACCCTAGCCGGCCAACTAAAGCGGTAAATAATGGTGCAGATTCTCACTAACTCCGGTGGTTTTCGAGGCAAAACAGGAGGCGAACGATCGTTGCCGAGGAAAAATAATGCAACCGATTCGTTCTTAAAGCGGCATAGATCTTTGTAAGAGGCTCCGTGGAACGGTTTATGGACGTGTCCACAATATTCTTGCTTATCTAAAGTAGAGAAGGCTGAAAACCGAGTTAATGTCGATGTCGTATTGTGAAGTAAAGGAGGCAGAAAGAAAAATAGAAGAAGATAGATAGATAGATAGATAGATAGATAGATAGATAGAGAAAACGAGAGGAAGAAAGTTAGATAATGCATTTCGCGAAGAAAAACGATCATTTATATTTAAATGAAAATTCAGTATTCATTAATTTAGACGGTGCTGTATGCTCGAATTTTTTCTGGTCTTACAGGGAAATTCATTGGTGGCTGATTACGTTTTCCAAAAATTCACAAAACTCATTCGCGATTTGAGTTTCTACGTGTATCAATTTTAACTAAAGCTATAATGATTTAGCGAATGACAATTCAACAATCGTAATGTTTTTATTGATTAGATACTTTTTTCCAACCGTTAAAGGTTGATGACGATAAATCGATTTATATTACATTCATGGGATACGTTCTTTGAAAGAATTTGAACGAAATGCATTAATCATGCATTATTAATGTTTAAAAAGTATCATTTATATCGTGGTGAAATAGACAGGTGAATATCACGATAAAAGGTATTCCTTTGTCCTATTCATAGGTTCGAAACTAGTCGAATGCATACGAAATAACCCGTAACGAGGATCTGCCATTACCATCGAGAAGATTCGTTGTGGAATGGCGGACAAGTCGCATAATGGAATACTTTTATCGATGTACCCACGATCGTTTAATTATTCAAGACTATCTCGTGCGTTAACCGAGTTGCTGATTGTGTGCTCGCAGCACACGGCCAGGCGCATACATACGTATAGGCACAGATACAAACTTACGAACGTAGGCGTTTCCGCCCATCCAGCTGAGGTTCGTTGTAGATTCTGTGGTCGCCCAAAGAGGAAAACGCAATTTGCGTTAAAATCCATGAGAAACGGAAACGTTCGGAGGTAGTACAGAGAGGTGAATTTGCAAAAAGTCTTCTTTTCTGAGGAGTGAACTATGTCCGTCTTAAAAAAACAAAGGTGAAAAAAATGACAAGAGGAGAGTGAAAGAAACTTAAGAAATTACTAAACGCGATTAGCTGGCGGTGAGGGGTGTTTGGGAATCTTAAAAATTCGTGACGCATATTATAATCGAACTGCGCTCGAGGAATTAGATGGATTGTTGTAATCGCAGCGGCGCTTAAGTCAACGCTTATGATTTTGTAACTCATACGTCAGAATGAATATCCGCGGAAAAAGGTAGATAGGGGAGGGTGGTTAATGACGTGTAACTATTATCTGACGTGACGAGAAGGAACCATGTGCATGCGTACCCTCTTATCGTACGATCGATCAAGTACGCCAACCACTCGCCGACCCTCCTGTGATCGCGTTTAATAGTGGCCCACGTAAATGCTTCTCTTTGATAAATGACAGGGACTAACGTGTTCCTCCAACGAGGAACGCATTCTCGTCTTGAGAAAAGATCGAACATTTTTATTCGTTATGTAACGTTGAATACGTCTTCCCGTTGAAAATTCAAATATCTTAAAACAATGGTTGTTCAGGAGCAACGACAAATCAAGTTCTTCTTTCGCGGAAAAGCAGAAATGTAGGGTTGATGCTATTAGAACGCTTCCATGCATCGTCGAAACGGAAACAAACCTCGAACTGGAATATGATGTATTGTCGAAAGGAAAACATTGTTCTTTCTCTATGTGTGTTTTATAACGGAGATCAGGAGTGCGTGAGTAGATATATAGATACATAGATAGAAATACGAACACGAACACGTAAAGAGACACGAAACTACGGAAGTTTGAACCTGACCGTAGCGCCTAGGACAGAGAGCTTAGGGCAAGTTTTAGGCTTAACCCAATTGCGGCGAGACTACAGCGATACTATGCTTTTCCGTTTGGTGAACGACTTCGTAAATAACCCAACTATCGCCCTCCATTTCTCCTTTTGCGTTTCACCAATCCCTTTCCTTTTGCATCCCCTTCCCCCTCTTTGCTTCTTCAACCCCTATTTCTCTCTTTGCTCTCTTTCTCTCTGTCTCCCCGTTTTCCTGAAATTTATTGTTTTCCAGGTGAATGAGAAATATTCAAACGGCGGCAAAGCCGCCAACATAAAGATCCCTTGAAGTCGACGAGGGTGAACGAGGGTGGTGGAGTAGTGGTGGTACTTCTTGGCCTATCCAGCGGAGACGACGAATCCGTAATGCATCTATTATCCAAATGCAGAGCCGTAAATCTTCGACAATTTATATTTTATACTTACAAATACAGTTCAAATATGCGAATCCGAACGGCTTCATGGTGAGACTATCAACGGCCTTTTTACCAATTTGCAATGTTATTTTCGAATTTCTTGGAAATCTTTCAATGAAAAATATTCTATTGACGAGAATTATCAAAACGTTCGTTTTGTCAAATCAATATAGTAATGGAGTTATACTTTTTTATTTTTAGCTCAAAATAATTAACTTATTAAACGATTGAGCAATAGAAAACTTTTTAAAAGCGAAACTAATAAATGATTTTATTTGCAATATTATCCTTCGGACGACACTTTTCAATGTACATAAACATTTATGTTAACCCATCCCGTGTCTACAATACAGACAATCGAGAGAACCTTTAAGTTTCGAGCAAGAGGCACTCGATAATTCACGATAAGCAGGTTTGTCGAGCTCTCATCCACACGAAACTAGGAGCAGAGTGCCATCTCGGTGTGTGCTGAGATGCTGTCGTCTAACAGGTGCTGATAGATATATCATCTGAACGTCGGGGTAGTTTGTATTCTCTTCTTTTCTTTCCGTTCCTTTCTCTGTCTTTCTTTTCCTCAATCGCATCTATATAATCTTGACGTTGGTTGTTGATTGATCTCTTGAATTATACGCGCCAGAACCATGTAAGAACCAGTTTACATAGAAGCACGTCGAGCCTGACTCAACCTTCTTTCTTCCCACACGACGAAGTTATATTCCTCCTGCTGTGTATTATTGACGATTGTAATAATTTCTTTCATAACTCGAATATTATTATATCTATCTCGTAAGATATTTGATTTAAAATTAATGTAATTTCGACCATGTTTTAATCGATCCATTTCACCATTTCTTTTCTTTTATGTACATATAACAACGCAAAATTCCAAACAAATTTAATGTGTGTTTATTTGTAATAATTTTTATATCAAGTTACATTAAAATCAACACATGTTCCTCAGATTTTTACTATCGAATTTGTAACAGTGACATCAAAGTTGTGAAAACCATTATTCCGATCGCCCTGTACACTAAAGAGTATTGTATTATAAATGTTAAGGTAACTTTCAGTAGGTATCTTTTAAAAAGCATAAAAAAAAATATCTCTTAAAGGATTGTATAGCGAGGGTCCTTGACGTTTCTTTTTGAATTTGAAGCCACAGGAACGCATCCATGCCATCGTAAAGGGCCTCAAGCTTTTTCGTCTATATCCAAGACAAAGGTAAATGCAGTGAAAGAAGAACGAGAGGAAGAAAGAAAGAAAGAGAGAGAGAGAGAGAGAGAGAGAGAGAAAAACAAGAAGTTAGAAGAGGTTAAACGAAAATGCGGCTCAGAGTTCTTACGAATTTCCGCTTTGTGCGCTTTCAATAATCTATGCGCACGTCGCGAGCTATTGTAACGCGAAGAGAGAGAGAGAGAGAGAGAGAGAGAGAGAGAGAGAGAGAGAGAGAGAGAGAGAGAGAGAGAGAGAGAGAGAGAGAGAGAGAGAGAGAGAGAGAGAGAGAGAGAGTAAAAAGAATAAGAGAAAGAAAAGAAAATGGTAGAAATCCGAAGGCTGCCGTTGCTGAGATAGAAATAGCTCTTCGGAATTTTTCAGACAGCCCGAATCAATGCAAACAACTGGATATTGCCGACAATATCACTTCCCTTAGAGCCGCGCGCCGCTCAACTGCGAAATGCAGACCAGACGAGCATCTTTACTATAAGGTATGAAGGTGATGGTTGCGAATATACTTGGTGCTGTTGGTGGTGGTAGTGAATCCAGTTGAAAATGGAGGAAGGATGGGAGTCGAAGGAGTAACATCACCCTCATCTCCTCCCCACCTCGATTCCACTCCTACCTCACTCTCTTTCAGACTGAAAGAAAGTTTGTCTTGCTCCACCCTTCCTATCCTTTTTCTTTCCTTATTCTCAACTACGTGATTTATTCAGCCTATTTTATGCGAAAGCCCGCCATATGAGATTTCTACGAACACCTTATTTCCTACCCAGCAGGCACGTGGACTACCGGAAACGCTAGATCGCCAGATCGCGAATATCCTCGCGCAAAGGGAAAAAATCCTCTATTTCTTTTTCTCTTTCCCTTTCTCTTTTACCTTTTATTTATCTTTCGCTCTTCGTTCAGCGTATTCGCAGCCGAGTTTCCCTCGACACTCGACAAAATTATGGGACGAAAAAGTTTATGGTGAAGATGCTTGAATTATGCACCGAACGGACTCACGCTCCTTCTCGAAACTACTCTCCTGTCATAGGAAGAGTTGCGACTGGTTGCATTTCGCCGTGAGTCCACATACACGTTATTTTATCTCCTTCATTCTTCCTATCATCTCTCTGTAAGTTGGAAAGATTACAGTTCAAAAGATTCTCACATCAATTTGCGTTCGTCTCGATACTTATAACGCCTAATAAATTGACTTTCTTCTGAGTAAATATTTAACTAAGAGGGGAACTACTTTTTTTACCATTCTACATTCTAGACCGTTGAAAAATTGAAAGCTAAACAAGTAAAGTATAAAGATCAATGAGAAGCTATTTTTTAAAGTCATCCTAGGTAAAGAAGAATTGTTGTACCATTAAGCAAACTTTCTATAAAGAGAAAAGAAAGAGAGAGATAGAGAGAGAGAGAGAGAGAGAGAGAGAGAGAGAGAGAGAGAGAGAGAGAGAGAGAGAGATGGTAGACGACTTTAATATAAGTCGACTAGAAGGCAGTAAGTTATTCCACAATCTTGACAAACGGCCTGACGTACATTATACTTTTTCTCTCGCATCGGCACGAGACCCATCAACGCTAATGCATCGTCCAATGTTGTATAAGAGTTGGCATAATATGCTTAGCAAACCCTCCAAGTGTCTTGGATTCGACCATCTACATTATAACTTTAATACAGGAACTACCACTCATTTCTATAGAATGGTCCAGAGCACAGTATTATCAGAAAATGAATTTAGTTCTGTTCAAGAAATTTAATTATTTGATCACTTGAGAAAAATGAAAACAATTTAAGAAAATTATCTAATCCTTTTGATACGTTTCTCCTTGTTAAATGGTAACTTCGATAATAATTGTGGAAGAGAATTTAATCGTTGCAAGCAACCATGAGGAAGGAAGTAGAGGAAGGATTTTGAGGGGTTCCTTAATCGAAGATGCATAATTAGCAATGAGCTCATACAAGAGGTCCTTCATACTAACCAACAAGTACATTAGAAACTTGAAGGTATTTCGATTAGTTCTCTTTCTCTCCCCAAATTAAATGTTCATTAAATGCAGCGTTTATGTGATATTAAATTCTGTTTACAAGATCTTAAAAATTTGTTTAACTTTCTTTCTCTTCCTTTCTTTTTTATTTTTTTTTTGTTCACAAGTCAGTCACGACATTAATTTTTTGTTTTGAACGAATGAACGCAACTTAATCGCGAACGACGGTTGGCTGGCTTTCTCGAATGAAAAGAGATACCACTGCTCTGACCGAGATAAATTACGGCGTCAGCGTCAACTACCCGTATATCAAAAGCTTTTCGGGTTACGACGAAAGAAGATCTCCCTCTTTTCCATCCCCATCCACGGCAGCATCTACCCTTAGCCTCAAACTTGCCGACGTCGTCTAAAGACGAAACGC
Source organism: Dolichovespula saxonica (assembly GCA_911387935.1). Classification (NCBI taxonomy): domain Eukaryota; kingdom Metazoa; phylum Arthropoda; class Insecta; order Hymenoptera; family Vespidae; genus Dolichovespula; species Dolichovespula saxonica. Next base: position 12,469,590 of record OU426994.1, on the reverse strand, counting down.
AATTACCGGGGCATAATCATCGACTCATCTTGCCTCTTTCTCACCACTTCACCCTCTTTCACCGTTTTTCTTCGTTCGCGAAGCGGGGTAGATACCACCGAGGATTTTTAGATTCCATTTTTATCCACCATCATCGGAAAGCGACGTCAAAGCATCGCCCCTATTTACTCTTTCCGTCCTGCGAGTTCATGGTTGATCGATCTAATTGGGAACCAGATAAGTCGCGCGTCTCACATATCTTTGACGCAGGATCATTCCTGCGGGATCAAAGAATGGAAGCAGTCTCGCCTTTCGCATTGTCTTGAAACTTTTTTTTCAGCTTTTTCCTTCATTTGATTTTATTCGATTATGTGGGCAAGATTGCATGAACGGATTGACTGATTTCCTTCACTAATTTCATCAAGAATTTATTGTATAATGTAGGATCGATATTCTTAAACATATAGTATAAAAAAATATTCAGTTAAATGAAGTATGATCAATGATCGCTTTTAGGACAAATGTTAAAGAGCATATTATTGACAAATAGATGAAATGTATCCTAAATGTCATTATGAAATGAATAATTTATCGCCTTAATTATTTTATGATTCTATTTATTTATTTAAGGATTATCTTCATTTGAGGATATTCATTAAGATCGTTATTAAGGATAATTTTTATTTTAAAGATTCCTATTTGTACGCTCGATGAATGTTTAAAATGATTCATGCGTTAAGAGAAAAAAAATGATTGTCCTCCTCTGTCTGTCTCTCTAACTCTGTCCCATGGAAAGGCAATGTCCGACCACGAGGACGAAGAAGCAAGAGACAATAATTGGTTCGTCCACTCAGCAGCAAGACCACTTCGACCAATGAATGTATTCGTCGAGATTACGCGAAATGGTTGTAAATGCCAGGAGAGCTTCGGCTCGAACGAAAGGTGGAAAGGGGGTGGTTGAAACCCCCTTTCTACCCCTTCTACTTCTGCCCCTTTCCCACCAACCGAACCCACCAACTAAGAATGGACCACTATCTCGCAACTGCAGTTACAATTGCACAAAGGTTAATGCATACCATTGTTGCCAGTCTGGCAGAACTAGTGCGCTTTCAACCTCGGACCAGTATGTAGAGAAAGAGAGATGGTACAGAGAGAAAGTGAGAGAACGAGAGAGAGAGAGAGAGAGAGAGAGAGAGAGAGAGAGAGAGGGAAGGAGAGAAAGATACGCATTCACATGAGTGATTACCAACACACTCTAACTACCTATCCCTGTCTGGAAACGCTGATGTACCTACGTAATGGTTTCTCTGCTATTTTCGAATTACTTTCCGATTTTAATGTTCAACGATGACGTGGCCCTGCTCATACGAATATTGGTCTATTATATTTTTAAGAATCGATAGCAAGCAACCGACAAAAAGACCAATAAAATATGACCTCATATTATTAGAATATCTGAGTTATTTTAGCGAATGTAAAAGAAAAATCGATTTCATCGATAATGGAAACTGGTTATTCGACCAACAAGATCCTTATAATAACGATGAAGTACCTATTTATTTCGAAGGTAATACGAGTAAAGAAAATAATAATCTTTGTTGTTGAAATATACGAAATCTTATTAAAGCATCCTTGTTTTCATTGATTATTCCTGCTTATTCTTGTTTGTTCTTGTGTATTCATTGCTTATTGACGTTAGGAGTTTCAATTTGAAAAATAATTTGAAAGGAAGACTCATTTAATTTAAACATTTGTAATTTCAGTTAATACAATTGATGAAGTAGTAGAAGCATCGATTTATCAAAACAAAACTCTTTGAAGAACGGAATTATCTCTACCGGTCTATAGAAAGTAACTGTGCAACGATTGGATAATAGCATCCTAAAGAATACACGTACTCCGTTGAAATGACGGCGAGTGATAAAGCGAAATGAAGCTCATCATGCGAATAGATGGTGTTGCACCATCATCGACTTTACCACCTGGATGAGGGTATCGAAATAAGAATTGATCAAAGCAATCGCAACGTGCGTATCGGCCTCGAACGCAGAACGAAAAGGGCTTTGTGTCGACGAATCCGCTGTACATACCGCTTTAAAGGACTCGAGGAGAACTAGTCTACCGTGAAGGATTCCGAAGGAAGTAATATAAAAAATAGGGGGAAAATTAAAAGAGGAGAAATAAAAGGGAAGGAAAGGAAAGAAGGGATCACGAAAGGAGAAAGATGCTGCCGGAAAAGAGTCGATTTTAATTTAAACGAAGGACAAATTAAAAGGCATCAATTCCGAGGGCGCAACATAGGCAGGGGGATTAACAGTGGTTTCTTCCAGAATTGTTGAATGTGTCGAGAAAGATGAGAGGATTTTTCGATAAACTCAAATTTCCAATTTTTCATCCCTTTTTGACATCATAGAGTTTAACGATCTATACTCCCTATTAATTTTACGATTTTTTCATCTTCAATCACTCCCGATATATATATATATATATATATATATATATATATATATATATATATATGCATATATATATACCTATATTTTTGGTACATATGTATATACAATCAGAGGCGTATATAGCATAAACAGTGCCTAGGGCAAGTGCGGAAGTTGCATCCTTTCCTTATCGTGCATATCATTCCAATTCCATATTTTCTTTTCTACTTCTCTCTTAAATATGATTTTGACTCTGAAGAAAAACAAAAACAACATTTTTCAAAACATTTTATTTTTTCTACCATATACAAAATACTAATCCTTTCGGCTCTTTTACGCTCCCTTGATATTAGCGCTCACAACACGTGACTTAATTGCCTCATTCTAGAGATAAGCTTCTGAATATATATATATATATATATATATATATATATATATATATATATATATATATATATATATATATATATATATCTTGAACTTAATATTTAAGGACGTACTGTTGATTATCTAATATAACTCGTAAACATCGTTAATAGTAAAACATATCAACGATAAAAACATTTTCTTTTAAATATTGAAAAACAAAGTTTTTCTTGTAATTACCATTCTTCTCGGTCCTACTGACAATCGGGAATCCGGTTACGCTCTCGTTAAAAGCAAATGTAGCTACAAGTTTCGCCTTTCTCCTTCCTCCACCCCTAAGATAGATATGCAATTGATTCTTGCATCAAGTTCAAACTTTTTCTCGTAATCGCCAATTATGCTTTGTACAGAGCGACAATAGTCGTTGAGAGAGTTTCCACGAGAAAGGGAAAGAAAGGAAAAGAGAGCAGGAACTCTTTCTCTCCGTCTCTCCCTCTCTCTCCTTCTCTCTCTCTTTTTCCCCCTCACTCTCTCTCTCTCATTTTCTTTCTCTTTCCTTGACTCTTACATCGCAACAATACAAATTTCGATCAAGTAACGAGTTTAAAATTCAAAATCGAAGGTGTCACGCAGCCTTTACAATTGAACAGCCAGTATTTTCGTGTTCCTGAGGGATAACAGGTTGAAAGTTTCGATGGCTTTCGAGAAGAAAGAGTGAAAGTGTGGAAGAACGATCCAATATTAATTTAGATTCGCGACCGTCGTCGGTTGCCGCAGCCAGATAGCATTGTAAGCTCGTCGCGAGGCATACTAAGGTTCTCGAATAACGTAATTACCTGACTTATTATATTCGTTTTCTTGGCTAACAGCTTGTTGCAATAGATCGTCTGCGAGGGAGAGTAAAATGGAAAGGTTAGTAAGATGGAGGAGGGGAAAAGGTAAAATGAATATTGCTAAGGGAAAAAGAGATGTCACGAAGTTTATATCATGAAGCGGAATGCAAAGAAAAGTTGCCGATATTGATTACTCGTTAAAGTAAAAAAGATTGAAAGGGATAGAAGAAGGAAGAAGAGGAAAACGAAGAAGGGAAAGAGTAGAAAGATGCAAAAAAGAAAAAATAGGTTAAGTCTACTCTTTTCACGAATACTCTACAAACAACCGATTTAATCTTTGTTAAAGTGCCAATTTAATATTCATTGTTTTCCTATTTCGTTCGACTGACAGATGGCTCTAATTTTTGCTACGAGTGAATAGTACTTATGAACGTAAGCGTACGATAGAAATTAGGGAATAGTTGAAGAAAACAATCGAGTCGATCGTGAATAATAGCCGATCGATTTCATTTTTTTCTTTTTTATTTATTTATTCTTTTCTGAAAGTTACAAGACCAAAAAAAGACCCGGTCACACGCAAAAAAGAAATCTTTCTTTTATTCGCATCGAACAATCTCAACGTCGGCTCATTAGTGGTTCGTAAGAAAGCAAGATCGTATAAAAGTTATTCGCACATTACCTCGGCAACGAGGTCTGTAGAAAAAGAACTCGGTGGTATGCCGTGTGAAGCTCATCGTCAAGGATTCAAGTAGAGTTAATTTCCGGTAAATAGGTTAAGCTCCTAGTCCTCTTCAAGTCGTATTATAAGTCCAGCTCGTATAAGCAGTACTTTCACGTTTAAAGAGGGTTACATTGAGAACCGGGCCGACTACCATACTCTTCTAAACTACCGACAACGATTCTTTCGTAAATTTTACACGCGCGAAACTTTTCATACACTTTGATACTCTTAGTCGTCGCTCGTCGTAATTTCACGTTGACCTCGTTTCAAAATATTTATCACATATCTTTTGAAAGTGGAAATGTGTTCTATTGAAATGAACAAAGGATTTGTACGTTTATGATTTATAATCTGTATTTCTTAAATGGTCCATTTGCAATAAACGCTAGGACAAAAAGTGCAAAATTGTGAAGCACGAAAAGAAAGAAAAACATGAAAAAAGGGATTAAAAGGGATAAGATAAAAGTTTCATAACATAATCTTTTTATAGAAAAAGCAATGTCAGAATTAACGTCACAACACGAAAGTTACAATTTTGTCAGCTACCATTTCAAAAGGTGCTCTCTTCTCTCTCAAAGCTTGAGATAATATAACAGCTTTGTAAGATCGCTATGCTTGGCATTTACGTTTCTAAAGGTATGTCTCATTGTTCGTTACATGCTCTATGAATATTCAGAAAGACCAATGATAGAGACGGAGACATATACGAATACGTTACGTACGAAATATGTATGTATGTAAATATCTACATGTGTGTGTGTATAGTTAGAGTGTGCTCACACGTTCAGATATTTTCTTGCGATGACAGAAAATAAATTAACAAGATCGATCAATTTTGTTGTAGCTCGCTCGGCGTCACGCGTTTTAAACGCCCCGATGCAAATATATTTAACTTACCGATTATAACCTTTAATAAAAAGGCATGTTTTTTCTAACTTAGGAAAACAAATTTACTGAAACAGTATGATGACCTATACCTTTGATAGTCTATTTGAAAGAATAACAAATTCAAAGAAGTGTTATACAAAAATAATAATCCAAATATTTATGGGAAGCCAGGGAGTTGATTTCTTATCTTTATTGACATCTAGCAAACCATTTGTAAATATTAAAATAAGATAAGTTTTATTAATTTTTGTTCATAAAATATTCTGGGGAAAGTTCTGGTTTCGGTTTAGTAGTGGAAATAAAAAAATTGGAAAAAGCGTACTTTAATGATCATTAAAAAATAGATCTCCTATGTTCATTTCGAAGCTTGACACTAAACCTTACACATTACTTTGATAAATAAAAAGAAAAAAAAAAGAAATATAAATTAAACCGAGTGCCTTTCATAAGAAGAAAATCACGGACGTTACGAGATTAATTCGAGAGAGATAGGGAAGGAGGATGAGACAAAGATTGTTGCGACTCGAATCGATGACCCGTACTATTATTTTTGTTGTTGCTTGGAAGCAACACTGTTCGTTAAATTGACAATTATCAAAGCTTTCGAAATAGAGTGACGATTAATAACAATAATACGTTCAAGTTTGAATCATATTAGAAAAAGATTCGAATGAAGAAATTAAGAATTAATTGAAATATTTTCGAGACAGGGTCACATGCAAATCGCGATTTGATGCTTAAGATGATTCTTGTTGAAGAGAAAGAGGATCTCTGGAAGGGACTCTATAAAGGTAAGAACGAGGAGAGAATACCGTGTTATTAGCTAATAATAGATGTAACAAAAGAAAAGTAAGAAAGAAACAAACAAATATTCAATAAACAGCGACAATTAAATTCAAATATAAGCTTGAACAAAGCTAATGAGATAGAAAGAGAGAAAGATCGAGAGAGAGAGAGAGAGAGAGAGAGAGAGAGAGAGAGAGAGGGGGAGGGAGAAAGAGAATTACGAGAATTTCCAATCGCAATCCCTCATTTTCGTGCAAATTAAGCTAAGCTGAAGGAACAGCCGACACATGTGAATGTCAGAACAGGTGAAACGGACAAAACTGGTCGTTAATTATTTCCAAATTAACGGCACATTAGTCTTGCATACCTTCTCAGCTCTCCCACTACTTTGCGTTCCGACGGTGTCGTGGTAGTTTCGGCGATATTCTCGAGCGTGGATTAACACGGACACGGGATTAACGGAGATAGAAATTAAACTTTAGACTTCCGCGCTTGCTAAATGGCGTGGACCTCTACCTACCTCGCTCATCACCGCCATCACCATCGTCGTGCTTAACGAAGGCTGAATAATCGGCGTTTCGTCCATAATTGTCCGTCAATTTCGTTTTGTTTCTATTGTTCATAAAATAATTAGATTTTACCATTGATCGTGTTATTCTATTACAATACCGTATAGTTTTTGCTTCATTATTCATATTCAGAATATATTATATATACCTATACACGATTTTGATATCTCATTCGTTATAATATTTAATCTAGCGGTAATACTTTTCTGTCTGATCTAAACGTGAACTAATCCGATTCGCATAACTACATTCGCACGAAAGTCCAACTTGTAGGTTACCCTTCGTAAATTGGCAAAGTACTAGGCGAACGGCAGCGAATGAGAAAGCACGCTTTCCTAGAAAGCGTGTGCAATAACGAATACTGTGAGATAAGAGGATTACGGGAGATAGAATGGCAGGCATTGCAATGTCGAGGCCTTGATGCTTTAACCATTAATTCGAGGTGGATTAATTAAAACAGTTCGCAAGGCCAAAGTATGAGATCAAGGGAAAGAGAATGAAAGAGAGAAAGAGAATCATACGTACAGAAGAATTCTCTTGTTGGTTGTTGCTATTACTGCGGGACAGACAATAACGAAAGTAATATTTCGTCAACGACAGAACGATGCGGGTATTTCTTCTCTCTCTCTCTCTCTCTCTCTCTTTCTCTCTCTCTCTCTCTCTCTTTCTTTTTCTATCTATATTTCTATCTATTTATTCATCTATCTCTATCTTTCTCGCTCACAAGTACGTATATCCACTTGCAAGGATACATGTATATGTATATCTGCATATACATATCCACACTTAAACGCGTGTTAAGCCGGCTGGCAGACGTTACAAGGGCTACTTTACCCTTCGCCTAATGAAATTCTCTGCTGAAATTATTTCCAAGCTTGGAGGCGAAATAACGAAGAGGCTCAGCGTCGAAAGTACCGAGGAGGGATCGTAAAGAAAGCCAAAGAGAGCGGGAGATAGAAAGAGAAGAGGAACTTTAACCGATGAAGAAGAGTTGCTTCTCGAGGTTTTTCTTATTGTTGGAAACAACGATTTTGAGGTCATTATTAAATACAAAGTATGGATCTAAATTAACGAGCAGACGAGGCGAAGTCTCAACTCATAGGAGTTGAAATTTCCTCTTGTCCTTTTCATTTCTTTGTTTTTTTTTTTTCAAAATATTGTTCAAATTATTGTTGATCATTTCAACATTTAGATCACTTAAGACATATAGATCATTACGGAAGTCGACACAAATGTAAATACCAAACAAATTAAGTTCAGGCTTTTTACTGTCTCGTATACTTATGTTTATGAATATATATTTTTTATTGATCGATTAAATTATTATTCTTAATATATTTTCCAGTATGACCGGTCTTTCCCATAAAACATTTTTCACTTTAAGTTGATATTCCTACGTTTGAAAGTATTCCACGGCGTAAAAAAGTTTCCTTTCTTTATCAGATCGATTACAAAAAATCTTTCAAGTTTTTTCTCTTCAATAATTTCCACAGAAATTAAAAATCCAACGATTTTTCATAACGACCACCGTGATATAACAGAATTCATTATTATTATCGAACCTTTACATTCTTTGCTAACTTAGTTGGTTCGCATGATAAAAGTAGAAAACGAAAAAAAAAACTCTTATTACACGCGAGTAAACTCGCGTATCTTCCACAGATTCAACGACACTTCACAAAATCGTCGACCCTTTCTCTCTCTCTCTCTCTCTTTCTCTCTCTCTCTCTCTCTCTCTCTCTCTCTCTCACTCCCACTTCCATTCTCTCCTCCTTAACGCGGAAACGTAAATTAAAAATGCTCCGGCGCGGTTAACGAGCGTGCGACAAAGCAGGGGCGGCAACGTCGAAACGCCGCGTGCAAAGAGGAATGAGAGACGGCAGCTCTGACGAAAATTAATATCACCCTCGTACCACCGGCAGTAGCACCACCGACAGCACCCTTCTCTACCCTTTCATTCTTCGTTCCTTCCTTCCTTCCTTCCTTTCTTCCTTCCTTCCTTCTTCCTTTCTTTCTTTCTTTCTTTTTTCTTTGTCCTTGCACGAATCTCTTTCTCTATGCAACGTGCACGAGGCGAGAGAAAGGAAGAAAAAAATAAAGAAGGAAAGAGAGAGTGAGAAAGGTCTATTCTGGGAAGAAAAATTCTAGGCAAGTTCCGCGAGCACCCTCGTAACGACGTTAAATGTGTAAATTCATACGTATGTCGTTTCTACCGACCGGTGTCCAGTTAAAATTTGGACCGCTTGCTGTTCTGATAAAACGAGGACGACGTTGATATAAATCGTTGAAAAATTTTTATCACGGAAAAGAAGTTCCTTCGAAAATTTTACAGAACGACGAGATGACACTTATACTCGTATGCGTTTTACCTGATATTCGTTTTATTTCGTTTTCGACGAGGAGACGAGAGAGTTTGGTGATAGAGAGAGAGAGAGAGAGAGAGAGAGAGAGAAAGAGAGAGAGAGAAAGAGAGAGAGAGAGAGAGAAAGAGAGAGAGAGAAAGAGAGAGAGAGAGAGAGAGAGAGAGAGAGAGAGAGAGAGGGAAAAGAGGTCAGCTTGGTATAGCACATTTCTAGTCGACAAGTGGCGTTAATTCCTCGGTTGCTGTGAGAATTAGCGACGCGCTAAAGTTCAAACTTCAAAGCGCATACGGTTGCCTCTCTTCTCGCGTCTGTGGTCAAACAAAAATAGCTGAATCGTCGTTTTCCACCGAGAGATCTCCTAACCGCTTTAAAACGAGAAAACGTGTAATCTTCTTGCCTTTGGCTATAATACAAATGGGCGACATCCCTATCTTATTTCTATCAAAAATTATTTTTATAGTGACAATAAAAGGAGGGGAAAGAGTCAATGTAACTAACATATCGTTGCAAGGTAGTTTTTAGCATTTCGAGAACAAATCTTCTCAACGATGTACGATAACATTTTGTAATTTTAATTACACCTGATGATAATAACTTTTTATTTTCCAAATTCATTTTTAAAAGTAATCGGAAACAAAATAAACAGCAACGGAGTAATGTTATCATTTTGATTTTAGGAATAAAATTCAAGAACGGTTATGCTTAATAACATTGTTGTCCAAAGAAATTCATTAGATTTTTAATTCCTTTGTGATAGTCGGAAAGCACCGCGTCGTCGAAGGCTCATGTAATAATTACACACATACTCACAGTCTTAATTACGACGTTTCAACAGCATGGTTGAATGATTTGCCAACGCGAGAGAATTTAATTACAGGTCGGACCAAACACACTGTAAAGTCGGAAATGTGCGCCACAGGAGTTTGCGTAGGGAGTTGCGAAACCGTGAAAGAGTTCGAGTGTGAAAAGGTATAAGCAGAGCACAACGATTTAACGACTGATCCTTTGCCAATCTTCTCATGTTCTAAACAAAACAAGAAACTCTTTCGCACAAACGTTCATCGCCAACAATTATATCGTCTACGATATGAAATCAGAGGTGTGCGTACGTTCTTTTTAATCGTACATCCTTATAAGTTGGCTTCTTTATGTACGAAAGTAAAAGAGAAACGTCAAATACAAAAAGGATTAGCGAGAGGGATTAATTAGAAAATGTAATGGGACGGCGGTGTGGAAAAAATAATTGAAATGGACATAAACAGCAATAGCGATCTGAAGAAAATAATCAAGCATGGATGAACTAACTTGCAAGAGAGATAGAACAAGAGAGAAGGAGAAAGAGAAAGTGAAACAGAAAGAGAGAGAGAGAGAGAGAGAGAGAGAGAGGGAAGAATAGGAGGTTTGAGGAGGATGAGAAAATGGGGATAGGAACCTGTGCAACCACGCGGTCTGTACAATGTCGATGAAGTAAAATGTAGCCGAGGTAATTGGCACACCTTTCAAATGTAAATGCGGTTCGTTAGGGGGTCGCCACCAGCGATGCAACGTTGACGGTTACGCGGATGGGTGAGAGGAGTGGTGTCGAGGGATGTGGATAGAAGGACGAAGCTCGGCCGCTTGGAAATGTTCTCTGGTCGTGGTCTGTCACGACTCTGCTTGTTGTTACAGTCGCTTCCTGCTTCGTAACGGCCACCGTGGATAAACGAGATAAAGAGAAAGAGAGTACGTTGGTCAGAGATGCAAAACGTTGCCTCCTATTATTATGATAATATTCAAAATTTTTCTCTATTTGACGCTTAGAAAGTCAACGATCAACCGAACCGAGTTAGAATAATTCGCTGGGAAAAATAGCAATACAGAGAGACCGAAATTCGATCTGTACAAAACGATGGCATCGTTAAGGCTTCTCCTATAGTTCCTCGTCAAACTACCTTTCTATTTTCTGTTACCGTCACCGTTTATGGAATATTCAGGATTATCAATTTTCTCCGTAATATCATTGATGCTCCGGATTATTAAATAATTTAATTAACACAAATGACCATTCTCAGTTACGTATTGATTTGATAACGATGTAGTAAATTATTAATTGTTTATCATACAGTTCTGTTTATCGGTGAGTAGTTTATACAAGTGTGTTTCCATCAACGATTTGATAGATATTCCAATATTTACGTACATATGTGTCTATAATTATAAAAATAAAAGTCGAAAAATTTGATGTAATTCAATTGATCGTTTATCTTATATTATCTTTATATTATCTTTATCTATTACAAAATACAAAAGGAATAATGTTTCAAAATGGCATAGGTCGCTTCTTTTAGATCACTGGATTATCACTATCATATGACTTTCGTTATATTTTCGATTTAATTTTGATTATATTTTTAATGATTTTCTACGATTTATACTAATGAAATTTTAAAGCTAATAAATATTCTCTATGACGATTTGATTTATGTCAAAGAGCGAACGAAGTAACGGGATATATGCATTTGATGTCTTCTAATCGGTCGGCTCAAACTCTGCACGCTATTGAAACAAGTCTTCGTGGAGATTTCCCGCATCGCAAAGCGATGCGTTTTCATGCAATTATAGCTTTCCCTTAGGAGCCTGTGAACGCTCTCAAGCTTGCAAGAGAAGCCTCGGCTTTATCTTAGTTACGAAGTTTCCCACAGTTGCTTTAGATACTTACCTAACGCCGAGCAAAGTCATCTTCGTCGTCCTCGTCGTCCCCGTCGTCCTCGTCGTTGTCGTCGTCGTCATCGTCATCATCATTCTTGTCTTTGAAACGATAGAACTATTGCGTTAGATGAACCTAGCGCTTCCACAACTAAATCCCTCGAAGGTTAACGGATATTGTAAGGGAATATGTTTATATTTAGCGAATTCCTCTCACGGTAGCACATCAAGAGTTGACATTAAATGCTCTAGTAATTATCGGCTTGTTGGCTAACCGCAATCGCATCGCCCTTGCAAGATCAAATCAGACAGCTGTATCTTTAACCCAGCTATACGATTCATCATTTCACGGATAAAACGAATATGGCGATGACATTACTATGTGATAAATTTTGCAAGCGGATAAGAACGAATAGATTGACAGATATTAGAATTCCTACTTCTATTGTTTTTCAATATTTAAGAAGATATTTAATATATTCGTTGGAATTGATAATATCGAAGGATGTTTTTCTTCGTCTGGATATATGAAAATTTAGTTATAGAGATTTAATAGAGTATTTATGATAGAGAGATAGAGAAAACGTCAATATCAACCAGTTCCCATTTTGCATCGAGAATGGCTATATACTGTAATTCGTGGCACACCTACGTGAGCTTCGTCACGAACATGGTTTCCATATAGATCAGCACGGTAATTATCCGCTAGTAATTGCTAATCGATTGCCGCCAATCTCTGATCAATAGTGTAACAGTATCAATAGAGGAAGGGGAAACACGATGTCATTGCTACAAAGTCGTACACGTTATTGATAAATTTTCGACATATGGAATCACAGTTTGATTACCCTCCTTCCTTCACCGTCATTTTGTCGATGTCTCGAATGTTTATTTAACGTTTTGTTCATTCTAATTCGTTTATTAAATAAATATAATTGATATTAATTCCATTATGATCATTAAAAGATCGATTAAAGTTATTTTTATTGTTAGAGTATCAAATGAAGATCTCTCGTGCTTAGTTTGCTATCGAGATAATGGGAGATAACACTGATGGACCATGAGCCGTTTAAGCCCATTAATTGCTCGAAGTCAGGTCACAGATTAATGATGTATACCAATCGGGATTAGTTATGAGTGGCGCGGTTTCTGGCTGAAATTAACCACATAGTATAATTAAAGCAGTAGCTATATATAGAATAAGTATATATAACTTTGCTTAGAATTTTTATTCAAATGACAATGCCAAGATATTGAAACATTGTTGATAATACCAGACCATATTCGTATCATTAAATAATACGTATTATATTGAAAAACAGAATAGCTGATTGAATCGTTTTGTTATCATGTATGCAAGAAGCAATCGTTTTAAATTTATAAATTAAATGATAAAGTTGAAAAGCTTTCTTCAAACGAACGAGAATAATGACAACAATCGAAAATTCTTTTCGAAACTTTAGAAAAGTATCCAAGAGGAAATAACGAAAATACTTTCCAATAGAGGCCGAGCTTCTAAATATTTTCGCTTTCCCAACCGATATTTTGTATTTCATCGAGACGGAACACAGAGAAGGAAATCAATCGTGAACGATTTGCCTTCGGGGCTGTTTTAGCGTCAAGGAAAGATATCGTACGAGCGAGATACTAGTTGAGGAAAAGAAAAGAAAGAGCTAAAAAAGAGAGATACAGAGAGAGAGAGAGAGAGAGAGAGAGAGACCAGTACTCAGAGTACCGCGTTCGTTGTTGCGAAAACGCCGCGCGGAAGTCGGTAACGACCGGCGTGGAAAAAAGTTCTAAAGTAAATATCGTAAAAATTCATTTCCTGCCGGCAATACGTTTCTATCCGACCTATCTCGTCGTCTCTCTCTTCTTCGCCTTGCTTTCCTTCTTTTACTCCTTTCTCTCTCTCTCTCTCTCTCTCTCTCTCTCTCTCTCTCTTCTCTTCTCTTTTCACCTACGTACAGGTACATATCGTTTTCTTCTTTCTTCCCTACGTGTTCCAGAACCTCGAATACTATAATCCCGGTGTACAAATGTAGGTATTTGCAAGCGTTGCAAGATTTGTAAGCTTTGCAAGAGCGAGATGCACGTAGTAGACTTGTACCGTTTGAGTGAGAGAAAGAGAGAGAGAGAGAGAGAGAGAGAGAGAGAGAGAGAGAGCGAGAGAGAGAGAGAGAGAGAGAGAGAGAGAGAGTGAAAAAGAGAACAAGAGAAAAAGAGAACGTCGCTGCAAAAGATAACTGTACACATGTTGGAGTATATCGTTTAAACGAGCTAGTTCTTTATGACGAAATTAAAACGAGCGAGAACGCATGCGGAGACCAGTTAACGCATATTTGTCGGTACAAAATACCAACGTTTTCTTATAGCGTTTACCGGTTTTAAATGCTACTCCGCTGACTATGACCTTTTCTTTCTTTCGCTTATTCAACTAATATAATATACTTTTTCTTTCTTCTTTTCTTGTTTTTTTATCTTTTTTCTATGACGAAACATTTTTATCCGATTAACGAGAGAATTTCTTTAGAAATTGTTTCGCTCGGTGTATTATGAATTATTTCAAATAAATTTTCAAATGTGCAATATCGACCTATCATGGATATTTCTAGGAGCATTCTAATTTATGAGAGTTCAGTGAAAGACTTGACAAAGTTAAATACACGATCATATTGTTTGTACAGCTCCGAACATCAGGTGTGCACATCAAGGACACAGTTTGTATTAACAATATAATGAGAAGAAAAGAATGTTATCCATATTTTATTTTCTACTTCATGTCTGTATAATCATAATATATAATAACATATATATATATATGTACAGTGACTCACGAAAGTATTTGAACACTTGCCATGAAATACTTTATTAATTATAATAAGTATATTATACAACACTTACTGACATATAATTAATATTGGATGGGGGTATGACTCTCTAGATTATATAGGTATAGTTTCAAGCAAATCGAAATATATATACAATAGTTATGATTTATTTCTTACAAACGTAACGATTGCTGAAGCCACAAAAGTATTTGAACACATCGAACTAAGGTCAAGAATTAATGTAAACATTGATTGTCGTTAGTTGTTGTTTTATGTACATTTATTAGTCACAGTCCAGTATTCGTGGTGAAATATTATGATATTGATCATGTATCCGAAAAGACCTGAAATTTTTGTTAGTAAGAGAATATTAATTGTCAATATATAATTGTCAGAATATAATTTGTCAATTGGCGCAAAGAAGGAAAGACATTCGGTGAAATAAGTAAATTATTAAATATAAATAGATTTATGATACATTACATTATTAAAAAATCGAAATCTGAAGGAATTATAAAAAATAAATACCATTCAGGTCGACCAAAGAAATTAACGGAACGAGAAGAAAGAGCTTTGACCCGTGAAAAAAAAAAAAATCCAAAGATTCCTGCTACAGAACTTGCAACGATAGTTCACCAGAACTTCAAGAAAGAAGTACATCCAGAATTATGTAGAAGAGTACTACGTAAAAATGATTTTCATGCCAGGGTTCCCAGAAAGAAGCTATACATTAGTGATATTGATAAGAAGAAAAGAATAAAATTCACCGAAGAATTTATTAGCAAAGATGATTCTTTCTGGAATAAATTAATATTTTCAGTTGAATTGAAATTTAACGTTTTTGGGTCAGACGGATGTAAGTTTGTTTGGAGACAAGCAAATACAGAGATGGAAGTGAAATCTTGTATGCTACGGTAAAACACGGGGGTGGCTCAATTATGATCTGAAGGTATATGTACATACCAAATTTTCAAACTTTGTGTGTGTGTGTATATAAATATATATATATATATATATATATATATATATATATATATAATAAGTTTGTGTGTGTGTATATATAAACAGAAAGTTTGGAAATTTGTTTTAAAAAAATATAACAGAACGTGTCTTACACTTATTTTACAAGAACAAGTATGATAGTTTGTTGAGAACGTTTATCTACAATAAAATAGTAATAAAAAAGATGCTTGATAAATAAAAATCGATAGATACTTTGTTTTTATTGATGACAAGAAATATATTAATGGAAAATTTCATTCGAGCGCAACGATATAAAGCAATGTCAGGAATTCAATTGGAAGTTTATATAAATTTGTTATTATTCTCGAAAGATTCCAAGTATCCTCTTCCCATTATATGAACTAGATTATTATTCTCTGATACGATATACTTAGAATAAATCATGCAAAAAAAAGGAATAAATATTTTACGTGTTCCATTCGGAAAGAAGTAGAGATGAGTATGCAAGCACTTGAAAAATAAGTTTTTATGGATTCTAAAATGGTAAGCCCAGTTCAACTAAAATACAAGTCGGAGATATACCGGTGCTTTGCCAATTCATTCTTATGGTGATAATGTTTTATACTAGCGGGTAGAAAGTTAATTTGACTCGGCTATCTCGGATTACCTAGAAAAACTTTTCCCGTGTAGCGGGGTAATAATAAATTTGGAAAATTACCATCTTTACATAATAGGACGTTTAACGAATCCACCACGAATATAGATACACATATGCACACAGACTTAAACAAAGGTAAAAGCAGACCAAAAGAAAAATGCGGAGAAAAGAGATTCGATTTTCTCAACAAATCTACGATAATTATGCAGGATAGAGGATACCTCTGACTGATTTTGATTACTTTGAAATATGTTGCCAAAATCAACGTTCCAGGTATATTTTTTTTATACATATAACTATCCCTTGACCTTAATTTCCGTGATATTCGTAAAAAATTTCAATTCAATTTAGGTTGCATTATGGTTAGATTACATTTCATTCTGAGAAAGTCGGTCGCATTTTTACATAGTCTAATCTATGTTTAACTCATTAATGATAATCATTTAAATCTTGATGTCACCATGATGCAACCCGAGGATACAATTTTAATGCAAGAATTAGACCACTTAAGAAATAAGCTTTTAAGCGAAACGATTTATGACGCTTGTCCTAAATTTACCCTTAAAATATTTATTTTTTAGTTGCAGAGCAGTAAGATCACTTAGTACCAAGGTATGCATGTGAGATTGTTTACGTAATCTCGAAATTAAACACATCACCGACCAATTAAGTTACTTAATTAAGTATTACTCACTCTCTTTCTCATCTTTTTCACATTGAAGCTTCTACGTATTTTTCCTTTTTCTTTTCTCTTTTCCTAGTTTTTTTTTTCTGAGTGTTTTTCCAGATAGTTAATCGAGATCATTCAATATCATAAATCCAAGATGTAAACTTCTACGTAAAATATTAAAGCACAGCTACTCTCGTTTCTGAACGATACTATATTAGCAGTTGTATACTTAGCAGTGTATTCCTCGAATATATTCATTCGTTACAACTCTATTAGTGTTGCGGCGCATTTGGTGCATGGGCCGTTATGCACACCTTGGAGCAATTTAATAATTCTTGAAAAATATGAACGAAGGCCTCAAGGATCTTGGATAACAAAGGACTTTAGCCTACAATAATTATAAAAAGGAAGTTTCCAAATATTCCAATCAAGGAAAAAAATTAAAAATTTCGCGGAGTAGTACCGACAAACGCTCTTTTCAAAGACATCTTACGATGACAAGTCTTCAAAACTTACATAGAAGTAAATTTTTCTGAATTTTTGTGATGTACGATTTAAGGAGCACATCAAATCGATTATACACAATTATTAGTCAATTCACAAACGCTTGACACATATTTACATAAATTCTCATGGTAGTGAGAGCCGTTTTCAACGAATATGATTAATTACTCGGTTCTTTGGCAGCCGTCTTAACGCTTATCGCCCATCTCGTCGACACAGATTATTCTGTATCAGGATTTGAGCACAGAACACGCGTGATCGAAGATCTATCATGATACATCATCATCACCCGCAGAACGTATCACTATATGTTGCACTACATTAAACTACATTCATTTATGAAACACCTCAAACCTAGTTTTCCCTTGTACGATTAATTTAGATGGGAATAATTTAGATGCGTGTTTCTCGAAAATAATGCCGGATTTTTTATCGAACACGAGGAGAATCGAGCCGAGTAGTCGCAACTTGATAGAACACGATTGACGGAACAGGTCAGATAAACGAGAACAAAATCATCGTCATTGAAAAAATCAAGATTGGAACACGTAAATACAGCAAGGATCGACTTCTATTAGAATGTGGATATATGAAGGCATTGAACGCTCTAATAAGCAGCTTTTCATTGAACCCTTTTTAGGCCGAATTTGCGAAACTTTACTTTCTGTTACATACAGAATTAGATTAAACCATGTACGACAAATATATCGGAATGCTGAAAATCATAAAATGTCTAAATCATAAAGGCTATAAATATTTGACAGTAAATTCTAAATACGAGCTTATCCATTATGGATACGTATACATATATCATTATGTTGGGCACATAGCGAAGTTGGTATTTCGACGTAAATTTAATTTCGAGGATCATGTAATGATATTTTTTTATATAATGGCGGAAATGTTTCCACTTATGAACTCAACCGAATTCTAATAATGTTCAAGAAAATTTAATACACGCTACGATTATTTTTTTTTATTTACTATCAATTCGAAATCAGAACGAAATCTAACTAAAACCTTACAAAATTATGTAGTAATTAGATAAATTTGTATAGTTTCCAGTATATCTCGAAAACTAAGACTGAGAGTTGATTATATGTATGGGTAAAAATACTTATAATGTCAATCTTGACAAAATATTTCAAAGTTATCGAAATCGACCAAGATGCTCCCCTATTCGGTACAAATATTTCTCGAACGATCATGATTCAGCACACAGCTTCCATGTGTTCGAAGAAAGAAGAAAAACGGTAAAACTGTACTTCATTGTCTTATCCCTCCTTTTCTTTCTTTTTATGTGAACCAGTGAACCGAAGAACCAAAAAAGATGAGGTCGAAATCGTGAAGGAGTACGAATAAAGAGAGTGGAATGTGAGAGAGAAAGACGAGGAGGTCGAAAGTCAATAATCTCGAGTAATTCGTCTTTCCGGCGGAAGCTATTTTCATTGTACTCAAGAGATTCGTAGCAAGTCACGGTCGGCGTGCGTTAATCAACTAAAAGCCTGTAGTCTGTGTTTACACACCGCGTCTCAATAGCCGCTATCGTCTACTTCGCTTACCGATAACATCTCTCGGAGAAACGCGTCGCATACTTAAACGATAGAAAGCGAGCTCGTACTGCGAGGCGCCAAGGGCTGTGAAGCGGGTGTGAACAAATCGGAAATGTAATCAGACTACGTTTGTTGTTTACGTGATATCGACATTCATCCATTTCTAGAAACGACTTTTATAATTGGAATCAACGTTTTCGATAATAAGATATTTTGCCTTTCCTCTCTCCTACCTTCATTATCATTTAAATATACGTTCGATATCAATAGTGTATAATATAAAGTATTTTGATGTTTTGAAGCTTGTGCAAAATCAAACATTATAAATAGGTGAGTATTCTATCTTCGATACTGGTAACATAAATCAATTAAATATTGACAACGAAAATTAGTAGGGTGACAATCAATATCGTCACCCAATGAAATGATAAAGCAGGAATATTTTTAGAGAAAAAAATCTAAAGAGTAGATATTATATTACTTTCTCTTTCCTTTGAAGTGAAAATTTTTTAGGGCTAGGTAGTGCGAGATCGTCTCATAAAAATCTGAATAAAACGAAAAATGAAATGGAAGTCAAACTGCGCACACTGATAATATAGGTAAAGTAAGGACGGCCCGTTTCACTGTTTTGTTCCCTTTTTCTTTGTCTAACCAAAAGTCGGCAAAGGAAGAGAAAGGGGGAGTAACATATACAGTGCCGTGCGTCATTGGTCACCCTGCTCTTCCAAATCGATAAATCAGTGAAGCGAGACCAGGACGTTTTCATTGGGGTTGAAAACGGTTATAATATCGGTTCAGTTCTTGAAACAGTTTTGAGAACCGAAATATGTTATAATTGGTATAGATATAAATAAAGGTCATCATACATACCAGTTTCAATTTTGATTCTTTAAAACTGATATTATATCGTTTCCATATGGATACTATAACTGTTATTTTTCGGTTCGATTCTACGTAATATATGTATGTATAATATTCATTTTCATATATCGATTTTATTTCGTTTCTTATTGATTCTCTTATTGATTTCATGAAACTGTTAGTAGGTATAAAATTTTGTTATGAAATCGATATGAAGAAAAAGTGAGGATTTATTAATTAGTCATTTATGCTGACTGAGGATGCAAAAATGATTAACATTATAAACTGGAATAAAATCATAAACAATTAAAGTTTTTCAAAATAATTTATAAAAATAAACTTGTAGATAAAAATCTTTAAATACTTAATACCTTTCCATTAATCTGGTCTAAGTTGAAAGTTCAATTACTTTCGCCATCGTGACGAGACATACAATGCTCAAAAGACGTAGCGTTGTTTCTTCATCTATTGATTTTTTATTAAAATGATATATAATTTATAATTATTCACTAATTACGATTTTCGACAAAATAAGTGACAAAATCATCAAGCGAGTTGCCGTAACTTCATGTGAATATCTTCAAATGCGTTTTTTTGCGTTAGAAATGGATCAGATAATCCGAGATTAGTGTATGTACACAAAAAACCAATTAATTAGTTAGTTCAAGGAAAACAAACGTATATCACTCAATCGTATATATAAAAATCAGTATTGGATATAAGAGTATCCTATATTTTACCGCAAATTTCAAGAGATTTATTCCTTTTTTAAGGGAAATTTATTTTTCACAAAAAACGTCCAAAACAGCATCACACCAACGAATCCAGGCTTAATCGATTGTGCTAAACAAAGTTTCATTTAAAAAACTCAAGTATAAACAAGGAAGCGGCTTTTTTGAATTTTTGAAAAACTTTTAGTTTTTGTGAAAAAAAATCGTGTCAAAAAGTGCTATTCTTTCAAAAATAGTTTATGCATAAGAAATAAAATTTGAAGAAGTCGATCATCACTTAAACTTTCATCTTTACAATGAGAGCTTATCGGTCAAGAATTACGCCTGGACACATTGCTGACATAAACTATTAAAAAGAGCAAGGGTGATGAAGACGTACATCCTGACATAGTCCACATATTTAAAATATAAATATATATATAAACAGAAAAAGATTATATTTAATTTGAAAAAAGTGTTTTCATAACTGTTTTTAATTAAAATATCATTCTCTAATTGTTAGAATAATTATTATTTCTACGTTTTTAAACAGTTTTTATAGGTCCAATAGTTAAGTAATTTCAATAGTTCTCAATGATAATATTTTTCTTTTTTGGAAACAGGATATACTGTAAAAATTTAAATTTGGACATTTAAGAATGTAAATTAATGTATTTAAACCGTTTCGATATATTTCAGAAGTCAAGGTATGTTCAAATAAACAAAACCTACTATCGCATTCATTTTGTATATTTATTATTAGATGTCGTTTCTACTTAATAATAAGAAAAGCTTTAATAAAATAAGATTTAAGGGGTCGGTACATATTTGGCAATGATCTCTGATATAGTATTTGGTCCATCGTTTGTAAGTGTTGTGTAAACGTAATGAATAGAGGAAGATATTAGGAAAGTCTTCTTCGTTATTCTGAGTAAAGATATGATTCTAACGAATGCCGACGTAAGAGAAAGACGGATAAAGAATAGAAGGAGAGTGTAGCAATTTGGAAAAAGAGAGAGAACGTGCACGTTACTGTAGCATTGCGTCGCGACCGGTGAGCTTCATCGATCACCGGCCAACTCAATTTGTCTCCATTGATACCAATCTGCTGAGCAAGCTTGTTCTCCCTTTCTCCTCATACTAACATATCTCTTTCTCTCCCCTTCTCTCTCTCTCTCTCTCTCTCTCTCTCTCTCGTTCCCTAAATTTTCATTTTAATCTTTTCTCGCATAGGAAAAGAATCTATGTACATAACAATGATATATATGACAATAGAACGTAACATATACGCGACATCTAATCAATCCGTGATCGTTTGCAAAATAGAATTCTTGATTCATAGATCAGTTTTAAAAGTAAATGAAAACTTTAAATTAGTAAGACAAAATAATAATATACGTTGATGAATAAAATGGAAGACACATTTATCATGAAGCGATAGCAAGTAACTTCTCTTCGCAATATCTTATTCTTGGTAAAATTTAAGTTCCGAACGTGGAATAATGTAAATCAGAATGTAAATTATCAATTTTGCCGGTTCAGTTATCCCATCAAGATTTAAATCAAATTTCGAATTTCAAAAATCGCCACAGAAAAACTAGA